>OX465119.1:3817822-3920322 GCA_949987565.1 Luidia sarsii | reverse complement strand
GCTCATGCGGATCACACTATTGAACAACGTTCTCTCAATGTTCAGTTTGGCGCATTTCTGCATTTCTGCAAATTCCCATCAAACGGTTTTCGTGGTCAGATCTAGTCTGTCTACGATCATCAATTGAACGAACATCAATTGATAATACGAACATCAATTGGTAGCCCAGGATACATGAAAGGCCCTGTACAACATTGGTCAACGTCAAAAGATTGCCACAGTTTGTGTGTTATTAAGCCCTTGTAAACAATCCTAATAAAAAGGGGAAATCCTGCGAAGGTTTTAGCTCAAATGGTAATCTGAGAAAGGCAAAAAAAAAAACCGTCACGGTTTTCGCACCGGCCTATAGTGTAAGAAATAGTTTATTACTCGCGAGTAATAAATTACCGGCATTTGTCGGTGTTTGAGTGGAGATTTCTCGAAAGGTACAGCATCCCAGACCGTAAGATTTCAACATGAGGATTCTGTCATGGCCATCTACAAACTGTGTGAATTATAAGCAAATCTGTGGACATCGATGTTTTCCGATCTTCCCGTTGTTGTATCATTATAGGGTTCTTCAACTTTAACGACTTGATTTTGTAGGTCGAGAAGAAAAGTGCCCGTTAGCTTTTGTATTGGGACATTAATGTACAGAGAAGGCTATCTTTCTGCTACATGATATCGCAAGAGAGAGAGAGAGAGAGAGATATTCGTCGGCAATGAGTGGATAACATTTTCGAAGTTTAACTCTTCTTATGCGGACGGAGGACTTCATATGAACTCATACTGATTATGCCGCGTGCATTTGGCCGTTTGGCTGCCGAATCTCGCCCGCGCGTATAGTTCGTGTTAGCCTTCCTCCCCCTCAGCTCCCCATTCGCCCTGCGGACTGCGCACGCGGTCACTCCCACTCCCCAACTACGAGCAATTATTTATAGAACTTTCAGCCACCTCTACGCATTAATGAGTAGACATTGTATGACTGTTTTTGCATTGCTTTTGTTGATCTCTGAAAAGAGCGCAGTTTCAGCTTCTGCGCTTTGTGATCGATACATGAGAGGGGTACCGTATTCATCTTTTTTTTTTTTTTTTTTTGTTTTGAGGTAGGCAATCGAAATTAACTCAAGAGATCTGAGGGCGATTTTGCACCGAAAATTTGATTTTCAACGCTGGACCTGCAAGATGCAGTGGGTGGTGATTGATCGTAGCCTGACGTGCTGGTCGAACCAAAAAAAAAGGTCTTCCCTTTAAAAGAAATAATATAAAAAAAAGAGATGGGGAAGAAAAAAAGGTCAGCCTAGTTTCATTGGTGACTGCCTTGGGGAGATACATCCCTCATTTCCATCTCGAAAGAAGAACAAAAAATGTGGAAAAAAATAATAACCTCAACATCTCGTCCGCGCCTCAAGAATGTCTTCAAAGTGGACGGATAGCTACACTCCCAGAAGCTGTCTTCTCGTGTTGCTTCGTAATTGGGTTTACTCCTTCATCGTCGTCTCTTCATTTTTTTTCTTTTCTCTTCCCTCCCCCCCTCTCTCCCTCTCTCTCTACTCGAAATATGCCCCAGTCCAGAGGTCCGAGAGACCGGATCATTGAGACATTCAGCGGCGGAACCAGTTTGGGTGAAGATTTCCAATCATCCCGCAGAGATAATGCTTTGGCTTTGTGACTCCTTGTTTTAATAGTAGAATGGGGGAGACAGAGGAGGAGTCAGAGAGGGAGAGGGAGGGTAGGCATGGGGAGAAGGTGAGAGGGAGAGGGGGAGTGACAGGGAGGGGAGAGGGAGAGGGGGAGGGGAGGGAGAAGGGAGGGGGGAGAGGGGGAGAGAGGGGAGAGAGAGGAAGAGGGAGAAGGGGAGGGAGAGGGAGAGAGAGAGGGGAGAGAGGATAGGGAGAGGGAGATGGGAGGGATAGTGAGCGAGAGCGAGAGCGAGGGCGAGTGGAAGGGGGTTAGAAAGAGGGAGAGGGAGAGGAAGAAGGAGAGGGAAATGGAGATATAGGGGGAGAGGGATAGTGAGAGATCGAGGGAGGGTTAAGGTAGAGGAAGAGAGGGAAATGTAGAGAAAGAGAGAGACAGAGGAGAGAGGGGGATATGGGAAGAGATACAGAGGAAGGGATGGAGATGAGAGGAAGAGCGAGGTAGCGTAGGAGAGGGGAGAGAGGAAGAGATAGGGATTTAGGGAGAGAGCTAAATAAAAAAAAATGAAGAGAGAGGCGAGGAGGAAAGAGAAGAGGGAGACTGGGAGTGAGGGAGATGGGTGAGAGAGAGTGAGATAGAAAGAGGTTGATGAGAGGGACCGAGGGAGGGAGAGAGAGGGTGAGAGGGAGAATGAGAGAGAATGAGAGGGAGGGAGTTAGGGAGAGAGAGGTGGAGAGAGAGAGAGAGGAGAGAACACAAGCCTGCGCGTGATTCTCGACACATTCGGGGCAAAATCTCCCCACTTCCCGTCTCTCTCTCTCTGTTTTTTATGGGTCAATCTTCGCTGAGCCGTGTCTGCGCTTTACGTACCCTGGAGCGGATTTCTCCACCCTCCATACCAAGCAATTCAGTTTGTTTTTTAATCGGCAAGGACTACAAAAAAAATGAAAGTGGGTGATGCACGATGTCTAAGTGTTCATGAATTGAAGCTGTATTGAGGACCTGCGGAATAGTTAGGAACGGTCCTGCTACGATCGGAACTGTATGCCCTTTAGCTTGATGAGATTTGCATTTTGGTATTTTAGGAGTCAGTTAGCAGCAGTTGAAATCATCACTCCAAATTCAAAACTTCCTGAAAAGTTGTATGTGTGACTGAACGTGCCACTCATCTCTTTGATTCCATAGCTGTAAGTCTATAAGGTGTTTTTTGTTTTAACTTGTTTTATTTTTGTGTAGTGTCTTCTCCAATACGAAAGGTGCCCGACCCCGACCCCGACCCAGACCCCGACCCCGACCCCGACCCCGACCGCGACCCCGACCCCGACCCCGACACCGACCCCGACCCCGACCCCGACCCCGACCCCGACCCCGACCCCGACCCCGACCCCGACCCCGACTCCGACCCCGACCCCGACCCCGACCCCGACCCCGACCCCGACCCCGACCCCGACCCCGACCCCGACCCCGACCCCGACCCCGACACCGACCCCGACCCCGACCACGAACCCGACCCCGAACCCGACCACGAACCCGACCCCGACACCGACCCCGACCCCGACCCCGACCCCGACCCCGACCCCGACCCCGACCCCAACCCCGACCCCGACCCCGACCCCGACCCCGACCCCGACCCCGACCCCGACCCCGACCCCGACACCGACCCCGACCCCGACCACGAACCCGACCCCGAACCCGACCACGAACCCGACCCCGACCCCGACCCCGACCCCGACCCCGACCCCGACCCCGACCCCGACCCCGACCCCGACCCCGACCCCGACCCCGACCCCGACCCCGACCCCGACCCCGACCCCGACCCCGACCCCGACCCCGACCCCGACCCCGACCCCGACCCCAACCCCGAACCCGACCCCGACCCCGACTCCGACCCCGACTCCGACCCCGACCCCGACCCTGACCACGACTCCGACTCCGAACTCGACCCCGACCTCGACCTCGACCTCGACCTCGACCCTGACCCTGACCCTGACCCTGACCCTGACCCTGACCCTGACCCTGACCCCGACACCGACCCAGACCCTGACCCTGTTTTGGTAAAGGGCTCACGATATCGTCGCTTGCATCTCGCACACGGTGTGGCGTAGGCCTATTCACATCGTACAATATGGTATACGTACAACTCACAAATCATAATATGTAATGTTCGGCGGTTTTCTTCCCCCCCCCCAATGTATCCCTAAAACAGCTTCGCACTGTAGCACCATGGAGGAAGAAGGGCCATGGTAGCACGAGGCCATAGACCCAGTTCACCCATTCTCCTGCCACCCCCCCCCTGTCCTACCTCCCCATCACCCCCAACACGAGCTTCCTATATAGCCGGCAAATCCCGCCACTGGTGGTTTCAATCTGCTTTTTCAAGATCTAATCGATAGAGAGACAGAGAGGGGCTGCGAGGGACTAAAATCTCCGAATCACCCCCTCCATTCTCTTCTAGCTGTTCTGTCTCGGTCTGATTGGACACAAATATGGCGCCAGGTTAACCGTCCCTGAACCCGAGCGATCCTTCTAATCTTGTATTCGGGCCTCATTGGCGTTCCACGGTCGTGGGCAGTTCTGTTTCATTAAGTCAGATTCATGGCCGTCGAAAATGCTGTGGGTATCTGGAAGGTATAGTGTCGCGTGCATTTTGGTGGGTTTTTTTTGTCAGTGGGGTTGACGTGATGGGATGGGGCGTGGGTGATTGCCTTGAACCGGTCCCCGTGTATTTCTTTTTTTGTCGACGGGTTGGTGCACGGAAGCAGAAGCGGACGGAGGTGAAGGTGTTTGGCCGCTGGCGCGTTGGTATGCAGTGGACAACCGACGGCTGCATCGCATTAGATCTGCTTCCGTATAGGCCATTGTGTGACCGAGATGATTCCAAGTTTGAGCATTTTTCTGCCTCTATGTCTGTCTGCCTGTCTGCCTATCCGCCCATCTGCCTCTTTGCCTCTCTGCCCCTCTGCTTCTCCGCATCTCTGGATCTCCTCCTCTCTGCCTCTCTGCCTCTCTGCCTCTCTGCCTCTCTGCCTCTCTGCCTCTCTGCCTCTCTGCCTATCTGCCTCTCTGCCTCTCTGCCTCTCTGCCTCTCTGCCTCTCTGCCTCTCTGCCTCTCTGCCTCTCTGCCTCTCTCCCTATGTACCCCTCTTCCTCCCTTCCTCCCTCTCTCACTCTCTCCATCCCTCCCTCCCTCTCTGCCTCTCTGCCTCTCTCACTCTCTCCCTCTCTCTACCCCTCCCTTCCTCTCTCCCTCCCTCTCTCCATCCCTCCCTCTCTCCCTCCCTCCCGTACTCTCTCCCTCTCTATCTATCTCCCCTCTCTCTATATCTCTCTCCCTCTCTCTCCCTCCCTCCCTCACTCTCTCCCTCCCTCTCTCTCTCTCCCTCTCTCCGTCTCTCCCTTTTTATTTCTCCCTCTCTCCCTTTCTTTATCTCTCTCCCCCTCTCCCTCTCTCCCTCCCTCTCTCCCTCACTCCCTCCCCCTTTCTCTCTCTCACTCTCTCTCTCCCTCCCTCCCTACCCCTCTCCCCTCTCCATCTCTCCCTATCCCTATCCCCCTCTCCCTCTCTCCCTCACTCTCTCCCTCCCTCTCTCTCTCTCCCTCTCTCCGTCTCTCCCTTTTTATTTCTCCCTCTCTCCCTTTCTTTATCTCTCTCCCCCTCTCCCTCTCTCCCTCCCTCTCTCCCTCACTCCCTCCCCCTTTCTCTCTCTCACTCTCTCTCTCCCTCCCTCCCTACCCCTCTCCCCTCTCCATCTCTCCCTATCCCTATCCCCCTCTCCCTCTCTCCCTTTCTCCCTTCCTCCCTATCCCTCTTCCCTCTCCCCCTCTTTCGCTCTCTCCCTCTCTCCCTCTCTCCCTCTCTCCCTCCCTCCCTATCTCTCTCCCCTCTCTCCCTATCCCCCCTCTCTCTCCCTCTCTCCATCCCTCCCTATCCCTCTCCCTTCTCTCTCTCTATATCTCTTTACCTCTCCATCTCCTTCGTCCGTGGAATACACGAATAAATGGTCCAAATCACAACCCCCCCAAAAAAAAAAGAATAAAAAAAAAGAAGAAGAAATGATGAAGCTACGTCAATCAAATCATACCTCAACTCGATTTCCTCTCTTGTGGAACAGGAGCCTCCACTTCCCGCGTTGACTGTAATGGACGCATTTCGACACTCTCTTGATTGCGCCGTCGACGGCGCCAACCCGTCCCATCAAGTTCACGGACGCCTATATCGGTTCCCCTTTCTCATATGCACGGGACGAACCAATCCCCCATCTTTAAAATTGGACGAGGGTAACCGCAGATCAACCCCCCCCCCCCATACCCACCCTCACCGACTGCACACCTTTGAATCATCTTGAAGCCCCGTCCTTCTCTCCCCGAGCGAGCCATCCTGAAATTTCAAATTTCTCTCCAAGCCATCGCTCAGAAGACTCCCTCGAAACTCCCTCCTTACTCTACGTTTGATTGGTAAATAACATTTAACGCACCGCTATAGTGTGGCTGGGTAGCCGGACAATACATGCGAAAAGGGGCCCCCCATTGCTGCACGCCCGCTCTCACGAAATTTATTTTCGATCAACATCAAACAGAGGCCCATTCTCAAATTCGATTCCGTCATGATTTTCCCCTCCTTTTTTTCCATTCCACCCCGCGTGCTAGCGGGAATTGTATTAGTCTTCATGCTTCCACTTTAGTCGTTAGCTGTATGTCGTTATGGCCCTGGCTTCCCAATGCCGTTCCATATGATAGGTTGCTCGGTGGAAAAAAAGTTTCGATATAAATGTCTTCTGTTCTTACCTTCATCTTCTCTAGGCGTGCTTCAATCTCTGGAGAGAGTGCTGTTGTATGATGCACGTGTACAAATGAATGAGGAAGGTCTCTTTCGAACGTAACATTATATTCAAGTCACATGAGGGCCTCGGTAAAAAAAATTTCCCGCATTCAGCGATGACGGTCGGAGAAACATCTTGACTATTTTATTGGTCTGGATATTTTGGGCTTATGGTCGCTTTCGGGTATCTTTGGAGAAATTGTTCTTCGGTGAGACAAAAGCGTTTTACCGTGCGACCTTTACGTTAATTGAACTCGTGCCTTGCAGCGATTGCAAGTCAGACCTTTGGCGTAAAATCTCCCTGAAAACAAAAATTAACGGCAACTTTTCCTAGTGTATCATTGAAACTAGTAACAATTTGTTTAACTATATGCTATTCATTTATCAAACTATATAATTTTTTTTAACTATAGGTTAATCTACTTCTTAAACTATACTTCTTAAACCTCTTCATTTCATAAACTATAGTTTTCAAAATATAGGCGCTTCATTTTTATGCGATAGTTTTGATACTATATAGTTACTTGATTTATTAAACTATATGTGTTTACATTATGTGCTTCATTTCTATAGGTGCTTCATTTTTTAAACTATAGGTTCTTCATTTCGTAAACTATAGTTTTTTTTAAGCTACAAGCTCTTCAATTCACTTTTTAACTATAGTTTTTTAATTAAGCTTTAATTTCTTAAAGCCCCTACACAACATTGGTCGAGGTCAAAGAATAGCATCCATACGTTGGCTGATCCAACATATGCATGAAATAGCACACCTGTGAACATTTCAGCTCAATCCACAAACCGAGTCTCGAGAAAATCGTGAAATCAGCTTCATTTGTTTCGCGAAAATGCAGCATTCAACGCCGTACTGTTCCAAAAAATAGTTTAGATCTCGGTGAGACGTAAACTATTTCTTTTACTCATTTCTCCCAAAATACAACATTTTAGGCAGAAATATTTCAGTGAGAGGTTTCTACTATAACCATCTTCAAACTGTATAAGTTTCATGTAAATATGTGAACATTTTCTGTTTTTCGATCTTACCAATGTTGTGTAGGGGCTTACAGCTATAGTCTTTAAGCTATAGGTAACAAATATCATGACGACAGTGATGATGCATGACACTGAAGGAAATGCAGTGTGTTGTAGACTTCACGTGCTTGAAGGCGCATCGTGGGTTTCGGCAGCGATTAACCGCAGCTCCTATACGGTTGCCAAGGCACCAAATAATCCCTCGGTTTTCGTCTCAACTCCTCGATGACCTCATAATACTTGGGCAACAGTCTGCTCTCTGTTTCTCTGCTAATTGCTGCCCCCTCCAAAAAAAAACCCCCAAAACAAGTCTGCACAATTTGAGGACCCTCTCCTTAAACCGTACTTCTTCTGACATTATTTCGAAATGCGATTGCATCAAATAATAATTATTACCCCCTGCGTTTCCTGTTCGCAATCGGAATGGCGGTGGGTTTTTTTCCCTTCATTTTTCATGGGTGCAAATAAGGCAGATTTTTATGATAAAGTCAGCGATAACTTCAACAAGCCGTATTCGAGTGCTACCGAAGTACGTGCGTGATTAGAAGCGCAAGTGGAATTTGAGAAATTTGGGGTCGGGATTTGCCGACTGAATTAAAAAAAATAAATTAAAAAATAAGATCGTGCAAACCGCCGAGATCAAAGGTGGCTGGTACGTTGTCTGAATTTCATAGAACTCTCCCCCACATCCCCCCTCGTGACTTTCCTTATCGCTGACCGCTATCAACGTCTTTTGCCGCCGCTCGAATGTTAAAATAGGAAATTGCTTTCGATAGTATATGTGTAGAAAACACGAGGGTGAAATGAATTGATTAAACCTTGCTTCTTCCTGCAGCGGTCGAGATTTTAACGATGGCTGGCACACTCACTGGCTGAATTTTGCAGAACTTACCGGTCATGACTCTCTCTATCTCTGTCTCTATCGACTTTTTTTTACTATGACTGCTCAAATTTGAAGGAAAAAAATATATAATTTCATTCAGTAGTGTTTTAGAAAGCGTTCACAAAGAGTAAAATTATGATTCAACCCGGGTTCTCCCTTCATGAAGACTTTGCCTTTGAGAAAGGTCCTGCTACGATCGAAACGTCAGGCCCTCTAACTGAGATTCGTGAAGACTTTTGGGTAAAAATTGAGTTGACAGGTCACTGTATGTGCTCTGTATACCAATACCAAACGGGCTGACGTTTCGGTCCGAGCGTGATCTATCTCGGCTCAGGAGCAGTCTGACCATTGCCTGGTTTCACGGCGGGAACTGCTACACACTGTATAGGATCGACGCGTCAGTCCCTCCTAAAATGTTGATGTCAATGTTTCATTCCGTGCCCAATTTCACGGAGCCGCTTAAGCTGTGAAAGCACATTTGTGACCCGGCACAGCATAATGAGGAATAACCTCACTTTTGAGATTTTTAGGTTTTGTAATAATGTGAAAGAGTATACCATAAGCTTTCAAATGATATCAAAATATAATATCCTCTAATACTTCAAAATTTCCGAAAATACCAAAAATAAATTGATTTGTAATCGAATTGTGAAGATACTTTAATTTCAGGCGTTGTTTACTCAAAAAGTGTTTTGGTGGGATATTCCTCATGTCGTTCTGCTGGGTCACATTTTCATGATTCATATAGGATCCACTTAGCAACCCAAACTTCACTTTGGTTTCGTGCTAATAAAAACGTCTTGGAAGACAAGTCAAAAGCAACAACATCACGCCATAATGTGGTTTGTATATCCTGTTCACACGAGGAAGACTGTCCAAGCTTAGCAGAATTTCACCTTTTAGCGGCTCGATGAAATTTGCCTCCTGGTCATTTTTAGTTAGTAAGCAGTTTGCAACATTTTTTTGTTGCGTATTGCCGAAGATCGTAAGGGGTTTGAAAGTGCACGGCAGTGAATGCGCTGCAGGGGTTGAACATATCAAGGTAGGGTATCAAAGCCCAAATGCGTTTCTTTCTGCTCCCTTCATCTGCCCCAGAGTTTCAGAGCAGGGCCACTTTTGGGGGGAGATTTTGAGATCTGCCCCCCAAAAATATGCATAGCTTTAATAACTTAAAATTTAGTGGGCCTGACGTTTCGATCCTAGCAGGACCTTTCTCAAAGGCAGAGTGACAAGGACAACACAGATACATGTACACGAAGGAAGGGGGAGGAGAGTGAATAGGACACGGATGAGAAACAAAGGACAAAGAGTAAAGCTGGTAGGGTGAGATCAAAGTGAAGGGCAAGGAGTAGGGTAAGGATTAGTGAGAAGAGGGGGAAAGATCAAAGAGAGAAGTGTGAAGGAGTGAACACAAAAGAAGGATTATCAGAAAGCTGCATGGTGTTAGTCATTACCCTCCTTGGATGTTGTAGTTGAATAGTCCGAAGACGCTTCATCCACATTTTCTCACGGCTTAGACGGACAGCATTACTACGGTGACCAAGGGATTCTATGCCCAGTACACTCATATCTAATATCGAATGATCAGGGAGATTGAAGTGATACCCAACAGGGGTGTCCTGTTAATAACTGAACGCAATTCGCGCACTCCTGTTCGCCGGTGCCCGTACACCGCGCCGTCGCCTCTCCGCGTGCGGCGCGGGGAACCAGCGAGAGTATCACCTTTCCGGAAACCGAATCCCCGTAGTTCGAAAGTCCCGACGGTATTGATTAAACATCCCTCGATTTTATTTTATTTTAAACGGCGGCACATATCATGTGTAAAATCGCGCCGAGCGAAATGTCTCCCGTCACTCACTCACTCGCTCGCAGAAATGAGAAAAGTAATAGAAGCTGCATTTTCTCCTATGAGCTATATTCTGCAACCGACGAAAAAAAAAATTAAAACGCATCCGGATCGTATGGTACAGGATGTGAAACAAACAGACAGAGGGAAAGGTAGGTCGGGTGAAACGGTTTCGAAATTAGAGAAAAATTCGTCCATTTCCGGACAACTTCGCCAGCGGCTGCAGCAGTGCTCAATGTCATTATAGTTGCAATCCAAATCGTCCATGCGGTGAGCGCATGCGGTTTTAATGACTCGTCTTTGCACGGTCGTATCGCTTGACTTTGATTGGCTCGGCTTCGCGTGGCTAGCTGTAGGCTGGATATTCCAGGTGCAAGATCGAATTCGGAGACTTTACCTCAGCCCTCATCCTGACCATGTGAGAAAAAAAACATCTGAAAGAGAAATCGGTGGCGATGTCGAGTTTCCGTGTATTTGAAGGCCGTATGCGGGGCTTAGAATTACATTGAATAAAGGCTGCTTTGTAACGTGCAGCTTACGGACATCATGTTATATCTAGCGATGAGGTTGGAAGCGGTCGACAAGAGGTAGTCCAAACGGCCGTTTTCGGAAGACCCCACATCGAATTTCCAGATTGTAGATGGATGAGTGAGTCATCAAGTCAACCATTAGCTGCATGCATGCATGTCATTCCTTCCTCCCTTCCTCTCTCCCTCCCTCCCTCCCACTCCCCCTCCCTCTCTCTCCCGTCCCTCCCTGCCTGCCTACCTGCCTCCCTGCTTCCCTGCCTCCCTGCCTGCCTCCCTGCATGTCTGTCTCTCTTCCCTGCCTCCCTGCCACCCTGCCTCCCTGCATGCCTCCCTGCATGCCTGCCTCTCTTCCCTGCCTCCTTGCCTCCCTGCCTCCCTTCCCTGCCTCATTGCCTCCTTGTCTCCCTGCTTCCCTGTCTCCCTCCCTGCCTCCCTCCCTACCTCCTTCCCCTCCCCTTAATCCACCCTTCCACCCATCCCATATACCCCTCCCTCCCTCCCTCCCTCCATCTACCCATCAATCTAACCATCCGTACATACATCCATCCATCCATCCCTTCTTCCCTCCCTCCCTCAATCCATACACCTGCTCCTCCCTATACCCCTCTCTCCCCATCCCACCTACCCCTCCCTCCCTCCCTCCCATCCATCCCATCCGCACCTCCACTCATCCATCCCATCCACATCCGTCAACCAACCAACCAACCAACCAACCAACCAACCCATCCGAGGGGGGCGCCCTCCGATCTCAGCCAATTCCAATTGACCCGTCCCCCTGCCGCCGCAGTCCCGGCTGTTCACGTCAACGACTCGGTCCTCGGTGACACCCGTGCCGCCGGACCCTCTCCCCTCCCCTACGTAAACACTTCGCCGACTCAGTCGGGTGCACACCCGGCTAGCTGACAGCCGGGCCCCGGCGTCTCTCTCGGCGCAGGGATCGGGTGACGTCCCCTATCTGTCCGCGCTCTCTAAAACAGCTCAACTGGGCGTCAGTCTTTGTTTGATCCAAACACCCTCGAGTTTTAAGCGAGGCAATGCAGGTTGCACACGTACATGGCCCCGTAAGGGATTACTGAGTTCGGTACTCTGTGAATGGAGCGCACGTGCATATGCATATATAATACGTGAAACATGCTCCCGTAATATGCTATAGGTATATTCCCCATACAATCGTATTCCTCGTCCTACGATCGAGACTATCGTGTTTTAATTGCTTGCATTGTTTGAAATTGCTCACCAAACGTCGACAGGAGTGATGGGTTTGCGGTGAAACCATGCAAAGGTCTCTTGGGTGAGCTGAAAAGAACCGGAGGAACTCGACGTTTCGAACAGTGTACTCTGTTCGTCTTCGGGAGACTGCTGACGAACAGAGTACACTAAAGGCGAACAGAGCATTGTTCAAAACCTCGAGTTCCTGATAATCACAAAAGAGAATTGCGCATGGTGTCACCGCAAACATATTATACTCCTTCTATATATACTTACCATGAAAACCTTCAAATCTCATCAAACCGAGACTCGACAGTGCATCCTTTCTCTCTACAGCACCCTCTTTCTCCTGATACAAGAAGAGCCCAGACTCTGCTGGACTATGACAGGATTTTTTGCCAGTCGCTGTCAACATCTGGAATAGGCTTCCCCCTGATATCATTGGGCAGCCCTCAAAGGAGGGGGCTCAGAGTTTTAAGGAGGCTGTACATCATTTCTTGATTGGCCAGACATAGTCCACGGCTTCATGTATTACAGTTCAGATTTCTCCAGCACATTTCTAGGCATCTTTTTCTAAAGTCCTATTAATGTTGCTGTGCGTGCTCTTTGCCTGGTGTATTTTTGTGTGTGAGATTTTTGAATTACCTCCAGCGCTGTTTGTCATTCTTTACCGTAGTTGGCGGGATTTGGTTTTGTATTAAAAATGATAATAATAAAAAAAATATTCCCTTTTTATCAATCTCGTTTCGAATGCCTAAACAATGGGTTTAGTTTGGTCTAAGTCTCATTCTCTTACAGACTAGCACTGTTGTGTGGTTAGGGCTTTAATGAGAATTAAAGAGAGAGATTACCCAAGTCCCGAAAGAAATCTACCATCCGGAAACATGTTTCTTATCACGGAACACAAGTCTTGGCACTCCTGGGTTGACGGGTCCTTTTTGGGGGCAGCTCCTCACATCTGGAACTCACTATCTCTCCACCTTGGATACTGGTCTTGTACTACAACATTTGAATCTGTACTAAATGCATGACACAAGTTTTCCTCTTTCCTCGTTGTCCTTTGTTTCTCATCCGCGTCCTCTTCACTCTCTTCCCTTCGTCCTGCTATAGGATCGAAACGTCAGGCCCACTAAAGTTTGAGACACAAGTTTCCAATGACTAATTTACTCTTCTCTATAACTCCTATACTTCTTGTCGTCATGCTTGCTGCCACTTGAACATCCGGTAAGGTTGACGTGCGCACGTGATCAGCTTGTATTATGATCATGTGTACGCCGGTAGAGCATTGGGTGTGTCGTACAACCGTCAGTTTGGTAAAGAATGCATCCCCTCACTGTACTGTTAATGAAATTGCCCCAAATTCTGACATGAGCGTGTACAGCAAAATAATAATGAAAAAATGCGGCACGTCCCTCCTCGCAAGTTAGATGCACGCAAGTCCTCAAGCTTCCTCAATCGAATGGACTCTTCTTCGTCTGAATCGGTAGCCAGAGGTAGAACGCGCGTTGCCCTTAGCTCGTCCTGTACGCGCACCGTTGGCGGGCGATCATAGCAGCTATATAAAAAGCGAGCAAGAACTATCTTTTTTTACTGGAGAAGAATCATGACGACTATACCATTTGTGTTCCAGAGTGACTTGACTCCGTTCAATCTGAACTTCCCGCACCGGCAGGCAATGGGGATATACAGCGCCGGGCGCAGTGAGCAGCAGTAACGCGATCGGACAGCTACCGCACGTGCCCCCCCCCCTCCCCTCCCCCCCCCCCCGGGAGAATAGACATGAGAGCCAACGGGCACTTTTTCTTCTCGACCTACAAAATTACAGTTCGTTAAAGTTGACGAACCCTGTAATTATACAACAACGGGAAGATCGGGAAACATCGATGTCCACAGATTTCCTTCTTATCTACACAGTCTGTAGATGCTCATGATAGAATCCCCATGTTCAAATCCTATAGGGTCTGGGATGCTGTACTTCTCGAGAAATCTTCAATCAAACGTCGGCAAAAAGTTTATTACTCGCGAGAATTGAACCATTTCTTACACTATTATTAAATTATTATTATTATTAAATTAAGTTTTAATGCGCAAATTCCATTGTGCATGTTCAAATGCGCTGTATATACAAATTAACGATAATACGATATACGATAAAATAACGTGAAAACAAAAATAACAATAATTAAGCTGAAATACACATACTGATATATAAAACTTAAAAAACACACAAATAGAAAGCCATTCAGTATTATACATATATATGAATGACAGATACCATTAAACATAAAATAAATAAGTAGATATTAGTCAACAGTAAAATTGCTTAATACACCAAGCATGTAAAATGGGATTAAATCAAATTTGATGAAATATTAACATACAAAAAAATGATGAAAGATTAACACTACAGAACGGTACGTCAACCGTAACGGTTCAGATTACCATTTGAGCTAAAACCTTCGCAGTATTGCTTTTTATGAATGTTTAATGGTTTAACACACAAACTGTGGCAATCGTTTGACCTTCACCAATGTTGTATAAGGCCTTTAACCCCCGGTATGTGCATGCGTTCCTATGGTGGCAACATCACTGCATGGCTGAGTTACTGTTCCTCACTGTGCCGCCGGCACGATACATCGGTATCACAAGTACGTTTTCAGGTATACCCAAAACCAGACGGGCTGTGTCCCCCTCTTTGAATTGAATAAGAGCGATGTTTCCGATACACAACAACTTTGATCCGTTATAGCTTCACCTATTTCATTGTTAGGTGATTCAATTTGGGCCGGGAATTGAATAGAGAAGTGTTATGCACGGAGCCCCGCGTTCGCTAGATGGGATTTGCATACGTTAAGCGAGCTAATGAAGACGTTAGGGGTGTATATTTAATGCGTCAATTCTTTCTGATGACGTATTTGCTGCACCCGTGTGCTTGCTACATTGGTCTCTGGGCGTTTCATTGTAAGGAGACATTCTAGCTTCCAAGGCCAGTGCGATATCTTTCCCTCGACTTCATCCTCCTCCCCTCCTCTCTTTACTCTCCTCCTAATTCGCGTACTTTTTAAGCGACAGTACTTATTCTTCTTCTCCTTCTCCTCCTCTTCCTCATCTTTTTTCCTCTCATTGTGCTTTTTTCCTCCTCATCTTCATCTTCTTCATCTTCTTCATCTTCTTCATCTTCTTCATCTTCTTCCTCTTCTTCATCTTCTTCATCTTCTTCATCTTCTTCATCTTCTTCATCTTCTTCCTCTTCTTCATCTTCTTCATCTTCTTCATCTTCTTCATCTTCTTCTTCTTCTTCTTCTTCTTCTTCTTCTTCTTCTTCCTCTCCTTATCTTTCTTCTCCTTATTTTGTTTCTTCTTCTTCCACTTATATTTCTTCGTCTTATTCATATTTTCGTTTTCGTGTTCTTCTTCTTCTTCTTCTTCTTCTTCTTCTTATTCAACTTCTTCTTGTCTTCTCCATCTCCACTGACGGCTGACTGACAATTCGCAGCAGGCACAGCCTGTGTGTCAGCACTCACGACCACTCAACACCTGGTAAAGCGGTGCTCTTACCGCTAATCCCTGCCAATCCCCAAACACCGCTCCACCGTTTTCCAATCTGGATTTCGGCTCTCCCCGTTTCCCATCCTCCACCTTACTCCTCCTCCTCCTCCTCCTCCTCCTCCTCCTCCTCCTCCTCCTCCTCCTCCTCCTCCTCCTCCTCCTCCTCCTCCTCCTCCTCCTCCTCCTCCTCCTCCTCCTCCTCCTCCTCCCATCCTCCTCCTCCTCCCATCCTCCTTTTCCCTTTCCCCTTCCTGACCTAGCCGGGCGAGGCCAAGTGAAAAGGTCAGTGATATCTGCACTTTAGCCTCTGCAGAGTGGCTGGATTATCTTTCTCGCTGTGTCTATGTTTGTCTGTATGTCTCTCCCTCTCCCCTCTAGACCTCTCTCGCCCTCTATCTCTCACTCTCTATATCCCTATACCCCCCTCTCTCTCTCACTCTCCCTCCCCCTCCCTCTCCCTCTTTCTCTCATTCTCTCCCTCACTCTTTCTCTCTCCCCTCTCTCTCCCTCTCTCCCCTCTCTCTCCCTCTCTCTCCCTCTCTCTCTCTCCCTCTCTCTCCCTCTCTCTCCCCCTCTCCCTCTCTCTCCCCCTCTCTCTCTCCCTCTCTCCCTCTCTCTCCCTCTCTCTCTCCCTCTCTCCCTCTCTCTCCCTCTCTCTCTCTCCCTCTCTCTCCCTCTCTCTCCCTCTCTCTCCCTCTCTCTCCCTCTCTCTCCCTCTCTCTCCATCTCTCTCCCCCTCTCTCTCTCTCTCCCCCTCTCCCTCTCTAGCTCTCACTCTCTCTCCCTCTGTCTCTCAATCTCTATCGTCATCTCCCTCCCTCTCTCTTCACCCTATTTCCCTTCTCTCTATTTCCCTCTCTCTTACTCTCTCTCCCTCTCTCTTTCCCTCTCTCTCTCTCCCTCCCTCTCTCTCTCTCAATCTCTCTCTCCTCTCTCTCTCTCAATCTCTCTCTCAATCTCTCTCGCCCTCTCTCTCTCGCCCTCTCTCTCGCCCTCTCTCTCAACCTCTCTCGCCCTCTCTCTCTCTCTCTCGCCCCCTCTCCCCCTCCCTCTTTCGCCCTCTCTCTCCCTCCCTCTCTCTCCCTCTCTCTCTCTCCCTCTCTCTCCCTCTCTCTCCCTCTCTCTCCCTCTCTCTCCCTCTCTCTCCCTCTCTCTCCATCTCTCTCCCCCTCTCTCTCTCTCTCCCCCTCTCCCTCTCTAGCTCTTACTCTCTCTCCCTCTGTCTCTCAATCTCTATCGTCATCTCCCTCCCTCTCTCTTCACCCTATTTCCCTTCTCTCTATTTCCCTCTCTCTTACTCTCTCTCCCTCTCTCTTTCCCTCTCTCTCTCTCCCTCCCTCTCTCTCTCTCAATCTCTCTCTCCTCTCTCTCTCTCAATCTCTCTCTCAATCTCTCTCGCCCTCTCTCTCTCGCCCTCTCTCTCGCCCTCTCTCTCAACCTCTCTCGCCCTCTCTCTCTCTCTCTCGCCCCCTCTCCCCCTCCCTCTTTCGCCCTCTCTCTCCCTCCCTCTCTCTCTCTCAATCTCTCGCCATCTCTCGCCCTCTCCCTCTCGCCCTCTCTCACCCTCCCTCTCCCTCTCTCTCTCTCCCCCCTCTCTCTCTCAATCTCTCTCTCTCCCCCCTCTCTCTCTCAATCTCTCTCCCTCTCAACCTCTCTCGCCCTCTCTCTCTCGCCCCTCTCTCCCTCCCTCTTTCGCCCTCTCTCTCCCTCCCTCTCTCTCTCTCAATCTCTCTCTCAATCTCTCGCCATCTCTCTCTCGCCCTCTCTCACCCTCCTTTTTTCGCCCTCTCTCTCTCTCAAATCAGCCTTAAATGAGAACATTGTGGCTCCCTGTCAGGTTGAATCTCGAATTGTCGACAAACTGTCATCACGGTCTCACCCCGGCATCTCTGTGTTCTTACCGCTATCACTCATTCTCCTTCCTCGTCTCTTTTCTTGTTTGGTCTCTTTTCATTTCCACCCGAGCTTTCAATTATTTCCAGTTCCACTTGCAATTGCCTCACTTGATTGTTGTGCCTTTTGGGTTTTTTTTCGTTGGTCCCAGCGTTCCTAAGTTATCGCCGGTGATAAAAAACCGGTAATTCGGGAGCAGTGAAAGAACAGGGAGACCCGTTCGGCGGTCGAACTATACACAGCTGGTCAGGGAACATCCGTTGGACACGATTTAGAGCAGGGATATACGAGTGTTTTTTTTTTTACATGGACCAGAGAATGGCAATCTGCTGACCAGTAAATCAAATGTACTTTCTGCCGGATTGAGTCTAGATTCACCGGCACTTTTCTTACCATCTACCGGAATCCGTTGAACGCTTCGAGAGACCTGTGACTGGCTAATATTTTGTCAGCGCGCACCGAACATCTTACTCCAACTGTTTTTCACTCACGGTCTTTTTAAAACTGTAACTGGTGTGAGGCGCATGCGCGAAATGCCGTCGAGGATCGCGCATGCGCGCACGCGAGCACCCGCTATAGCCATTGGGCGTTGAAGTGACGTCACCAGCATCGACGGGAAATATGATATACGACTGCCTGTGATGGTCGTTGCAGCGATGAGAATTCCTGATGATAATGGGAGCATCTTGCAGCGATCACATTTTTGTTGGTGTATGTGGGGGGGGGGTGAGGTCTTGACTGACATCGTGCCAAGAAAACCTGGCCGAAGTCTGTGATAGATTGAGCGACCTTTGGGTACTAGATAGTTTGCTCGAAACTCACGGACGAAGTACCGGCAGTATATACCAGACGTAACTAACGGTACACCAACGCTCACTGATCTAGATGGAAACGGCCACAGCCACTGTAGATATTGTTTTTAGCCGTGTTTAGATATCGAGCTTTCAATAAGACTTCAGACTATGCGTGGTAGAAGTACTAATTATGAGGTTTGCGGTGACACCAAGTGAAGGGTTGGCATTTTGTGAGTGAGTGTCGGTTTTTTTTAAGAACCACACTCACTGTGTCGTTGACACTTTTGTGAGTGCATGTGGCTCACACTTTTGAGTCTGATTCTTTTCTGAATCACACCACTAACAAACAAGAGCAACCCTTCAATTTGTGCGTCACGAACCTCCTAATAATCAACATGGAGTTTTAGATTTGTTCTTCACGTTCCTCTTTAATATAGGAAGGTTTGCGGTGACACCATGTCTAGGGTCTCTTAAAGAAGAGGTGCGGTTCTGGAAAGAACCTGAGTGGTAACTCGACCGGTCGAGTTACCACTCAGGTTCTTTCCAGAACCACACCTCTTCTTCAAGAGACCTTAGACACGGTGTCACCGCAAAGCTTCCTATATTGATTCACCCACCATGCAAAGTCTTATTCACGTTCCTTTTTGTCGTTGAAACGGGATATAATCTGCTGGACTCTGTTTTGCGCAATGGTAATGGACAACATCTTGCAGCGATTGAAGCGCTAGTGAAAAAGGGAACATATGTACTGGATAAAGTTTTTTATGGGGCAAGATCGTTGCATTAATCTAATATTAACAGGGTCACCGCGCAGTACTATACTGGTCTTGGTGTACGGGTAACATGTACCACGTTGTCAGCCGGTATCGGAAATTCTCTGAGACCGAGAAAGTAATCTGTCATAGGAAGGGGGATAACCTTCAGTAATCCGGTATTCAACGTGGTGAACGCTCAACAATAACCTTATAGTTAAAGGTGCATTCAGAAGGAACATGGTTTCAATCCAACGGAATACCTTGATCAGCATCATGGAAGTCATGTAGATTGTTCATAACTTGAACTCAAATCATACAAAAAGTGCGCGAAAATGCACTCTGGCGGCACTTAATCCAAAAGAGCAATCCGTAGTCAATTACTAATTAATGCCTCTCTGCTCCCTTTGGAACGTATTTCCGATGTACCCCGCTGAACAAATTAAATCCTTGCTATACGACTTCGTTTGATCTCCCCGCCTAGCCCTGATGCATAATGCATGGCGGCATGCATAATTCATCGCCTGTTCGTTAAGGCCGTGAATCTTCGCACCCCTTCTTTTTTTTTCTCCCCCGTACTCCACGAAGACCGGAATGCTTGAGATTATAACGAAGCGACAACACAACTCGGCTTGTTGCATTTTCTACTTATAGAGCATGCGCCCAGCTTGTCTTCCTCTTCAACAGACAGACAGACAGAAAGAAAGAGAAAGTTGCAGAGAAAGCGAGCAAAATGTACGAGTATACAGACTGAGACAGATAGACAGACAGGGATATATAGACAGACAGTCTAAAAGACACAGAGAGACAGAGAAAGAGGGACATGGTGAAACGTTGCAGAGTGACAGCGGGTAAGGGAGGCACTTATGGAGAGGGATAGGGACGACGATGGACTCAGAGAGATATTGAAAAACCAAACAAAAATAAGACACCCTTAAAGCAGAAAGATCGACGCAGACAGAGAAAGTTGAAGAGCTAGAGAAACAAGGAGGGAAATTATATGAAAGACTCACAGAGAGGGAAAGAGAAACAATGTGAATAGGGGAAGGAAATGAAAGAGATCGAGAGAGTAAGATGAAGAAACGAAGAGAAATAAAGAGTGGGTGGAGAGAGAGAGCTAGAGAGATGTGGAAGAGCTGGATGAGAGGGAGAGAAAGAGGGAGAGAGAGAGAGAGGTTGAGAGACAGGTTGAGAGAGAGGGAGAGAGCGAGGTGGAAGGAGAGGTGGAGAGAGATGGAGAGAGATGTGAAGAGAGGGGTTGAGACTGAGAGGAAAATTAAATTCATTTTAATGAGAGCGGTGGAGAGAGGGAGAGAGAGCAAAGGATAGGTGGAGAGAGTGGGGAGAGGGAGAGAGGGGTATTGATAGAGGTGGGTGAGAGAGGGACAGCGGGAGAGAGAGAGAGAGAGAGAGAGAGAGAGAGAGGTGTCGAGAGATAGACGGGGTAACCTTGAACTTAAAGCGGCCATCTCGAGCTTTACCGACCAGTGTCCGTTTCGCAAAAACCATTCACACCTCAAGTCGACAGGGGAGGACGAGAGAGAGGAGAGAGAGAGAGAGCCATTCATCACCGTGACCCCTTACAGCTCCGTCAATACAGACCGAGACCGAAGCCCACCTAAGCCGACTTTCCACATCGGCCTAGTATGCCGCCGTCATCAGAAGATGACCACCCCCCCCCCCCCCATCCCTCGCTTGCCTTTGATTCGATTAAAATTCCGCGGATCGTTAACTCCTCGGCGACCCGGGACGTACGGCGTCCCGGTATACGTGGCGGACATGGTATACGGCATGCCCGTATGGTTTTCATCGCGGGTCCAGCCTGTCCATGTCGTCCTGTCTTGTCGACCTCTCTGTATTGGTTAGAGGGGGGTGGGGGAAAGCGGTCAAGGCTTCACGATTTCGATAAAGTCTGGCACACCTATGAGATTTACATCTAGGTCACGAAGTCTTGTCTTGTTCAACTCCCCTCCCCTCTCTGTCAACCCGGTCTTATTGCAGGGAACTTATGGCCGACGATGAAGCGTGCCCCCGCTTTCCAAATTCGGGTCACCGTGATCCGCGATGGTCGACGCGTTGTCTACCGCGCGCGCGCGATCTATACTCATACTGACAGTGTCATTATAAACTTAACAAGCATTTGTGACCCGGCACAGCATAATGAGGAATTACCCCCACTTTTGAGATTTTGCGATCTTCTAATGATGTGAAAGAGTATACCATTAGCTTTCAAATGATATCAAAATTATTTCCGTGTGAACTTTGTTGTAAATAGTACAAGGGGACTTCGCTCGTTCATTTGGTACCAGACACAATATAGCAGCACCAGTCTAACTCCTTGAAAGCGGCCATTCAAAAAGGCAGGAAGTTTACATTTTCATGAAAACAGTACACAAACACTCCCCCGAAATCCTCGTTTTTTTCGGAAAAATCCTTTGGACATAATATCCTCCAATACATTAACTTTCCGAAAATACAAAAAAAAAAGAGTTTTTTTTTTCGAATTGAGAAGATACTTTGACTTCAGGCGTTGTTTACTAGAAAGGTGTTTTGGTGGGATATTCCTCATGTCACTGTGCCGGGTCACATATTTTAATACCAATAGGTGCACGATATTAGGGGAGACACGCCGCCACACCGAGTGACGTCATTTGTCGTATCTATTCAAGTCTGAAGTCGGAGAAGACCAGTCTCGTTTTCACAACCTCAAATATTGATGTCCGTCAGCTGTGCAATAGCGATACGTACAACAAGTCTGTCTTAAAATGTCAATCGCATTTTTTTTTTCCAGTGATACTTCTATCCATTTCCCATTCCTACTACAATTTTTTTTATGGGGCGTTTCATGTCGAATCGGTATAATTCCACAGACTCGATTATAATAAAGTTTATTATTTTCTCAAAGTGAACACCATTTTAACCTACTTACGGTAAAGGGGTCACCTTTTCATAAACGCATTACCTTCGCGGCAATGTGAATGCGCCGAAAACCAAGAAAATCACAATTAGTTATGGAAACTTGTCCATTCGGTAATATCAATTAAAACAAAGAAATATTCGGAATTGAATTCTTATCTTACTTATACAGATAATGAATGTAACTTTAAATATACACGGAATTTATGTTCTACCCCTTTTTCGTCACAATAAAAAGGCTAGAGTAGAATCTTTTCTTTTTGAGAAAAAATATTGATGATTGGTTTAAAGATAACTTGATTCATATCTAGGTCTGCGAGATAGCTCACAGCTCTTATATCTTGGCGTGTTTTATACATTGCGAAACCTCAGCGCTAGTGGCCATTACGCAGCGACTGAACCCAAGATCGATTTCATCCTGGGCCAATTATTGATGAAATAGATCAAACCAGTCGCCTGGTACGCTGACTACTGACATCTTCAAACTATACCTTGTGGACTATACAGCTGGCCACGTTATGATATCATAGGCCTACCCAACGAATCGTATATTAGGGGTAACGGAATCCCCCCTTGCCCTCTGCGCTCTAGAACTTACCAAAACATCTCACTAAAAACAGCCTAGGCACAACTTAAACACTGTAAATACCCAAAGATGGGAATACACACGAGCAGAATTAGGAAGACTAGCAGGGTGTTTTTGTGAGCGTTTTTCACCTTTGTTTTCACGGCGTGGGTCCGCCGGTGCATAATTTCGACGCCCCCACCCCCCCCAAACAAAAAGCGAACCTGTATACTTGATGTGTGCTTAACTGCGTAAGTTGACGGAAGCAGTCAGCCCCCAACTAACCTGCCCTGACAGAAGAGCCCCCCCCCCCCCCCTCCCCTGCAGGGGCTATGGAGCTATGCATTTTCATTGCTTCTAAATCGGGGATGGGTTATAAGAAAAGGTTCAGTGTCCGTCGAATGCCGAGACGGCATGCAGAGGGGAGAGAGGGAAGGAGCGAGAAAATGGGGGAGATACAGAGGGAGAGAGGGGGGGGAGAAAGAGAGGGAGGGGGGAAGGAGATAGAAGGTGGAGAGAGGGGAGAGAGAGGGAGGGAGAGAGAGGGAGAGGGGGATGGGGAGAGAGATGGAGGAAGGCAGAGAGAGAGGGAGAGAGGAAGTGAGGGAGGGGGATCACCCTCTCGCTCGAGCGAGTGGGTGGAGAGAAGGGAGGGGAGGGAGAGATATAGATGGAGAGAGGGAGGGGTAGAGAGGGAGAAAGAGAGGGAGGAGGAGGGAAGGAGAGAGCGGGTGGAGAGAGGGGAGGGAGATGGAGGGAGAGAGAGGGAGAGGGCAATGGGTAAAAGATGGAGGAAGAGAGATAGGGAGAGAGGAAGTGAGGGAGGGAGAGCGAGAGGGTGGAGAGTGGGGAGGGGAGGGAGAGAGAGAGGGAGGGGGAGAGAGGGAGAGAGGGAGAGAGGAAGTGAGGGACAAAGAGAGGGAGAGAGAGGAAGGGCGATGGTTAGAAGGGGTGACTAGGAGTAATGGAGCTAGAGGGGAAGACTGGGAAGATGGAGGGAGAAAGAGAGGGTAGAGAGGAGGAGAGAGCAGAGAGAGACACAGAGGTGGAGGAGGATGGATGAGGAAAATTAGAGAGAGAGACCAGAGGGGGATAAAATAGAGAGTGGAGAGAAGCAAGACAGAGAGGTGGGATTGAGACAGGAGGTCGGTTGAGAGTGGGTGAGAGAGGGAAGAGAAATACAGATATAGTCAAGGATAGACAGTAAGAAAACGAGAGACAGGAAAGAGAGACAGAAAATGTCAGGAAAACTAGAATCAACAAAGAAACACACCAATTAAAGAGAGACAGACTGACGGACAGAGAGAAGTATAGGAGATATTAAAATGGATAGACAGAGGGGGAAGGGACAGAGAGAGGAAGAGAAAGAGATGGGTATCAATTTGGTAATACAGGAGGGATTATTTGGTGACTAGCCGGCAGACATCGGGATAGCCATCGGAAGGCGGCGCACGATCGCCCCGCCCACCCACTCTCCTCCCAACCTTGGTAGGAGACCAGGCCGGAACGAGGCGCCAGGACATCGGATATAATCATAACCGGCCAATTAGCGCGCCTGTCAAACCCGAGTTCGGCCGCTTCTCCGCTTCGGCTGGCCGAACATGTTCACGGGCAGCATCGTCCTTAACATTTTGTTTCTGTGTGTATTTTGTTTTTTTTTTGTGGTGTTTCAATTCCGGTCGCCGTTTCTATACGAGACGAACTGATGTCCTTATAGGCCCTATACGACAATTGGTAAAGGTCAAAAAGATCGCCACCGTTTGTGTATTTAAAACCATTTTAACATTCCCCTAAAAAGAAATCCTCAAAGTTTTTAGCTCAAAAATGGTAATCTCAGAAAGTAAAAAAAAGCAAAAAAAGTCACGGTTTTCGCACTGTTCTGTAGTGTAAGACATAGTTTAATAAACTATTTGTTTGAGTGAAGATTTCTCAAAAAAGTACAGCATCCTAGACCGTAAGATTTCGACATAAGGATTCTATCATGACCATCTATGCAAACTGTGTAAAGTAGAAGGAAATATGTGGACATCACTGGGCCTTTAAGCACTACGAGGACAATGTCACGCCGCGTCAATCCGCGCTATTTGCTCCGTTCTAGCGAGCTTCGGCGACCGTCAACTCCCTCCTCTGTGATTCCATTCCCTTCTCCCAAATTAAATTTTAAATAAAAAGGTCTCCTGTTTAGTCTCAAGCAACTGGCAGGAGGCGATGGCTGCGAGAGAGAGAGACGCATCTACCCGCAGCGTTTATAAGAGAGACGTCTCAAATGCGCCATTTCAGCTGGTGCCGACGCGGCGGGCGTTCTTCCTCCAAGATCACGACTTTGGAAAATATCGAATCCGCGCAAACAAGCATCAGCCGACCTAATAGGACCTATCCAAAAACATTTCAAAGAATTGCTGGCTCGTAATCCGTAATGAGTCGACTGAAGTGTTTAGTAAACCTTCTGATCAGGTCGTGTGATGCCGAGGTAAAAGACGGTGTCCGTCAGCGTCTATACGCTGACCCACGGGGAGTTTATCTTTCCCGTAAATTGAATCATAGATACTGAAGCCATTTACGAATCCATTCATTGGGCTCAGGCTTCGTTTCCGTCTGACAGAACCTGGGAAAAAACAGGATGTGGTTTGTCGGCAAATTTGAAGGGTTGTTGACTTGTTTAAAGTCCCAACACAACATTGATAAGATCGAAAAACAGAAATGTTCACAGATTTACATGAAACTTATACAGTTTGAAGATGGTTATAATAGAAACCTCTCACTGAAATATTTCTGCCTAAAATGTTGTATTTTGGGGAGAAATGAGTAAAAGAAATAGTTTACGTCTCGCCGAGATTTAAACTATTTTTCGGAACAGTACGGCGTTGAATGCTGCATTTTTGCGAAACAAATGAAGCTGTTTTTTACGATTTTCTCGAGACTCGGTTGGCGGATTGAGCCGAAATTTTCACAGGTGTGGTATTTCATGCTTAAGTTGGATCAGACAACGTATGGATGCTATTCTTTGACCTCGACCAATGCTGTGTAGGGGCTTTAAGCACATTCATGTAGTATTCTACCACGAAACTGGGGTCGCACGCTTGTTTCTAGATGCCTGTGACATTATAACGGGTAAGAGATGATTATGACCGCAGCCTAAGGTCTCTTGTCAAAAAGATCATCGGTTGAGTGCCGGTTGAATTCATCCGACCGATACAATTTTCCCCGGTTGAAAGCCGAGTGTACTGGACTCTGGGGTGAGAAATTCACGATGGCTATCCGGTGGAAACGGCATCGGACGGGTCTAATCATCCGATACCAACTGATGATCTTTTTGACAAGAGGCCTAAGCCAGAGCCTAAGCCTCCATTTCGAAATCGGTCTATGAGAGATCGCAGATTGCAACAGGTTCGTCCGGGACGTTAGTCGAGACTTGATCTGCCCGCCACCTGCCCGACACGCGGAGGTCATCCCATTGAAAAGTGAGAGAAAACCGATCTATTTTCTTTTGGAAAATAAATCGTATTCTAAAGTTCAAGCAAAATGACTGGAAAACTTGGAAAATGGCAGGAGACATCCGGCTTTATACCAGCGCTCTCACCACCTGCGCTGTCCAGCCCTTAGATGGCTGCCTACCCAAATAGTCAACTAGTCTTTGCCGGAGTGTGGGTGCCAGTCAGAAGCAATTCAACCATTAACTGCTGAATATCTCCTGGGATCACGCCCACCCGCTTTCGTTCAGATTCTAAACAGCGACTTCATGGGAAACCCCAGCCCCCAAGCGGTATGGAGATAACGCGAGGCATCTACATATGGACACATTATATTTTGAATGAGAAACAAAGGAGGATCTCCCCTTTTTGTTCACTTATTTGCTTTTATTTTATTTTTTCCAGTCGCCAAAACCAGGGGACTGAACTCACTGAAGATCACCTGTTAACTAGTCTCTTGGCAGGTTGACGCAATAACGCGCCACTAACGCTTTCTGTGACGACTCCCCATGAGACATCCCTCCCTCTCTTTTCTCCCTCTGTCTCTCTGTCTCTGTCTCTCTCCCTCTCTCTCTGTTTCTACCTCCCCTCTCTCCCTTTCTCTCTCCACCGCTCTCTCCCTCCTTCTCTCACTCTCCCCCTCCCCCTCTCTCCCTCTTTCTTTCTCTCCCACCTCTCTCTCCACACACACAAACCACAATGATCCCTCCTCTCTCTCTGAACACCGCTCTATCTCCCTCTCTCTCATATCTCCCTCCCTATTCCCTTCTCTCTCTCTCCACCTCTCTCTCGCCCATTCTCTCTCTCTCCCTATCTATCCCCATCTCTCTCTCCCTCTTTCTGTCTGTCACTAACTCTCCCCCTCTCCCTCTATCTCTCTCTCTCTCTTTCCATCTCTCTCTATCTCTCTATCTCACCACTTGTCCCCGCCTGAGTCTGGATTTGGGTGTTTTTTTTTTCTCGCTTGGTCTGTCAGAGACTACGTGCCTTTTGGAGAGAAGCGGGATAATCTTCGGCTCAGTAGGATGCACAGGAGGGGGTTGTTATCGTCTTCGCTTAACCCACTTCTTTTTGCAGACGGGAGGGTGGCGAAACTAAATACGTTCGGATTGGAATCGTTATGCGCGAACGGAAACAAATAGACAGGGGGTCTCTCCCTCTCACGCTCTTTCCCCACCCCTCTTCCCTTTCCCCTTTCTCATTCTCCCTCTGTCTCTTAATTCTTCATATCTCTGTAAATATCCCTCCATCTCTCTCTGTCTCTCTCTCACTCCCTCTCCCTCTCTTTCTGTCCCTCTCTTTCTACCCCCTCTCTCTCTCTCTCCCTCTCTGTCTTTTCCTCTCCTTCACTCCCTATCTTTCTCTGTCTCTCTGTCTGATAAACCAAACTCGATCGGATTGGAATCGTTATGCGAAAAAAGAGGTATGTCCCTCTCCACCTCTCCCCTCCTTCCCCCTCACTCCTTCTCTTTCTGTCTCTCTCCCTTCCCTTCTTTCTCTCTCTCTCTCTCCTTCTCTCTCTGTCTCTCCTCTCTTTGCCACTCCCTCCCTCTCTACTGCTCTCTGTCTTTCTCCCCTCTCTCCCTCTCTTTCTCCCTTTCTTTCGCGCTATCTCCCTCTCTGTCTCCCTCACCTTTTTTCCTCTCCCTCACTCTCGATCTTTCTCTGCTCTGTCAGAGAAACCAAATAGGCCTGCGTTTTGGATTTGAATCGTTATGCGCCAACGGGAAAAAAAGAAGGGAGAGGGAGAAGGAGGTGAAGGATGAGGGGTGAGAGGAGGTGGGGATGGGATGGATGGGCCGGTACAGTTCCCGGGACGGAACCCGTGGTGCAGTCGTCAGGGAAGATTTGAGGGGGAAGAGGATGTTTATGCCGTGCGGCGGGCAGTGCCGTGGCTTGCGCGGTCACGGCGCCGGTATTGGGTGGAAACGCGGTCGCGAGTCTCGGAGCCATCAAGTGGCCCGAGAGGTGGACAACCACGTAAGGCAAGATTGGCCGTCTCTCCCCCCCCCCACCCAACTCACCACCGCTTACACCGACCCCGTCTCCCTCTGCTCCTTGTCCGTGTCTCTCAGCTCAAAGCTGAAACCACCCAGCCAAGGGTCATCGCCCGCATGCTCAAGGCAGCACAGAGCCGCCGCGCTAGCACTGGCGTGTCTTCTGTATAGAGTGACGCCGGTAGAGCAGCCTTTAATCACTCCCGTGTCAACAGTGCTCTGTGCATACAGTGACGTCAGTCAAGCCGCCATGTTAGCACTCGCATGTCTATAGTCTTCTGCATAGAGTAACGTCAGTAGAGCAGCCTGTAATCACTCCCGTGTCCCCAGTGCTCTGTGCATACAGTGACGTCAGTCAAGCCGCCATGTTAGCACTCGCATGTCTATAGTCTTCTGCATAGAGTAACGTCAGTAGAGCAGCCTGTAATCACTCCCGTGTCCACAGTGCTCTGTGCATACAGTGACGTCAGTCAAGCCGCCATCTTAGCACTCGCATGTCTATAGTCTTCTGTATAGAGTGACGCCGGTAGAGCAGCCTTTAATCACTCCCGTGTCAACAGTGCTCTGTGCATACAGTGACGTCAGTCAAGCCGCCATGTTAGCACTCGCATGTCTATAGTCTTCTGCATAGAGTGACGTCAGTAGAGCAGCCTGTAATCACTCCCGTGTCCCCAGTGCTCTGTGCATACAGTGACGTCAGTCAAGCCGCCATGTTAGCACTCGCATGTCTATAGTCTTCTGCATAGAGTAACGTCAGTAGAGCAGCCTGTAATCACTCCCGTGTCCACAGTGCTCTGTGCATACAGTGACGTCAGTCAAGCCGCCATCTTAGCACTCGCATGTCTATAGTCTTCTGCATAGAGTGACGTCAATAGAGCAGCCTGTAATCACTCCCGTGTCAACAGTGCTCTGTGCATACAGTGACGTCAGTCAAGCCGCCATGTTAGCACTCGCATGTCTATAGTCTTCTGCATAGAGTAACGTCAGTAGAGCAGCCTGTAATCACTCCCGTGTCCACAGTGCTCTGTGCATACAGTGACGTCAGTCAAGCCGCCTTGTTAGCACTCGCATGTCTATAGTCTTCTGCATAGAGTGACGTCAGTAGAGCAGCCTTTAATCACTCCCGTGTCAACAGTGCTCTGTGCATACAGTGACGTCAGTCAATCCGCCATGTTAGCACTCGCATGTCTATAGTCTTCTGCATAGAGTAACGTCAGTAGAGCAGCCTGTAATCACTCCCGTGTCCACAGTGCTCTGTGCATACAGTGACGTCAGTCAAGCCGCCATGTTAGCACTCGCATGTGTATAGTCTTCTGCATAGAGTGACGTCAGTAGAGCAGCCTTTAATCACTCCCGTGTCAACAGTGCTCTGTGCATACAGTGACGTCAGTCAAGCCGCCATGTTAGCACTCGCATGTCTATAGTCTTCTGCATAGAGTGACGTCAGTAGAGCAGCCTTTAATCACTCCCGTGTCCACAGTGCTCTGTGCATACAGTGACGTCAGTCAAGCCGCCATGTTAGTACTCGCATGTCTATAGTCTTCTGCATAGAGTGACGTCAGTAGAGCAGCCTGTAATCACTTCCGTGTCCACAGTGCCCTGTGCATACAGTGACGTCAGTCAAGCCGCCATGTTAGAACTCGCATGTCTATAGTGTTCTGCACAGAGTGACGTCAGTAGAGCAGCCTGTAATCACTCCCGTGTCCCCAGTGCTCTGTGCATACAGTGACGTCAGTCAAGCCGCCATGTTAGCACTCGCATGTCTACAGTCTTCTGCATAAAGTGACGTCAGTAGAGCAGCCTTTAATCACTCCCGTGTCCACAGTGCTCTGTGCATACAGTGACGTCAGTCAAGCCGCCATGTTAGTACTCGCATGTCTATAGTCTTCTGCATAGAGTGACGTCAGTAGAGCAGCATGTAATCACTCCCGTGTTCACAGTGCTCTGTGCATACAGTGACGTCAGTCAAGCCGCCATGTTAGAACATGCATGTCTATAGTCTTCTGCATAGAGTGACGTCAGTAGAGCAGCCTGTAATCACTCCCGTGTTCACAGTGCTCTGTGCATACAGTGACGTCAGTCAAGCCGCCATGTTAGCACTCGCATGTCTATAGTCTTCTGCATAGAGTGACGTCAGTAGAGCAGCCTGTAATCACTCCCGTGTCCACAGTGCTCTGTGCATACAGTGACGTCAGTCAAGCCACCATGTTAGCACTCGCATGTCTATAGTCTTCTGCATACAGTGACGTCAGTAGAGCAATATGTAATCACTGCTATGTCCACAGTGCTTTCTGCATAGAGTGACGTCAGTCACGCCGCCATGTTAGAACTCGCCTGCAGAATTATGCATATGGAGTGACGCCATTAGAGCAATCTGTAATCACTGCTATGTCCATGGTTATATGTTCATATTGCGTGCTAGCACTTACTTGTCTAAGTGTATTTTGCATAGGTATGGTGGTACACCGATGTTTCCTAAATTGTTTGTAATGAGGCCAGCATCTCCTACAAAATTGAGTACATTGACATTTTTCTTCCGCATTAGATGCCGTGAGAATGGAAGACGAAATAACGTGGTTTTTGTATGGAGACCTTAGGGCAAGAGTTGGAGAGGGTGGCATATCATGTAACACCACTGGCGCTAATGCGAAAATTTGGAGACAGCGAACACCGAATTGCCATCTCCTCAGAGGTCTCTCCTCGCTCTCTCTCTCTTCCCTCTTTCCTGCCCTCTCCCCTCTCTCCTTCTCACGCTGTCTCTGTCCATCTCTCTCTCTCACTTTCTCTCTTCCCCCTTCTCTCTCCCTTTCTTTGTCTCTCTCCATCTCTATTTATTGTTGTATCTCCCTCCTCCGTCTCCCTCTCTTTCTCTGTTTATGTCTTCTCCCATCTTTCTCTTCCTCTCTCCGTCTCTCTCTATATCTCTATATATCTCCTTCTCTCTATATTATATCTCTCTATCTCCCTCTCCCTCTATCTATCTCTCTCCCTCCCCTCTCTCTCTTCATCTCTCCCCTCTCTGTATCTCCATCTCTCTCTCCCATGTCTCTCTCCCTCTCTCGCTCCCCCTCTCTCTCTCTCTCTCTTTCTCTCTCTCCCCCTCTCTCTCTCTCTCTCTCTCATCCCTCTCATCTCTCTCTCTCTCTCTCTCTCTCTCTCTCTCTTCTCTCTCTCCTCTCCCTCACCTCTCTTCTCTCTCTCTTCTCTCCCTCTCTCTCTCTCCCTCTCCTTCTCTCACCCACCTCTCACTCCTCCACCTATACTCCAGCCACCCCAGAGCCTCGTTAAAATCATCTTGGGGTCGGTGACGATCGTTACAAGGAAGCAAAGCCCATGCTAGTGCAATCTCCCAGCCCCTCCCCCTCCACCCTTGATTCATTTCATTCTGTATAAATGCATTTCGGACCGTCTCGAGTTACCTCTCTACGCTGCGCCTACCCTCGTCAAAAAATATCGGGTGTCTCCTATGACACCGTTTCAGTGGGAGTGAAACAGCCAAATGTTTCCTGTAATAACGTATGGGAGACTGATCGACCCTAGGCCTAGCGGGGGGCTTAATCCGCGAAAGTGTGCACCAAAATGGACTATACGGAAACAAAATAGAAAAAAAAAAACATTTACGGCTAGAGGGTTATCCGATTTAGGCCTTAAGGTTCCCCTAGTGCGAGTGGATTAGCTGCGGAGAGGAATATCGTTTGCGTCACTGTATGCCGTCGTGATTGGGGGGTGATTGAGGCCGAAGACCTTGGGAGATGTCATAGAATTAAGCTCAGGTGCGGCTGTATTGTAGCACCTCATGGATTTTTTGTCCAGATTTGGGGCAAGATTTGTTCGGATGTGTGGCCTTATCTATGGTGGAGCAGAAGGGACATCTGCAGAGATATTTGCGATTCGCACATTTTGTCGCAAATATGTGCGGTGCGGTGCCGCTGCCTTGGTCAAAGGTCGCGTAGTGCGCTGTGGCCGACCCCCCCCCATAAGGTTACAGCACAATGTGAAATGGGCCTGACACTGTGACTTTAATACCGAGTCTCACGGTGTCACGGAACATTCACAGCCCTGTTCTTCAATCTCCGTAATTTACACCTTTCCATTCGTTTACAAAGTAAGAAAACTTCAAACATCCGTTCGTGACTGTCAACAATACTCACCACTATTTTTTTCGACAAGTCCCATCGTTGCGCCGGGTCTAACACTGCCTGACCAGCCGCGGTGTCTTCTTTTAGTGGCCCCCTGGTTTCTTTCCCCCAAAAAATGCGTCAAAATCTGCGAATCTGCGAATCTCTGAAGTGAATGGAACAAAAAAAGGGACGAAGAAATCCTCATTTCGTGCTTAGCATCTGTGCTTGTCACGCTCGAAGTTCTAGTGAGTGAACTGAACATGTCTGAAGGTTTACCGAACATGTTTGTATTTAAGATTTATATTATAGTGCACATTACTATGGCCCGGTCGTCACAAGCATACGGTACTTTTAGCCGGTGTACGTTGTTTTAGTTCAGGGAGAGAGATAGAGAGAGGGGAGGGTTGGGAGAGAGGAGGATAGAGAGCGAGGTAGAGAGAGTAGGGGGAGAGAGAGAGAGGGGGGGGGAGCGAGAATGAGAGAGAGAGAGAGAGGAAGAGAGAGAGATAGGGGGATAGAGAGCGAGGGAGATAGGGAGATGGGGATAGAGAGTGAGAGAGAGAGAGGGGAGAGAGAGTAGGGGAGAGAGAGAGAGGGGAAGTAGAGAGAGAGGGAGGGAGAGAGATAGAGGGAGCGAGAATTAGAAAGAGGGGAGAGAGAGAGAGAGAGATAGAGAGAGGGGGGTGTAAAGAGAGAGGGAGGGAGAGAGTAAGGGATAGGGGAGAGAGAGTAAGAGAGAGAGAGGGGGTAGAGAGAGAGAGAGAGAGAGAGAGAGAGAGAGAGAGAGAGAGAGAGAGAGTGAGAGAGAGAGAGAGAGAGAGAGAGAGAGAGAGAGAGAGAGAGAGAGAGGGGAGAGGGAGAGAGAAAGGGAGAGAATGCAACTTTGATGCCGGCAAATATGTTCTCAAGGAAAATGTTGCATCATTTTACGGACACCAGCTCGGCGGTGGGTTGTCTGTCGTCATGTGCCATCTCTCTAAGCAACATCCCCTACTCCCAGTCCCCCTGTAGATCTTTGTTGCGGCTTCCCGGAGCTAAAACCACGACTGTGATTACAAAACACAGACCCCACCCCCACCCCGGCCCCCCCCCCCCCAACAAAAAAAAACTGAGAAATATTACACTCTACAAGCACTTAAAATGTTACTTCGCTCAGGCCCACGAGGTTGGACTGTCCCCTGACAAATATAATGGTCGGTGAAATAAAAAAGACATTATCCACGATCGAATAACGGGAAAGGAATGAGATACGTGTGCCCCCCCCCTAGTGGTGGTATGGGCTGCACGGTCGTGCCGTAACGCACCTTCGGGAACGAGGTTGAAAGCTCCCTCCCGGCTCGACGACGCGATTTGCGCACGTTGGTGATCACGACGTCTTAAATCTGCGTTCGATCCCAACAACTATAGGCTATGAAGCAACACCCGATCGACCGATTCAGGCACACTTACGATGATGTTATGACTATACATTTATTTTAAAGGCCCTATGCGACATTGGTATAAGTCAAATAATTACCCCTCAGTTTGTGTGTTAAACCATAGAGCAATATAATTCCCCCATGGTTAAACAATTAAACATTAAACAAAACAAACATACTGCGAAGGTTTGAGCTGGAATGGTAATCTGAGAAAATCGAAAGATGCAACAAACAATCACTGTTTCTGTAGTGTAACTTTAAGAAGTAGTTTATTATTCACAAGTAATACACTATTTGTCGATACTTTGAGTAGCGATTTCTCAAAAAGTATAGCATCCCAGACCACAAGATTTCAATATGAGGATTACATCATGACATCTACAAACTGTGTAAATCAGAAGGAAATCTGTGGACATCGATGTTTTCCAATCTTCCCAATGTGTTATTATGCCTTTAACTCGCTCACCAAAAGCATTCTATTTTATCATGCCTCCCCCTATCTGTACACAGCACAGAACTGCGAAATTAAAGTGTCATAGGTGCTAAAACCTACTCCATGCCCACGAGTTTGTTATCCATTTGTGACCCGGCACAGCATAATGAAGAATAACCACCACCTTTGAGATTTTGAGATTTTCTAATGATGTGAAAGAGTATACCATTAGCTTTCAAATGATATTAAAATTATTTTCGTGTGAAATAGTACAATGTGACTTCGCTCGTTCATTTGGTACCAGACACAATATAGCAGCGCCATTCTAACTCCTCGACAGCAGCCATTCAAAAAGGCAGGAACTTTACATTTTCATAAAAAACAGTACACAAATACTCCCCCGAAATCCTCGTTTTTTCAACATTTAGAGACGGATTTCGGAAAAATCATTCGGACATGATATCCACCGATACATTAACTTTCCGAAAATACAAAAAAAAAAAAAATCGAAAATACAACAATTTTTTTAATTTTTTTTTATCGAATTGAGAAGATACTTCAGGCGTTGTTTACTCGAAAACTGTTTAGGTGGGATATTCCTCATGTCACTGTGCCGGGTCACATTTCCCCTGCTTTGGAATAGGTATGTGCTTCATCCACCAATAGAGGTTTTTCAGTCACGTGCGTCTTGCCGGTCAGCGTTCAATGGACCGTTCCCATGAAATATGCAAATTAGACCTAGCGCATGCGCTGAACTAAATTGGTGAGCAAGCGGGCTGCCAACCAATCATAGTTTTCCACGGGCGTGCGCGCGTTCCTCACTAACAGTTTGGCGTGCGGTCATTGGCTATTCAGCGTCTCCTGCGCGCGTATTTCGAAACCTGCGCGCAACGCGCACTCGTTTGCCCACCAACTTAGTAAAGCGCATGCGCCAGCTCTTCTTTGCATAATTCATGGGAGAGGTCCATTCACGCGGGATGTACTTGAGTCATCAAAATAAGGTCCAATGGAAGTACTCAGATATTTGCACGCGCGTCTGCGCATTTGGATCGCTCCTGCGGACGTGCTAATCAGCCTTTGGCGGTCAAGTGACGTCATGTGAAAAAAACCTCTATTCCCTGTTTCAGACAGAGCCTTGATGACAACGACCCATCACCGTTTGACATCGACCATAATATGCCTTCAGATTCCCATCTAAAACTAAAATACCCCCTCACTTACCAGTATTGAAATATGCACGAGTCGTCTATATCTATCTGCGCTTTATAGCTTGATTGTGTACTCATCTATCGATTAGAACAAAGATGACCCCTTGCGGCATACTTCCAAGAAAACAAGAAGATGATTGTTCAAAGTCGGCTTGAGCGATTCGCACCTGCTCTATACCGAGCAAACCGTCTCCACCTCAGGTGCCCCTCAGGTGAATCCGCCCCCCCACCTCGCCGTTCACCCTCCCGTCGCAGACCGCTCGCCTTCGCACCAGCACGGCCCTCTCGTTGCCCCCCCCCCCCCCCGTCGGCGGTCCGAGACCGGAGCGCGATGGTGGAAGGGAAGGAAGAGAAGGAAGGACGGGGAAGGGGAAACCTGTTTTAGACAGACCGCCCTTTCTATATACACGCCCTGATGGGAACATCGTCGGCCCGCACGCGGTCAAACGGCCACGAGGCACTAGGAATGGACCCGTCCTCTTCCAGTCAGATGGCAAGAAGAAGACAAAAAAATAGTTTACAATATTGGGCTCGGGGCAAGAAAGGTTGCAGATGATCGACGTAGCTGCCTCTTTCTTCCCTTCCTGGAACTCACAAGAAATATCCCGGCTTGAATCCATTGGTATCTTGACTTGCGTCTCCTCTGCTTCAGCTAGCTCCGTAATGATCTGTATTTGACCTCAAAGTATATAGAGGGCTTTCAGAAGCGATTGACGGAAGGGAAAGGCGTACTTTGAAAGGCAGGCTTTGGGGCAACTGAAGTTTAACTTTTTTAAACGCTATTTCTCTTTTCTGAAAAAGGGGAAATCGCGAATTACCGCACTCTTCAAATTGGGATAGTGATGGCGGGGTAGGAGCCTCTGCCTGGAGGAGGGTCGAGCTTGGATTGGGACTGGGGACCAAGACGAGTGACAGGGACAGGGGCAGGACCTGTGCCAGGTGCAGGGGCAGGGGCAGGGGCAGGGGCAGGGGCAGGGGCAGGGCCAGGGCCAGGGCCAGGGCCAGGGCCAGTGCCAGGGCCAGTGCCAGAGCCAGTGCCAGGGCCAGTGCCAGGGCCAGGGCCAGAGCCAGGGCCAGACCCAGGGCCAGTGCCAGAGCCAGAGCCAGAGGCAAGGGCAGGGCCAGGGCCAGAGCCCAGGGCCAGTGCCAGAGCCAGAGCCAGAGGCAAGGCCAGGGCCAGGGCCAGGGCCAGGGCCAGGGCCAGGGCCAGGGCCAGGGCCAGGGCCAGAGGTAGGGCCAGGGCCAGGGCAAAGGCCAGGGCCAGGGCCAGGGCCAGGGCCAGGGCCAGGGCCAGGTCCAGGGCCAGGGCCAGGGCCAGAGCCAGGGTCAGGGCCAGGGCAAAGGCCAGGGCCAGGGCCAGGGTCAGGGCCAGGGCAAAGGCCAGGGCCAGGGCCAGGGCCAGGGCCAGGGCCAGGGCTAGAGGCAGGGCCACGGCCAGGGCAAAGGCCAGGGGCAGGGCTAGAGGCAGGGCCAGGGCCAGAGGCAGGGGCAGGGGCAGGGCCAGGGCCAGAGGCAGGGGCAGGTCCAGGGCAAAGGCAGGGGCAGGTCCAGGGCCAGGACTAGAGGCAGGGCCACGGCCAGGGCAAAGGCCAGGGCCAGGGCCAGAGGCAGGGGCAGGGGCAGGGCCAGGGCCAGAGGCAGGGGCAGGTCCAGGGCAAAGGCAGGGGCAGGTCCAGGGCCAGGGCTAGAGGCAGGGCCACGGCCAGGGCAAAGGCCAGGGGCAGGGCCAGAGGCAGGGCCAGGGCCAGGGCAAAGGCCAGGGACAGGGCCAGGGCTAGAGGCAGGGCCAGGGCCAGGGGCAGGGCCAGGGCCAGGGCCAGGGCCAGGGCCAGGGCCAGGGCCAGGGCCAGGGCCAGGGCCAGGGCCAGGGCCAGGGCCAGGGCCAGGGCCAGGGCCAGGGCCAGGGCCAGGGCCAGGGCCAGGGCCAGGGCAAAGGCAGGGGCAGGGGCAGGGCCAGGGCCAGGGCAACGACAAAGGCTATATTGCTGAGGCTCGGACACTGGCTAAAATCACTGTGTAGCGCTAGGACTAGGACACTGGCTAGAGCTCTGGGCATTGATATAGAGCTCGGACACTGGCTAAAGGTCTGGGTAGTGCTAGGGCTCGCACACTGGCTAGAGTGTGAGTAAACGCTATAGGCCTATGGCTCGTACTTGTGCTACGGCTGTGGCTCGGGCTCAAGCTGGGGCATTGCAGCTCGGATTTGTGGGTTTCTGTACACTATCGTGCCGACCTCATTTCACGGACGACTGTAACTGTATCAAAGGATCACATCACCACAGACTCACTTTGCCAACACAAAGCCATTAGACTGTATTCTCTGCAGCAATCAACATGAATCCCTTCAGACGCAGATGAGTTATACCTTGCCTTCAGCGCGGCCGCCTACGAGCGACGCTCCCTCGCTCGCGCCGTGAAACCCTATAGCCTATCTGCAGCTCGTGCACTTCCTCCTACGGTAGTCAATACGGGAGACACTTATCACCGATAGACGGAATCGGCGACCAGCCATCCCGCTGCCAGTCAGATCACTTTAAGAGCTCCCGGCCCGAATTACAATTTCAGTTTAGTCCTTTTTTTTTTTACCAAATTGCACTTTGATCGTTCGTATCGAAAATTGAGATCGCCAATTGGACTCTCTCGTTCCTTTTTTTTTGTTCCAGTCGTCTCTAGCTTTGAAACCTTTCCTGTATATCGTTTCAATTCTGACTTACTTTGAATTGATACGGCAGTTCCTCTGATTGAAGAAAGAGGGTGAGGTGGAGAGAGAGATGAATTAAGAGAGCAAGAGAGTCGGATAGAGAGTGGGAGAGTTGGAGAGAGACAGATAGACAGACAGGCAGAGTTACAGAAAGAGGAAGATAGAGAGGGAGAGAGAAAAATAATGAGAGATAGGGAGAGAGAGTGAGAGAGAGAGGTGGAGAGATAGGGAGAGAGTCAGTCAGAAGAAGAGAGGGAGAAATAGAGAGTGAGAGACAGAGAGAAAGGGAGCGAGAGAGGGAGAGAAAGAGAGGGAGAAATAGAGAGTGAGATAGAGGGGGAGAAACACTCAGAGAAAGAGAGGAAGAAATAGAGAGGGAGAGAGAGGGAGCGAGAGAGGGACAGAAAGAGAGGGAGAGATAGAGAGTGGGAGAGAGAGGGAGCGAGAGAGGGAGAGAAAGAGAGGGAGAAATAGAGAGTGAGAGAGAGGGGGAGAAACACTCAGAGAAAGAGAGGAAGAAATAGAGAGGGAGAGAGAGGGAGCGAGAGAGGGACAGAAAGAGAGGGAGTGGAGAGAAAGGGGAAGAGGTGGAGATACAGAGAGAGGGAGAGAGAGAAGGCATGATGAGACTGATATTTTATGAAGATAAGCCGTTACGATCAGTTTCCGACAACTGATATTATTTTTAACAGCCACCACTGTAATGACCATTGTAATGCGCACTGCATGCGCATTTCGAAGCTAACTGTAGGCCCATGCCTTTATTGGTCTTGCCGGCCCAGCAGTACCAGCGATAAACTTAGGTACTCTACGATGTGAGCAACTACACTGTCCATGGGTTCGTGACATTATTGGGGGTGATTCTCCGAAGCAGTTGCGTTGACATGAAGTGCAAAGTCCTTCCTGATCCGATCTTCCGTCAAGTCAGCTCAGCCGGCGTTACATAGTCTGGTGAACGTGGAAATCCAGCACGTCTGTGTACGGATGTCGAGAGAGCACATCTCGGATTGACATTACAAGCAAACACACTCTGGAACATGCTGGCGCTTTCTCGTCATCAGCCGATCAAACATAGCAGAGTAAACAACCTTTTTCTTTCTCTTGGCCCGGGATTGTATTTTGACCCAGTGGTAAAGGATGAGGGAGAAACTGTAGAAGGATGTATTAGGCGGCAGTAGCCGACGGCTGGCCATAGGTTGTTGTCAATGGATCTGGCGTGTTTTAACGGAAGATCACCCGAGCCACGCTATTCTGATCATTTGTAAATGTGAAGAGGTTCCAGTATCAAGGAAAACAGAGGCTCGGAACAAAAGGCTTTTTTTTATAAGGAGAAGGTCGCTATAAGGTGTTCATAAAGAGGACGTCTGTGCAGCTCTTCAACGTCAACAGACCGTCAAAGTCAACATGCTCCCCTAGCTGCCTAAACAATTGTCGGACAGCGCCGAACCAAGCGCGCTCGCTGTGCGGCACGGGTATACTACCTGGCCAAAGTATCGACGGACTAGGGAGCACGTTGACGTTGAAGAGCCCATTGACGCCGAGGAGACACAGACGTCCAATACCGACATTGACTTGAGAGGATATCGAGCTGCGTGCATGTATGGTATCGAATGAGAGCGGTCACAATCCTAGCAGCAGTACGTGGAAGAATGGTATAGCCTCATGATCAAAGGCGCGTGCGGCGAAATGGATCGCCGCGATCGCTCTGTCGAGCGTTTGCACACATTTCAAAAATGTGACCCGGCACAGTGACATGAGGAATATCCCACCAAAAGACTTTTCAAGTAAACAACGCCTGAAGTCAAAGTATCTTCTCAATTCGATAAAAAAATATATTTTGTGTTGTATTTTCGGAAAGTTAATGTATTGGAGGAAATTATGTCCTAAGGATTTTTTCCGAAATCCGTCTCTAAATTAATGATGAAAAGACGAGGATTTCCTGGGAGTGTTTGTGTACTGTTTTCATGAAAATGTAAAGTTCCTGCCCTTTTGGATGGCCGCTTTCGAGGGGTTAAAATGGCGCTGCTATATTGTGTCTGGTACCAAATGAACGAGCGAAGACCCCTTGTACTATTTATAACAAAGTTCATACGGAAATAATGTTAATATCATTTGAAAGCTAATGGTATACTCTTTCACATCATTAGAAAATCTCAAATTCTCAAAAGTGGGGGTTATTCCTCATTATGCTGTGCCGGGTCACAAATGTCCGCCAGTGTAACTCCCAGCCCATCGTAAGACAGTGGCCACTCTCAGCCCGATCCACAGATGCTTCCATGGAAGGCGTTCCTCTTGTCTGGTTCCCGCCCCCCAAAGTCAGGCATATTTTAAGCGAGCAACCACGCTGTTTGCCTCCTCTCACCCGTACACTTTATCTATCCGAAGGGGGAAGAACAAAGAGCTATCGGAACAGCTTCTTCCCTCGTTCAACCTCTCTCTCTGGGATTCCCTTTCTTTTTCTAATGTTTCCCAACTGGTGATGATTTGGCCCTTATTAAAGAGAAATTCCTATCTCTGGCCTTCCCGAGTCACTCTCTATCTCCTTCTTCCCTTAGCCCTTTTTATAATCTTGAGTGAATTTATAGCTTTGCGTTAGACGAATCTGTATAGATGAAACAAATATTTGACCCCAAACGGGTGAAGGCAACTTTCACCTTCGCCTCCTCATCTAACTTCCACCACGGATGTGGACCCGAGTCAGTGATCCCTTCGCTGGTAACCCCCCCCCCCCCACACCACCACCACCACCACCACCACCACCACCAATCAGACGCTATGCGTCAGGTTGCGGAACACCAGTGACGAGTGATGACCAGCGAGTCGGGACTAATATTTTGCAGTCGTTGCACGAGACGTCCCCGACTGACCCCCTGACTGGTACCCGGCATGCACCTCTTGCTCTCGCGCGTAAATCTACCGCGGACAGCCAGCGACTTTCCAATTAGGGAAACTAAGATGTCAGACTCGGCCGGTCGAGTGTCATTTCACCGCAAGGACGGAGTATAGACGACAACAAAATACACCCAAACTCTCGATGATTCTCGTGGGAAGGCAAAACCAGAATGACGGAGCCGCTGACATCCCACCCGGGCGTCATAAACAGTATATCAAAAGCACTGACACCGCGGTTTGCGTCGGATTAAAAACCCCGATGCTGACACCGACTCGGCAAACAGAGGCGACCGATCAAGGAGGAGAAGTAGAGGGAGACCCCACCTGCTTGACGGTCGCTCCGGGAAGAAATTGCCTGTATATCTTGTAGATGTTTGGCGCAGCTATATCTCCGTCTCCCATTCTCCACAAGTCGTCTGGTTGGCTGATCTCCGTGGTTGGGGGTGGGGGGAGAAAAAATAAACCATATCCGCCCACGCGTCATTCGTGTTTTTTTGCCTCTACGTCCGATCTTCGTAAATAGCCGGTTAAAGTTTTTTGGATCCGGCGTTGTGACAATCGGCAGACGGTGCATGCGGTTGTGGGGGGGGGGGGCACTTACAAGATTTTGTGTTTAACCGGAGCCATAACAGAAGCGAAGTGCTTCTTCTCCCGACGTGATGAGGCCTTATGATATTCCTGCTTCGTTCTGCCCTCATTGATGGATGACAGCCGGCCCGTATACAACTGCTTCTTTCCCGGCACCAAGCACAAGAAAAGGGGCAGTTGACGTTTGCAGAATTTGATGGAACCTGCCAGGATGTTGTCGTATATCGTGCGGTCGGCTAATCGTCTGCGATTTTTGCGGGGGGGGGGGGGTTAGAGGCGAGTGTGACGGGGGTGGTAGAGGTGGGGGCTACCGTCCGATACTCGGGGCAGGATCCTTTCCCCGCCGGGGTTTAGACTCGGAGGCGTCCCTTGCAAATTGGAGCTGACTGACCGGGGGATTGCTCCCTGAGACAGCTAGTGTATAATGCATATAATATAGCGTCACTGCCGTGAGTTCCATGCCCCTTAGTATCTACCCAAACTGTTTAGTTTAGTTTAGTTTAGTTTATTTCTTTTCCACAGCATCAACCAACAAAGCACATATCACAGAATGTACATCACAAAGAATGAATAGGCAAAATTAATATGAAAAAGGACTGGCACATTAAGTGATAACATAATATAAATAAACATGAATGTGATACTGCAGAGGGACCATCAAGAAGCACAGCTTTTAAGTGTTGGGCCCCATTGCAACACTTGCACCGAGCCGGAAAAGAAATGCTCATGCTAATTTAGACCGTAATCGGCAGGGAGAGGGCTCAATGCAAGTGAAGCAATCAGTCAATAGAACACAAATCCTTAGTATTAACACATAGAAAACTGTAAATCATACGAGGAGATCGTGATGCGATAGGCCGTAGTGTTGTATAGTATAGTGGAGTCATGATCGATTTGGTCCGTTGGAGTGGCATAGATATATATCGCGCACAATGTACTTGAGTCTATACTCATGCACTTCGAGGAATTGAAATCATGATCTACCAGAATAGAAACTGTGTTGAAATAAGGCACTGGAGAAGGGAGAAATGACGTCATTGATACTCTTCACGATAAAAAAATTCTTAAGTCATAATCCTGCTTACCGTCGTGCACGTGGCGACGCCGTAATTGCCAAGTGATATTTTTTGAAGGTAATGAAATTCATCGATTTTTCTGATTCGACAAAGAAGAAAAAAAATGAATTTGCGTAACATTGCAAGCGCCGCAACCCGGAACCGCATATGGGTTAAATAATGCACCTCCCGTACCGCTTAAAAACCCCACAAACGAACACCGAGCGAAGAACGCTTCTGCAGATAACATGTCCAAGTTGAATTTGCATTTTATTATTTTTTTGCTTAGCTCTTCGGGGAATTATTTGTGGTGCGTCGATGCATACATTGATTGCGGCAGTGCACTATTTGGGGGCGCAGAACGTTTCTGTCCAGTGACAAGTGGGAAATCATGGGACTGCATTCGTATTTGTGTTGATAGCGACATATCGGCCCATCCGTTAAGCTATACCACCGCTAAAGAAAACGAGATGAACATGGTCCTTTCGTATACCTCAGAAAGCGGCGAAGCTGATGAAGGGTGCATCCTGCCTTCTCTCTCTACGTCCTCTTTGTCTCTCTATCTCTCTCTGCCTCTCATCGTCTCTGACTCTATCTTTGTCTACCTGGTTTTTTTTTCTGAATTTCTGGAACCCTCTATCTCTACCTCTCCCTTCACCTCTCTGTCTCTTTCTTGCCGTCTCTGTCTGTCTCCTCTCTATTTCTTGTTTGTCTCATGTCCCCCTGTCTCCCTGCCACCCTGCCTCCCTGCCTCAATGTCTCCCTATTTCCCTGCCCCTGTCTTCCTGTCTCCCTGCCTCACTGCCTCGCTGCCCCTATCTCCCTGCCCCTATCTCCCTGCCTCACCGCCTCCCTGCCCCTATCTTCCTGCTCCTGTCTCCCTCTCCCTATCTCCCTGCCCCTGTCTCCCTGCCCCACTGCCTCCCTGCCCCTATCTCCCTGCCTCACTGCCTCCCTCTCCCTATCTCCCTACCCCTATCTCCCTGCCCCTATCTCCCTGCCCCTATCTCCCTGCCTCACTGCCTCCCTGCCTCAATGTCTCCCTATTTCCCTGCCCCTGTCTTCCTGTCTCCCTGCCTCACTGCCTCACTGCCTCCCTGCCCCTATCTCCCTGCCCCTGTCTCCCTGCCTCACCGCCTCCCTGCCCCTATCTCCCTGCCCCTGTCTCCCTCTCCCTATCTCCCTGCCCCTGTCTCCCTGCCCCACTGCCTCCCTGCCCCTGTCTCCCTGCCTCACTGCCTCCCTGCCCCTATCTCCCTGCCCCTATCTCCCTGCCCCTATCTCCCTGCCCCTGTCTCCCTGCCTCACCGCCTCCCTGTCCCTATCTTCCTGCCCCTGTCTCCCTCTCCCTATCTCCCTGCCCCTGTCTCCCTGCCCCACTGCCTCCCTGCCCCTGTCTCCCTGCCTCACTGCCTCCCTGCCCCTATCTCCCGGCCCCATATCTCCCTGCCCCACTGCCTCCCTCTCCCTGCCCCACTGCCTCCCTGCCCCTATCTCCCTGCCTCACTGCCTCCCTCTCCCTGCCTCACTGCCTCCCTGCCCCCATCTCCCTGCCCCTATCTCCCTGCCCCTATCTCCCTGCCCCACTGCCTCCCTCTCCCTGCCCCACTGCCTCCCTGCCCCTATCTCCCTGCCCCACTGCCTCCCTCTCCCTGCCTCACTGCCTCCCTGCCCCTATCTCCCTGCCTCACTGCCTCCCTCTCCCTATCCCCCTGCCCCTGTCTCCCTGCCCCACTGCCTCCCTGCCCCTATCTCCCTGCCTCTATCTCCCTGCCCCTATCTCCCGGCCCCTGGTTCCCAGCCCCTATCTCCCTGCCCCTGTCTCCCTGCCTCACTGCCTCCCTGCCCCTATCTCCCTGCCTCACCGCCTCCCTGCCCCTATCTCCCTGCCCCTGTCTCCCTGCCCCACTGCCTCCCTGCCCCTATCTCCCTGCCCCTATCTCCCTGCCCCTGTCTCCCTGCCCCACTGCCTCCCTGCCCCTATCTCCCTGCCCCTGTCTCCCTGCCCCACTGCCTCCCTGCCCCTATCTCCCTGCCTCTATCTCCCTGCCCCTATCTCCCGGCCCCTGGTTCCAAGCCCCTATCTCCCTGCCCCTGTCTCCCTGCCTCACTGCCTCCCTGCCCCTATCTCCCTGCCTCACCGCCTCCCTGCCCCTATCTCCCTGCCCCTGTCTCCCTGCCCCACCGCCTCCCTGCCCCTATCTCCCAGCCCCTATCTCCCTGCCCCTGTCTCCCTGCCTCACTGCCTCCCTGCCCCTATCTCCCTGCCTCACCGCCTCCCTGCCCCTATCTCCCTGCCCCTGTCTCCCTGCCCCACTGCCTCCCTGCCCCTATCTCCCTGCCCCTGTCTCCCTGCCTCACCGCCTCCCTGCCCCTATCTCCCTGCCCCTGTCTCCCTGCCCCTATCTCCCTGCCCCTGTCTCCCTGCCCCACTGCCTCGCTGCCCCTATCTCCCTGCCCCTATCTCCCTGCCCCCTGTCTCGCTGCCCCTATCTCCCTGCCCCTGTCTCCCTGCCCCCTGTCTCGCTGCCCCTATCTCCCTGCCCCTATCTCCCTGCCCCCTGTCTCGCTGCCCCTATCTCCCTGCCCCTATCTCCCTGCCCCCTGTCTCGCTGCCCCTATCTCCCTGCCCCACTGTCTCGCTGCCCCTATCTCCCTGCCCCTATCTCCCTGCCCCCTGTCTCGCTGCCCCTATCTCCCTGCCCCTATCTCCCTGCCCCCTGTCTCGCTGCCCCTATCTCCCTGCCCCTGTCTCCCTGCCCCCTGTCTCCCTGCCCCTATCTCCCTGCCCCCTGTCTCGCTGCCCCTATCTCCCTGCCCCTGTCTCCCTGCCCCCTGTCTCGCTGCCCCTATCTCCCTGCCCCTGTCTCCCTGCCCCCTGTCTCCCTGCCCCTATCTCCCTGCCCCTATCTCCCTGCCCCCTGTCTCGCTGCCCCTATCTCCCTGCCCCTGTCTCCCTGCCCCCTATCTCCCTGCCCCTGTCTCCCTGCCTCACTGCCTCCCTGCCCCTATCTCCCTGCCCCTGTCTCCCTGCCCCTATCTCCCTGCCCCTGTCTCCCTGCCTCACTGCCTCCCTGCCCCTACCTCCCTGCCCCTGTCTCCCTGCTTCCCTGCTTCCCTGCCTTCCTGCCTCCCTGTTTCCCTGCCTCCCTGCCCCCCGCATTCCCGTCTCCCCATCTCCACGTCTCTCAGCCTTTCTCTCTAACTTCTCCCCTCTCTCGTTCTGTCTTCATGTCTGTCTTAAACATATAAACGTTTTGCATTGTACCACTTTCTCGACGTCACCATTCTCCCTCTGTCCATCTCTTTCGCTCTGCCATCTCTTTATCTCTAGCTCTCTGTCTCTCTCTATGTCTCTCTTAATAAATCTGCATCGCAGTATTCACCTCTCTGTTTATTTCTTTCCCCTGTATCTGTCATTTTTCTCTGTCTGTCTGTTTCTATCCCTATGTCCTCTCAGTATCTCTATGTATGTATATCTCTCTCCCCCTCCCTATAAGTGTATCACTTCCCTACTGTACATTTCTCTATATCTAGCTCTGTCTGCCTCTCACTCTCACTAGATACATATCTTAATCTCTGCCTCTCAGTCTTTACCTGTCTGTCTCTTTCGTTCTCTACATCGGTCATTGCTCTCATTTTATCTGCATCTATCTCTCTGTCCTCTCTGAGTCTCTCTATGTCGGTCTTTCTCTCTCCCTTCCCCATATTTACAGCTTCTCTCAATCTAACTCTGCCTCTATGTCTGTCTGCCTCTCACTCTCACTCTATGTCTATCTGAATCTCTGCACAACGGTCTTTAACTATTTGTCTCTTTCCCTCTAGCTTCCATTTTTTCTCTTTCTATCTGCCTTTATCTCACTCTCCACTCTGTATCTCTATGTCTGTCTGCATCTCACTCTCACTCTATGTCTATCTTAATCTCTGCACCTCGGTCTGTAACTATTTGTCTCCTTCCCTCTAGCTCCCGTTTTTTTCTCTTTCTATCTGCCTTTATCTCACTCTCCTCTCTGTATCTCTATGTCTGTCTGCTTCTCACTCTCACTCTATGTCTATCTTAATCTCTGCACCTCGGTCTTTAACTATTTGTTTCCTTCCCTCTAGCTGCCATTTTTTCTCTTTCTATCTGCCTTTATCTCACTCTCCTCTCTGTATCTCTATGTCTGCTTCTCACTCTCACTCTATGTCTATCTGAATCTCTGCACCACGGTCTTTAACTATTTGTCTCCTTCCCTCTAGCTGCCATTTTTTCTCTTTCTATCTGCCTTTATCTCACTCTCCTCTCTGTATCTCTATGTCTGCTTCTCACTCTCACTCTATGTCTATCTGAATCTCTGCACCACGGTCTTTAACTATTTGTCTCTTTCCCTCTAGCTGCCATTTTCTCTTTCTATAGTATATCTGCCTTTATCTCACTCTCCTCTCCGTATCTCTATGTCTGTCTGCATCTCACTCTCACTCTATGTCTATCTGAATCTCTGCACCTCGGTCTTTAACTATTTGTCTCCTTCCCTCTAGCTGCCATTTTTTCTCTTTCTATCTGCCTTTATCTCACTCTCCTCTCTGTATCTCTATGTCTGCTTCTCACTCTCACTCTATGTCTATCTGAATCTCTGCACCACGGTCTTTAACTATTTGTCTCTTTCCCTCTAGCTGCCATTTTTTCTCTTTCTATAGTATATCTGCCTTTATCTCACTCTCCTCTCTGTATCTCTATGTCTGTCTATCTATCTATCTATCTCCCTTCCACATATGTACAACTTCTCTCCATCTTTCTATCTCAATGTTCTCTCGATCTCTCCCTCTTCTTCTCGCTGCCTCCTCGGTCTCCACTCTCTTCCTGCACGTCTACCTCTCCTCCATCACATCCGTACCCCCTCCCCCTCTTCCACCCCCTTCCCGATTACGACCGCCCCCCCCCCTTCGTATAATCCGCCACCTCGGCTCCAAAGTGCGGGTAACAAGTTGATAATCCGCTGCGACCGAGAGCTTCTTAGGAGTCCATTAGATGGCGGCTCGCTTGTTCTCCATTGCCTGTCGGTGCTATGACCACCACCCCGTCGCCTCTCCCCTCCTCCTCTACTGCATAATTCCGAAGCCCGTATACGCTCCTAATTAGACGCGTGCGATGCAAACGAGGAAGAGCCGGTGCGAGTGTATAGGGGAAAGCGTATTAAATGAACCGAACGCCCAATCCGGAAAGTACGGAGCCCATAAAGGGACACATTTTCCCATTCTGGCAAGAACAAAAAAGTATTGTTACGACTTTAATAACCTAACCTTTCCAAATCCTCCCAAATCCTGTAGGCGGACTTTGGAGCTACTTCAGTATATCACGAGCTCTTACCCTTTCATGGTTGATGGGTGTTGGAAAAGAAACAAAATAGCATCCCCTTTCGGTATGGGTTTACAACGACCTTAGATATTAGTTTAAAGCCCCTACACAACATTGGTCGAGGTCAACGAATACCATCCATACGTTGTCTGATCCAACATATGCATTGAATAGCACACCTGTGAACATCCGCCAATCCGCCAACCGAGTCTCGAGAAAATCTTGAAAACCGCTTCATTTGTTTCGCGAAAATGCAGCATTTAACGTCGTACTGTTCAAAAAAAAGTTTAGATCTCGGTGAGACGTAAACTATTTCTTTTACTCGTTTCTCCCAAATACAACATTTTAGGCAGAAATATTTCAGTGCGACGTTTCTACTATAACCATCTTCAAACTGTATACATTTCATGTAAATTTGTGAACATTTTTTGTTGTTTTTCGATCTTACCAATGTTGTGTAGGGCTTTAAGGAAATGGTTTGTCATTTCAAGAAAGGAATTCAACGGAGAACGTAACCAGAGTTTGCTTACCAGTCTATATCATTAGTGATATATATATGCCGAGGAAACCAGAAGATAGTAATTTGTATTACCTTGCAAAGGTAATTGAAGGCCCTTTACGTATCCACGGATTAGGCTCGAGCTCAGGCTTCGTGTCCGTCTGACAAAACCTGCAAATCCAGGCTGTGGTATATTTCTGAATATGAAGGTTTGTTGACTTGATAGGTACAGGGTATTCCCCAAGAAACTGGGGCCAAACGCTTGTTTTTAGATGCCTGTGATATTATAACGAGCAAGATAGAAATTACCGAAACCTAAGCCCGAGCCTAAGCCTTCATTTCGAAAATGGCAAATGCCACCAAACAAAATCCGGGGAATTATGAGAAAAATGTTGCTTTTTTTTTCCTTTTTCGAGATGAGCGAAATATTATTTTAAAGGAACTTATCTTATTTCGATGTATTAACGAAGTGTCATTTTCAGGGACGACAATTCTCCAGGGGAAAAAAAACCACCCGAATCAATTTGGAACAATAATTAAATACGAATATGTGACCCGGCACAGCATAATGAGGAATAACCCCACTTTTGAGATTTTGAGGTTTTCTAATGATGTGAAAGAGTATACCATTAGGTTTGAAATGATATCAAAATATAATATCTTCTAATACTTAAAATTTTCGAAAAATAAAATAAAAATAAAATAAAATTGATTTGTAATCGAATTGAGAAGATACTTTAACTTCAGGCGTTGTTTACTCAAAAATTGTTTTGGTGGGATATTCCTCATGTCATTGTGCCGGGTCACATATGTCACAAAATGCTTACTGGCTCAAGTGGATGAGATGCAAATCTCAACGATATCCTGGCATGTTGATCCTAGCAGGACCTTACTGGGAGACAGAGAGGATTCTGACTTTGAGAAAGGGCTCCGCTATGAGCTTAGCGTCAGGCCCTCTAAAGTGTCAAACACTTCAAGCAGTGAAGTTTGTATAAGTGCAGGTGAATACTAAATGCATGCCAATTGCAGAATAGTTACCGTAGTCTCGTCATTGTTTCGATTTTTCGTTACAATCATTTCGAGAGAAAAACAAATAATTCGTCGCAAGCAAAAAGTCTCGGGAAAAAAGCTGCATACACTTTGAGTGATCTCCGAGCTGCCGTAGCCAGGTTTACAACAATTGGTTGTTTGCATCTGAATGAAAGCAGGAGTTTGATCCATTGAGATATACGGCAGTTAATGGTTGAATTGCTTCTGACTGGCGCCCCCACCCCAGCAAAGACTAGTTGACTATTTGAGAAGGCCACCATCTAAGGGCTGGATAGCTCAGATGGAAGAGCACTGGTACGAGAGGTCTCAGGTTCAAGTCACAGTCCACTCAAAGTTTTCTTTCTTTCAAAAAAAATCTGTTCACAAGAAATCTAGTTTGTCTCCTACGGACACCGTAGACCAAGAAAATAGTCCCCAAATGATTCTGAAGAAACAACAAGAGCCACTTTATGAATCATGGCCCGGATTTCTTACAGCCAAATGATCAAAGCGCTGTTAATAATTCCAGGGGCCATCTGTCAAGAAGTGATGGCAGTTGCTCTTCCCCCGCCACTCGCAGGGCAGAACACCGTGCGACAGTATCATTTGAACACAGTATCACAGAACAAACACTGGTTATAGAATACCACGACCAAGTCGAGAATGTAGAGGAATTGACATGTCTTCTCAAAGGTAGCATTGTCTCCAATTTCGAGAACTGATGTCCTGCAATGAGGTTCTACATTAAAGGGTGGATTTTACAATGCCTTACGATGCAGCGTTACTCAACTTAAGCAGTCTAGATAACCCATCGTGAATTGTGGTTGACCGTATGGTTTCTGTGAATATGATCGTTCTGCAATTGATCGTAAGGTACGATGGGCAGGGTTTGCTGAAATCGACTGCTAAACGTGCATGAGATCCCCTATGCTTGAATTGAAATGAATTAAATTGAATTGAATTGAATTGAATTGAATTGAATTGAATTGAATCGAATCGAATCGAATCGAATCGAATCGAATCGAATCGAATCGAATCGAATCGTATATAATCGATTTGAATCGAATATAATCGAATCGAATCGAATCGATTGAATGGAATGGAATGGAATGGAATGGAATGGAATGGAATGGAATGGAATGGAATGGAATGGAATGGAATGGAATGGAATGGAATGGAATGGAATGGAATGGAATGGAATGGAATGGAATGGAATGGAATGGAATGGAATGGAATGGAATGGAATGGAATCGAATCGAATCGAATCGAATCGAATCGAATCGAATCGAATCGAATACAGAACACAGCTTTCGTATATTAATTGCAATCACCCCACCATAGTTAGTTGCAAGGCTGCCGTATTAGTCTATCAGTCTTTTCCCGAAAATATTGAAATCCATTACTAAACGAAGGTGTTCTGAAGATACAATCCGCAACTCGTTCTTCCTGGGCTGCGAATTAAATGTCAAATAACTGTTGTTGTTTGTCAGCGGTTAAGAGACAACTAACCCTCCGGCGGCCGCGTGTGTGTCGGTATAAGCCGTGCGTTGCTACCGTCATCCGTAACGCGGTGGCAAGGTATTTAAGCAGTGTACACTGATTAAGGGAACACCGCCAGAGGCGACAGAAGCACGCGTGAGAAACCCCGGCGTCACTTGAACTAGCCAACTGACTCTATAACTCTCCCCAATCCCACCCCCCTCTGAGTCTGCGTCTCTGCCTGTGTCTCCGTGTCTCTCTTTCTTCATCTCCCTCTCACTCTCTCTCTTCCCCTCTCTCTCTAATCCCGTTCTGCGCACTTCTCTCCATCCTTCTCCCTCTCTCTCTCTCTCTCCACTATCTCTCTCATCTTTCTTCCTCTCTCTCTCTCTCTCTGTCTCTCTCTCCTCTCTCTATTTCTCTCCCAATCTCTCTCTATCTATATCACTCCCCCTCCCTCCCTCTCTTCCCCCTCCCCTCTCTCTCACAACCTCTCCGTCTATCTATCTATCTCCCTCTCTCTCATACTCTCTCTCACTCTCTCTATCTCTCTCATACTCTCTATTTCCGTCTCTCATACTCTCTCTATCTCTCTCTTTCACTCTATCTCTCTCTCTCATAACTTCTCTCTCGTATTCTCTCTATATGTCTCTCTATCATACTCCCTCTCTCTCATACTCTCTCTCTATATATATATTTATATCTCATACTCTATATATATATATATCTCCCATACTCTCTCTATACCTCTCTCTCATACTCTCTCTACCTCTCGCTCTCTCACTCTCTCACTCTCTCACACACTCTCTCTCTCTCGTACTCTCTCTCTCTATCTCTCTTTCTCCCTCTCTATCTCTCTCGTACTCTATCTCGTACTCTCTCTCTATCTCTCTCTCTCTATCTCTTTCTCGTACTCTCTCTCTCTCGTACTCTCTCTCTCTCGTACTCTCTCTCTCGTACTTTCTCTCTCTCTCCCCCTCTCTCTCTCTCGTACTCTCTCTCTCTCTCTCTTTCTCTCTCTCTCTCTCACTCTCTCACACAATCTCTCTCTCTCACTCTCCCACACACTCTCTCTCTCTCTCTCTCGTACTCTCTCTCTCTCTATCTCTCTAGTCATCCAGATCGCCATCCAGTCCGTCGCCATCCAGATATCGATAGTTAAAGGACTGGCCCTCTTCTTCGGATCTCCTCGTATCTGGACCGGATATCTAGCCCGCGCATTAAGGTAATTGGAATCGCGCAACGGTGTTCCGGGCAGGCCGTGATTGCATTTCACCCGTCAGAGCGAGCGTCGTCGCTTTGACGAGGCAACGCCACTGCCGCGCCGCGGAGTGAAGTGGCAAGTGGCTTCAATCGCCGGAGGTCTGGGGTGGACAAATTGAGCCTCAGAGGGAACGAAACCAAACAGGTGTATTGACCCAAAGTGGTAAAGCCAACACAAGCTGCAAACGGTTATCAAAAGCTTTCTGTGGCCGCAAAAAAAAAAATGTTCACGAAAACACGTGAATATCGGTGGCCCTTCACGGCCACCGTAGGTAGAAGCGCTGGTGGGGTTCTTGGTGATAGTCCGCCATGTTTTCCCTGTCACGCTGCCAGGACGTGTGGTCGCTATCATTGTATCTCCAAACCCACGACCTAATTTCCCTCTGTCCACAGTATCCGTTTGTCCTCGATTTAGAAATGAAAATCCGGCCTTCAGAAATACAAGTAGTATATGCTAGGTTATTGTAAATGCTAGGTTATTGTAAGGGGCTAATTGATTTGGATGCTTTTTATTGATTGTTGTGGATTTTTGTGTGATTGCTCGCAAGGCCAGGAAGAATTTCAATGTATTTGATATACATATGACAATAAATTGTTCTATTCTATTCTATTATATTCTATTCTATATGCCTAATGGTGCTTTGCGCAACATCGTTGCGAAATGCAGCCCCATTGATCCGCTCATAGCTTACGGACGCTGTGCACCATACCCCGCCCGTAACTTGCGTGCGTATTATGTCGTGTGCGCGTCTTGTCTCGGTCGGTCTTGCTGCTCCACTGTGGCCAGGACATAATGCGTACAGGCTCGTACATAGTACGTACGCACACATGCTATTGTGCGTGGTATGACAGCGGAGCTAGCGGTCTGCGTGCCGTATACCGCATGCACCCGGCGTGGCGCAGTGCCGTTGTGCCGTAGTTTGCGTGCGTTTGGCCCGGATCTCTGCCCGGAGCCGTACTGTACCGGAGAGACCGCATTGGACTAGTCCAGTCCAGAGAGACCGCCTTGGGCAAGGCTATGCCCAGATCGGCAATTTTTCAGCCGTCTCCCAAGCGTATACCCACAAAACCAGCCCCACGCCCAAAATGATACCACGGTCTTCGTCGACATCGATGGACGAACGACACTAACAACGTATGGACAAATAAGACTTAAGGCTTTGCATGGTGGGTTAATCAATTAAGGTCTCTTAAAGAAGAGGTGTGGTTCTGAAAAGAACCTGAGTGGTAACTCTGAGAGACCTTATACATGGTGTCACCGCAAACCTTCCTATATTAACTTAATTACGGATAGGGCTTGAAGGCAAACCGGTTACAGGAACGAAAACGACTGAAGTCTACTATGAGCAAGTTATACATGCAAACCAGGCGGGAAATGTCAGGGATTTGGGAGACCCGGCGTTGTGAGGCCTTGCAGAGCCTTTCTCGAATGCAGAACCGTTGGAGGAATTACGTCCATGAGAAGATTGTCCCCGTACGACGAATTTAGGCATTATTGTCATATACCTTCAAACGAGCGTGCTAGAGAACCCACGGAAAGCACGGTAGGCTAAGGTTCTGTTTCTTGTGCTTTGTGACGAAATGGCCCGATGTGAAGGGTAATTATGTCCCCCCCCCCTGCTAAATATGTCCCTGGGATAGAATTGCCCGCGTCAAACTGTGCCCCGGACAGGCTTATTCAGGTAAATGCGTTCTATTACCCGGACAAAATAATGTACATGACCACAACCGGGTAAATGTGTCCGGGCATACACAAAGGCTAACAATGAAGGGGTGGGGGCAGATCTAACCTTCATGTGACGGTCCATAAATGACCCACCTCTTTTTATTTTGAGGGACTATTTCTTTCATCGGAGCTCTTCCTGTGTGTCGTGTGTTTGTGTGCGTGTTTCTTCCTTTTTTTTGAGGGGGGGGGGGGGTTAGGATTCAAGTATTAAGTTATGACGTTGTTCGCGCCCCGGTGCCGTCCCGGGCTTAACCGGATCATCGCGCCTCCGTTGGGCAGCCACCGCCGGGTCTAGCCGGTCGCACGGTGTGCGGGGCAGGCGGCGCGTTCTCCCCGGGGAGCTTGGGGCGGAAAAGCCGCCGTTTGGGGTGGAGTGGAGGGAGTCAGTGGAGTGCGGCTTTGGGATTTGATTTTGCCCCATTTTTTTTTCTGTATTTCTTGAGGGTTTGAGTCGAGAGAGGCGAGAGATACATAGCGGCCTATACACTGTGTTGCCTCAGATAACATTCGGTGTGGACTTCAAAAAATGAGGGACAAGTGACAGGCGTCTAGAGTCAAATTTACTGACGGTGCGAAGTTTTTTTGGAGCCACCGTTCTAAACTGTAACGGTAATTTCGATATAAGAAAGGCATCTATTAGATATAGGTTGCAAATTAGTGTTATCCCTGTTTGTGTAACTGTTATAAAACAGGGAAACTCATTAAGGAGATGCATATTTTTTTTGTGGTCGTGTTGGTTGTAAAGCGCAGCGAGGTTCTACGTAAAGCTGCGCTGCTATAAATAATATGTGACCCGGCACAGCATAATGAGGAATAACCCCCACTTTTGAGATTTTGAGATTTTCTAATGATGTGAAAGAGTATACCATTATCTTTCGAATGATATCAAATTTATTTCCGTATGAACTTTGTTGTAAATAGTACAAGGGGACTTCGATCATTCATTTGGTATCAGACACAATATAGCAGCACCAGTCTAACTCCTCAAAAGCGGCCATTCAAAAAGGCAGGAACTTTACATTTTCATGAAAACAGTACACAGACACTCCCCACTGAAAATACTCTTTTTTTCAACATTTAGAAACGGATTTCGGAAAAATCCTTTGGACATAATATCCTCCAATATTATTAACTTTCCGAAAATAGAACAAAAACTAAAATTGATTTTTAATCAAATTGAGAAGATACTTTGACTTCAGGCGCTGTTTACTCGGAAAGTGTTTTGGTGGGATATTCCTCATGTCGCTGTGCCGGGTCACATATGTTATTCTTATTACCATTATCATCATTATCATTATTCCAATTGAGAGGAGATTATTACAGACGTCAAGCGTGACGTAAGGATTCCTGCATGTCCTTCCTCAACGGAGGAATTATCAGGGCAATTATCCTTGTGATGAAATGATGCTCCTGTGGTGCATCTAAAGAGAGTCCATACTGTTATTCCTTCAAAACGTGTGTTTCAGGAAGTGCAGTGTTGTTATATTTAGGAAAGTACGATTTCTCAGGGACTGGATTCCGGCAATTTGTCAGCACGATCTTTCTAATTATTCTGGCCTCTCTGCGAAAATACGTTTAATAAGTTAATTATTGTATTTAAATAAAAAAGGCAAAATAAGACATTACTTTTTTGGTTTTCGGAAGTGTTTAACAGATATGTTGACAGGGACACGTGACAGTGACGAATCGACCGAGAGACCGGGATCGAATTCCGTTCAAGTTACATCGATTGGAAAACATTGGTCAGCCCGCATTCCCCCTCCCCCACCCCCTAATATCGAATATGTTCCCTCCGGGGAATTGGAATAATATTCTTACGAATAAGACAAGTATTGAGCGAAACAAACCAAAAAAATGGACGAGGGAATGCATAATGGAGGACGCGTATAGAAGATGGACGGCAATTGCAAGTGGACGGAATAAAGTTCAATTACCTTTGTGGTGGCGTTTCTATGACCTGTGTTTTTGGTTTGAAATCGGCCGAAGCTAAGCAAACATGGCCAAGGAAAGAAACCATCTTTCAAACCAAACACCCCCATCCTCTTCCTGCTTGTATTTGTTCTGTGCCTGTCGGTCTGCCTTTGAGAAACGTCCTCTATAATGTCCCAAGTTGAAGTCTTAAAATTTAGTGGGCCTGACGTTTCGATCCTAGCAGGACCTTTCTCAAAGGCAGAGTGACAAGGACAACACAGATACATGTACACGAAAGGAGGGGGAAGAGAGTCAATAGGACACGGGTGAGAAACAAGGGACAAAGAGTAAAGCCCACTAAATTTTATGATTTGCATTTTGGTAATTTTAGTCAGTAAGCAGTTTGCAACATTTTTATATATCTCTTTAAGTTGAAGTCTTACTAACCCCGTGAGATTTTGGTTTAACCCATAATAGCGCATCACTCGAACGGATGTTCCTTATAGTTAATGCAAAGTAGCACTATCTGTATGTTTATATACTGTTTTTCTCATTTAGACTGGCCAACGGCCTGATCCAATAGGAGCGAGCCGTTGGTGGTGGGAACCCCTCCCCGTACACGAATTTCTAGTCAGACACGTACGCGAGATAACCGAGTCAGCCCTAAGACTTGGATTCTAAGAAGCAGAGAAATAAAAACGAGTCCAACCGTGAGTGTAATTGCAGTTCCTTACCTTTTTTTGTATGACTCTCTTTAAGTAAACCATCCCAAAGAAGGGTCACATATACATTAAATAATTGAAACGTCTGGCCTACTAACTTTTGAGATTCACCATTTTTTTTGTTCACGAGCTTAGCCACTATTTTTTCCTGCTTTCCCCAGGTGCATGGAACGGGGAGATAGCCATCGCTTTAAAGCCCCTGCATAACATTGGTTGAGGTCAAAGAATAGCATCCATACGTTGTCTGATCCAACATGTGCATGAAATAGTACACCTGTGAAAATTTCAGCTCAATCCGCCAACAGAGTCTCGAGAAAATCGTGAACGCCGCTTTATTTGTTTCGCGACTATGCAGCATTCAACGCCGTACTGTTCCGAAAAATAGTTTAGATCTCGGTGAGACGTAAACAATTTATTTTACTCATTTCTCCCAAAATGCAACATTTTAGGCAGAAATATTTCAGTGCGCGGTTTCTACTATAACCATCTTCAAACTGGATAAGTTTCATGTAAATCTGGGAACATTTCTGTTTTTCGATCTCACCAATGTTGTGTCGGGGCTTTTATAAACAGAACACAAAGTATTATCTTCTCCTCTGTCTTTGTGTGTGTGTGTGTATTTCCCTCGACCAATATAATCCGGTCGAAAACAAACAAGTGGTTTCGGGGGACAGGGAGAGGCATGGAGAGGAACAAACTCTCCGATTGCATGTCGGTGCTATCTCATTCCTCAGCGCTTCCAAACTTAAGAAGAAGAACAAAAACAACCGGCTGAAGAACGAAGCGTGGGGAAACCAAAAAAAAAGTCAGCGCTCGTCGGTTGAAAAAAGAGGTGAGGCACGGTAGCTCCATCGATTTCCTGTCTGCCCTGGGACATTTTGCCGGAAATGTTCGAGTCGGTTCAAGTTTAGCGGCAAAAGACAAAAGAACAGGTGACGGTTTGCTCGCTCTCCCCCCTCCCTACCTCTACGGTCGAGAATAAAAGTAGAGAGAGAGAGAGAGAGAGAGAGAGAGAGAGAGAGAGAGAGAGAGAGAGAGAGAGAGAGAGAGAGAGAGAGAGAGAGAGGTGAGAGAGATCGGGAGGATCTACATGGAACTTTTATTCAAGGAGCCGAGGCGTGATTTGAGGCGGTTTCTTGGCGCCTTTTCTTTGATTTCGCTGTCTTTCAAGACGCAACCACTGTCAGGTTCTATCAATTCGATTCAATTCGACATTTACTTTTTTACATTGGCATCCTCGTTATGCAATTCAATTAGGCCTATGTATTAACAGAACATTCTTACAGACAGTGTGCAATTATGTGTAATTATCAGAAGATGAGGGAAGAAAGATGACCGAGGCATTCTAATGAGACAATCTTGTCTTTAATACCTCTGGAGGGAATAGCGCCGTTAATACGGTCTTGTCTGAAGTACATCTGTCCTCAAAAGGTTGCCGCGAAAATCTATTTGTAAATCGTGAGTTCCCAGTGTGTAGAGTACACGCCTGCCGGGTTGTTTCCGTAATAAGTGCCAATGCTTATTAAGGGATAATTGTTGACTATCTGTTTCGTCGCTGGTTGTATAGATAAGATGTGATGAAATAGCCTGAGAATATCCCTCTGAACTAGTTACAGTTTACAGGAAAAGGGAAGACAGGAAGAGAGTCAGGCAGACAGGCAGACAGGCAGGCAGACAGTCAGAGAGTCAGAGAGTAAGAAAGGCAGAGAGGCAGAGAGGCAGAGAGGCAGAGAGGCAGAGAGGCAGAGAGGCAGAGAGGCAGAGAGGCAGAGAGGCAGAGAGGCAGAGAGGCAGAGAGGCAGAGAGGCAGAGAGGCAGAGAGGCAGAGAGGCAGAGAGGCAGAGAGGCAGAGAGGCAGAGAGGCAGAGAGGCAGAGAGGCAGAGAGGCAGAGAGGCAGAGAGGCAGAGAGGCAGAGAGGCAGAGAGGCAGAGAGGCAGAGAGGCAGAGAAGCATAGAAGCAGAGAGGCAGAGAGGTATAGAGGCATAGAGGCTGAGAGGCAGAGAGGCAGAGAGGCAGAGATTCAGACAGGCAGACAGGCAGACAGGCAGAGAGACGGGAGTCCGAGAGTCCGAGAGTCCGAAAGGCACAGAGGCGGAGAGGTAGATGGGAAGAGAGGCAGAGAGGCAGAGAGGCAGAGAGGCAGGGAGGCAGAGAGGCAGAGAGGCAGAGAGGCAGAGAGGCAGAGAGGCAGAGAGGCAGAGAGGCAGACATGCAGACAGCATAGAGGCAGACGGGCAGACGGGCAGAGAGGCAGAGAGTCAGACAGGCAGAGAGGCAGACGGGCAGAGAGGCAGATAGGCAGAGAGGCAGAGAGGCAGAGAGGCAGAGAAGCAGAGAGGTAGAGAGGAAGAGAGGCAGAGAGTCAGAGAGGCAGAGAGACAGAGAGGGAGAGAGGCAGAGAGGCAGAGAGTCAGACAGGCAGAGAGTCAGAGAGGCAGGGAGGCAGAGAGGCAGAGAGTCAGACAGGCAGAGAGGCAGACGGGCAGAGAGGCAGATAGGCAGAGAGGCAGAGAGGCAGAGAGGCAGAGAAGCAGAGAGGTAGAGAGGAAGAGAGGCAGAGAGTCAGAGAGGCAGAGAGACAGAGAGGGAGAGAGGCAGAGAGGCAGAGAGGCAGAGAGTCAGAGAGGCAGAGAGGCAGAGAAGCAGAGAGGCAGAGAGGCAGAGAGGCAGAGAGGCAGAGATGCAGAGAGGCAGAGAGGAAGAGAGGCAGAGAGGAAGAGAGGCAGAGAGGCAGATACACCGATTCTTTGGAAAGACAGCAGGAAAACACATTCAGGTCGATGGATGAAGTTCTCTCCCTTAAGAGGCACTGTTCTCCATTAACTCCATTAATAACCATCACTTTGTTGAAGATTTACGCGTGTTAACAATTCCAATAGGATTTCCGTATGTTCCAACCCGTGTTGACAAGGCCGAACACTGCATTATTTTGCAAGTCAATACGTCTGCCAGGATTTCATTAGATGCGGGCAGGCGTACGGTGTCTGAACCAAAAAAAAAGCGGGAATTCCCTTCGGGTGTCCAGACGACAGCGAAGGTATCAGATGTGAATCGGTTAGTGGCACGATTTCTGTCAAAGCCGCTTTCAAAAGTTGTTCTCATTAAATCGTGGCATCAATAGCATCGAGGGCAGTCCCCTCCAGGCTTAGACGCATCATTTTCTGTCACAAATAATAATTATTGTATGTTCCTATTTTCCTTCCCCCCTGCCCGCAAAAAAAAGCTGCATGTCCGGATGTTCTAGGGCGACGCATGACGAATAAGGAATCGAGGTGTCCTCAAAAAGCCAATGTGGACATTTCCCTAGTGTCGTTGAAGATTGGCTTTCATCGCCACGGCAGTATTACAATTCAGCCGCCACACGAGCCCTTATATCACGGTTTCAACTCGATGCATAGGTATATACACAGTCTGCATCTTAAAAAAAGGTGTTCGAATTTCACACCGATGGGAAGGGGGGGGGGCGGAAACGAATGAAAGACCTTCCGTTTAATGTCCCCGGATCGCGAGAAAGTCATTTCGCGCCAAACTGCTCAAGAACACATTCTTCATTTTATTTTAGTCCATTTCGTTTCGTCCGCCGTTTCATCGGCAGAGAGGCAGAGAGGCAGAGAGGCAGAGAGGCAAAGAGGCAGAGAGGCAGACAGGCAGAGAGGCAGAGAGGCAGAGAGGCAGAGAGGCAGAGAGGCAGAGAGGCAAAGAGACTGAGAGGCAGAGAGGCAGAGAGGCAGAGAGGCAGAGAGGCAGAGAGGCAGAGAGGCAGAGAGGCAGAGAGGCAGAGAGGCAGAGAGGCAGAGAGGCAGAGAGGCAGAGAGGCAGAGAGGCAGAGAGGCAGAGAGGCAGAGAGGCAGAGAGGCAGAGAGTCAGAGAGGCAGAGAGGCAGAGAGGCAGAGAGGCAGAGAGGCAGAGAGGCAGAGAGGCAGAGAGGCAGAGAGGCAGAGAGGCAGAGAGTCAGAGAGGCAGAGAGGCAGAGAGGCAGAGAGGCAGAGAGGCAGAGAGGCAGAGAGTCAGAGAGGCAGAGACGCAGAAAGGCAGAGAGGCCGACATTCAGAGAGGCAAAGAGGCAGAGAGACAGACAGGCAGAGAGGCAGAGAGGCAGAGAGGCAGAGAGGCAGAGAGGCGGAGAGGCAGAGAGGCAGAGAGGCAAAGAGGCAAAGAGGCAAAGAGGCATAGAGACAGAGAGGCAGACAGGTAGACAGGCAGACAGGCAGACAGGCATAGAGACAGAGAGGCAGAGAGGCAGAGAGGTAGACATGCAGACAGGCAGACAGGCAGACAGGTAGACAGGCAGGCATACAGACAGGCAGACAGGCAGAGTGGCAGACAGGCAGACAGGCAGACAGGCATACAGGCAGACAGGCAGACAGGCAGACAGGTAGACAGGCAGGCATACAGACAGGCAGAGAGGCAGAGAGGCAGACAGGCAGACAGGCAGACAGGCAGACAGGCAGGCATACAGACAGGCAGACAGGCAGAGTGGCAGACAGGCAGATAGGCAGACAGGCAGACAGGCAGGCAAACAGACAGGCACACAGGCAGACAGGCAGGCAGACAGACAGGCAGACAGGCAGACGTTTAATGTCACCGGATTTTGAGAAAGTCATTTCGCGCCAAATTGCTCAAGAACCCATTCTTCATCATTTTTATTTTAGTCCATTTCGTTTCGTCCGCCGTTTCATCGCCGTCGCGGTCAAACTGGGCGAGCGGGCCGCGATATTTTTTTTTCCGTACCACACAATCGCTAAGGGACCATAATGTTTGTGCACAAACACTTTACGGGGTTGGGAGCAAGGTGGAGGGGAGGTTGGGCTACACCAGTTGAAGTTAAAGCTAAGTGTAGGCTTTCTGCACAGCCAATAAAAGGCTTTCTGCACGGCGAATACAACGTATACGTGAACAATCTGAGAGACCTGAGACTCAATTCTTCAAACTTTGTGCAGAAACATATGGGCCCCATAGCGTCTATGTGGTACGGAAAAGAATATCGCTAGCGGGCCCGGGATTGAAGCGGGAAGAGCCGGCGACACACGACCACGACGGGTCGCGAACTGTCACCGCCGCTGGTGCGCCCGTGCCGTGGCAGGGCACGCCGTCACCCGCCTCCCGGAGGCCGGCGAAGCTTGCGTCCCCAGGTACGCCGCCGAACCCCGTCGCTCGGGGATGCGAAAACGTCGGCCGCGAGGAGGCGTCAACACCTGGTGATTAAAAAAAAAAAACCGAACGTTCCGAATCCGGGACCACAAGTGCAAGGCCGCTCCTGCACGGCCCCTGGCGGGCTCATGCCACCCCCCACCCTCACCTCCCAAGTCACTTGAGATTCGAGAAGTGCCGAGCTTGGAGCCTTCCGAAACACCCAGGGGGCCAGTGATTTGTGCATGGGGGATTATTCCCTCTGTCGTCACCTCCTCCGTCTCTCTGATCTCTTTGCCCTCTATGCCTGTCTCTCTGACTCTCTCCGTCTCTCCGTCTCTCTCTCTTTCTTTCTTAATCTCTGTCGCTCTCTTTCTTAGTCTCTCTGGCTCTCTCTTTCTGTCTGTCTCTGCCTCTCTGTCTCTCCGTCTCTCTCTCTCCGTATCTATCTGGCTTTCTCTTTATCTGTCTGCCTCTGTCTATCTGTATCTCCATCTGTCTCTGTGTACCTCTGTCGTCTCTCTATTTTTTTTCTGTCTCGGTCTTTCTCACTCTCTTTCTATCTCTCTCCGTCCCTCTATCTCCCTCTCCCTCTACCTCTCTCTCCCGCTCTGTTTGTCTGTCTCTCTCTGACTCTGTCTGTCTGTCTGTCTATATGTCTCTCTGTGTCTCAGTGTCTCTCTATCTTTCTATCTCTCTCCATATCTCTCTCCTTCCTTCCCTCCCACTCTCTCTCTTACTCTCTCTCTCACACTCACTCCCTCTCCATCTCTGTCTCCCTCTCTGCCTCTCTCTCTCTCTCTCTCTCTCTCTCCCATTTTGGTTTGGGATTTATACGCTGAATAGAGAATGATAACAAGCGCTTTGTTTTAACGTAGCACATGCACAACAAGTGCACGCCACACGAGGTATACGCGGATATTCTTTCCTTTTTTTTTAGACGTAAACACAGGGATCGTCGGGGGGGGGGCTCTTTGAATTTATCTCGATCGTGGTCTCCAAGCCCGCCGGCACTCTCTCTCTTCCAACCCCTCCCCCTCTCGTTCTCCATCTCCAAAGCAGAGGTGACTTTGTGGAGCGTTGCAAATGTGACAAACCGAGACGCGGTCAAGCAAACGGTCACCCCCCAAAAAAGAAAAAGAAAAAAAAGGAAGAAACTGAGCCCCTATCCCCGGCCCCTCTCTCCCCTCCCAGGCCCGCCAGCCAGCCAGGCAGCCGAAAGCCAGCCAAGAGCCGGGGCGCTGTGATCTCGGCTTTTTATTGGCGCTAATGGCGACGCTGGCCGTCGCTTCTGAGGGGCGAATTACGCCATGCCAAACACACGGCACGATGCTCACATCGATATACCTCGGCTGTATATACGAGAGAGGTTAAACAGGTGAAGCGTGCGTTTAAATCACAGAAGAGGGCATTACCTTCCACGAGGCTCTGCCTGTATATCGGGGCTTCCTTTTGACGTATCCTTTGGGTGGATGTAGCCAAGTGTTATACACACGATGTTTCAGGGAGAGGGATTTAACCAGATTCTTGAATTCGTCTGTATACAGAGTAAGGAGAGACATTACTAGTTTGACCAATGGATAATTACAGATCGCGGTGTACAAATCGCCGATGACTTCGATTTGAGTGGACAGACGCATTGCTGTAGATGCATGAATGCCACTTAGTCCTGTGTCACTCCCCAGACAAGGTAGCACGTGGCAATCTTACAGATCGGATGACGTCGCGTGCAAGCGGGGGATCAGCATGTTTTTCTTCATCTACCTGTCTCTCTCGCTCTCTCTTTCTGTCTCACCGTTTCTCTTTCTTTCTCACTCTATCTCTCTCTGTTTCTGTCTGCCAGTCTCACTCTCTCTCTTTCTATCTATCAATTATGTATTATTCTCTTTCTAATTCTCTCTCTGCATCTGTACGGTTTTGTCTGTGCCTCTGTCACTATGAACATCTAAACCGTGAAAAAGGGGTGAAAATGTCATTTTGCCGTGAAACTAAAAAGTCACTGTGATTTCACGGTGCATTTTACAGTGAATTCACCGTGAAAATAATCGCTTCTCTGACCTGATAAGGACATCTTCAGGTCACTCAAAGAGACCGTGAAAAAAATGTGAATATCTAGGATGGCAAGCTCCAGCCTTGGGGGATGGCTAATTCAATTACCAGTAGGGACCACCAGCCTCATTGTGTCCTTGTACCTGTCACTCCCAGATACATCTAAATTTCCTCTAGCCATCCATTTACCACCAGGAATGTGGCATGGAGACCACTTGTGAAAACACCATGAAAATGACTTGGCTAACTCTGTGCCATGAAATAGGGGTGAAAACACGGTGAATTTTCTTTTCACGGCTAAATGACATTTTCACCCCATTTTCACCGTTTAGATGTTCATAGTGTGTCTGTGTTTCTGCCTCTGCCTCTGCCTCTGCCTCTGCCTCTGCCTCTGCATCTGCCTCTACCTCTGCCTCTGCCTCTGCATCTGCCTCTGCCTCTGCCTCTGCCTCTGTCTCTGCCTCTGCCTCTCTGCCTCTCCGCCTCTCCGCCTCTCTGCCTCTCTGCCTCTGCATCTGACCCTGACTCTGACTCTGAGTCTGAGTCTGACTCTGACTCTGACTCTGACTCTGACTCTTACTCTGACTCTGACTCTGCCTCTGCCTCTGACTCTGACTCTGACTCTGACTCTGACTCTGACTCTGACTCTGACTCTGACTCTGACTCTGACTCTGCCTCTGCCTCTGCCTCTGACTCTGACTCTGACTCTGACTCTGACTCTGACTCTGACTCTGACTCTGACTCTGACTCTGACTCTGACTCTGACTCTGACTCTGACTCTGACTCTGACTCTGACTCTGACTCTGACTCTGACTCTGACTCTGACTCTGCCTTAGCCAGTGGGAGTTGGTTATTCCAGAGTCGGGCTAATGCTGTCATCCCAAAGAGTAGGTGCTCTAGGCTCATGTATAGCCTCATGAGTTGACTGGAGCTAAGTCCTGTGTATGCTGAGGTGTATGGGTGAATGAGTTTTAATCAAATAGCCCACGGCGTAGCTGCGAATCGTGTTGTAGATGAAGAGTGCAAGTTTGTAATTATGTATGATATTGGAAACCAGTGAAGATCTTGTAATACAGGAGCAATATGCGAATGTCTACTTGTGAGAGAAATAAGTCTGGTAGCAGTGTATTGTAGTCTCTTCTGACGATTCAGTTGGTTTCTGTTAATGCCATTTTTGAATACCACGTCAAATGAGATTCGAAGGTTTTCATAGTGAGAATACCAGGTGTAATTTTTGGGCATTTATTTGCCCAACATTTTGTACAGCGTAGGTTTGCGGTGACACCATGCAAAGTTCTCCTTTGTGAGTATGTGTGGTCCGGAATAGAACCGGAGGAACTCGACGTTTCAAACAGTATATGCTCTGTTCGTCTTCAAGAGAATGTTCTTCTGCAGTCTCTCAAAATAGAGCGGTGTCACAGAGAATGGTGTCACGGCAAACCTATTACTCCTAAATACCACGTAGGCCTATATTTTAAAAACATATATTATATAGACAACGAGTACTTCGTGAATTGAATGAACAAAATATTATGAATCTTAAATATTATTACGGCAGACGTTTCTTGCACTTTGATAGACAATTCTCAAAGGCGGGACACATTCTGTCTTTACTTCGAGGAACCACGTCTATCAGATTGGTACGTGAGGTCCTCTTGATTTCATCCCTCAAAGATCGAGCCGGGGGCGGATTCCGCCCCCCCCCCCTGGATTTTTTTCTGCGTGCTTTAGGACTTTTTTGGCCAGCTTATTAGGCAAATTTTGACACAAGTTTCATCAATATTGGAGGTGTCGTTTTTCCATTGACTTACACTACATGAAAGCATAGCATCCAAAGTGCATCGTGTATTTTTTTTTCAGGAATGTTTTTGCATAATTAGCTTATTAATACTGCTGTATTCCATTATTAGTTCTTCGCGTTTCATTATTATTGTAAAATTCATGAAATTTTCGGAAAATTAAAAAAAAAAAAACCTGAAAAATATGAAAATATTGCCCCCCCCAAAATGGAATCATGAATAACTAACGAGCTATAATTGGACAAAACATTAATTTGTTCGAATTAAATTTTACACAAATGTTCATTATGTAATTGTCCATTATACCCTGCGGAGTATCCCTCCGGGCTGTGAGGTGGTCAAAATAACCCGTCTCTCCGAGGTATAAGACCCTCCTTGTCCGTATTGGCAATCATCGCAGTACCTCGGACGTGCTCCGGCATGTGATCAGACCAGATCTAGGCGGCACCCGCTACCGGTCATTTTTGCAGACGGAATCACTACAAGACGAAAAATGCGTGTTACCCACGGTGATGAGACTAATAACATGATGCCAAATCTGGGTATAATGTGGGCAGGCGCCAGGAATTAAACTCGGTTCCCCTCTGCGACGGATTAGAAGAAATCCCTTCCTCCTTCTTGCGGAGAGGGTTGAACGGAGGGGGTGATGAGAGGAGGAAGACAGGCAGACAAGCTGCTAGACACAGAGGCAGAAACAAAAGAGAGAAAAAGACACAGAGAGAGACAGAGAGTGACAGAGAGACAGAGAGAGGCAGAGAGTGACAGAGACACAGAGAGACACATACAGATACACAGATAGACAGAGAGAAGTTGAGTCAAAAACTTTAAGTTCCAAACTGCTCAATGCCTAAAATGACCTTCAATACATTTACCTCAAAAATTACAGGGCCTGATGTTTCAATCCTAGCAGGACCTTTCTCAAAGGCAAGATAGACAGAGAGAGACAGAAAAGAGGCAGGGAGAAACATATAGAGAGGAAGAGATAGACAGACACAGAGAGACAGAGACTGAGAGCCAGAAGGCGACAGACAGACGATCGAAGACATGGAGAGACTGAGAGAGACACAGAGACAACGATAGAGAGACAGAGAGCTGCGTACGAGAACGTGGGAGAGAATATGACAGTCATGTATGTCGAAATAGACGCCCTTAGTCCACGATAATTCCCTCGCCGGACAAACCAACATATGTAAAGAAAAAAGAAAATATTGCAAACTGCTCAAACCACGTCTCGTTTGCTCGTATTACGTTGTATGCGTGAGTGTATGCAGCTCGGTGGTCAAGTGGTTAAGACTCTAGAAAGCGGGAGTCGCAGGTTCGAATGCCGCCCAAGCTGCCTGATTTTCTTTTTTTATCAGGCATCGGGCCAAGCACTTAGCACTCAGTGTCGTTCACGTCGAGCGGGGCAAACCCTCATTGAATTGCATTCTCCTCGACGCAAACACCATATTATTGTATCTACGGTATACGCCATTGTAACGACTGAATAGAGACTACAACACGTCTGCATATGCGCATAACAACGACCAGGTCTGGTTGGTCTTCATATAGGGGTATGAGCCGATTTGACGCCTCGGGACGCCGCCCGAATTGATCGGAGCGGGGCACGGTCGGCTGGTTGCCCACGGAGCCCTGGCGGTAAAAAGACAGACACCAACCACCCCGAGGGGCCGGAGCCGAACTTCCACAACATCCCATGCATCCTCCACCCCTCACCCATCCACGCGTGTATCATTTTGCCAGGCTATATGAGCCCCGAGTTAAAGGTCCCTATACACAACATTGGTGAAATCGAAAAAGAAAAAAAAAATTCACAGATTTACATGAAACTTATACAGTTTGAAGATGGTTATAGTAGATACCTCGCACTGAAATAATATCTGACTATAAATGTTGTATTTTGGAGTAAAGAGTAAAAGAAATAGTTCACGTCTCACCGAGATGTAAACGGGTTTTTTTCCCGGAACAATTCGTTGATTGCTGCATTTTCGCGTAACAAATGGAGGGTTTTTTCATTATCTCCTCGTGACTCGGTCAGCGGATTGAGCTGAATTTTTCACAGGTGTGCTATTCCATGCGTATGTCGGATCAGACAACGTATGGATGTTATTCTCTGACCTCGACCGATGTTGTGTTATCCCTTTAAGGGAGTCGTGTCTAGCCGCATCTTCCTGTGAGAGAATCAGGCATCACGAACCATGGACGAAGGCACTATCTATATGCATTGGCCCTAATTATACTTATGACAAAAATACTGTTTAAACAGACCGCGACTACAGCAATTGTTTGCCCTTCTTGACTTGTATATTCGACACTGTGTATACTGAGGCAGCTCGGGCGGGATTTTGTTTCGTTATTTTTTAAGCGGGCAAGCGGGCAATACATTTGAGCATACAAACTTAATGAACTCGCCGAGTGCGTAGGGGCAAACTCGATGTTGAAGTACATTATTGTTTTCCTCGACTCACGCAAAAACCACGTCAAAATCGAAGACCGCGACCAACTCTTGCTCTCTTTGAACCGAGCTTCGCAGTTGACTCGCGTCTTTAAAGGTAAACGCAGGTCGTCACATACCAAGAGATAGATTATTTTGTTTTCGGGGATGCGACGAGGAGTACCGAATAGTATCGATGATATAGAGTTTCGAACGCGCTTTCCCTTGTTTACCGAACTCGCAGTCACGTGAAGCTTTGCGTTAGTGGTACTAGCCGCGCCGTCTTCGCTGCTTCGCACGCTCGAACGTGTAATGTTTAACGCTCTGTGCGTATCCCACGCTAGGCCGACCGCAGAAGACGAAAGGGGATGAGAACAAGGTGGTCGTCGCTTCGGGGGATGAAAATATCAAGGAGAGGGGGGGGGGGCAGGGACGGAAGAGAAGAGGGCGAGCAAAACATTATTTCGGCCGACTGAGCCTGAAGAGAAACCCTTTTTCAAAGATGAGGAGGAGGAGGAGGAGGAGGAGGCGAGGGGTGGAGGCGGGGATGGAGGCGGGGGACTATAGAAGATGCTCTGCGGTTATAATTGATCGGTAACTGCGGGCGGGGAAGGGAGGGTCAAGTGGATGCCCTTCTACGGCCGCCATGTGCAGTGTACGGCTGTAACGCAAGACGGTCGTTAGAGACAAGGCACCAGACCTGTGAGAAACTATTCGACGATTACAGCCCTTATGTTAATTTGTTAAGGTCAAATATGTGACCCGACACAGCATAATGAGGAATAACCCCCACTTTTGATATTTTGAGATTGTCTAATGATGTGAAAGAGCATACCATTAGTTTTCAAATGATATCAAATTTATTTCTGTGTAAACTTTGTTGTAAATAGTACACGGGGACTTCGCTCGCTCATTTGGTACCAGACACAATATTGCAGCGCCATTCTAACTCCTCGAAAGCGGCCATTCAAAAAGGCAGGAACTTTACATTTTCATGAAAACAGTACACAAACACTGCCCTGAAATCCTCGTTTTTTAAACATTTAGAGACGGATTTCGGAAAAATCCTTTGGACATAACATTCTCATATACATTAACTTTCCAAAAATCCAAAAAATAGACTTTTTAATCGAATTGAGAAGATACTTTGACTTCAGGCGTTGTTTACTCGACAAGTGTTTTGGTGGGATATTCCTCACGTCACCGTGCCGGGTCACATCCATTGAACATTCCCAAATGGCAACCTGAGAGAGTATTAAAAGACAAAAAAACATCACAGTTTTCGCACCGTTCTGTAGTCTAAGAAATAGATCATTACTCGCGAGTGATAAAATACTTATCGATGCTGGAGTAAAGATTTCAAATCAATATAAAGTTAATTATAAATGTATATAATCGCTTGGGATATAAACTTGTCCATCATGCCATCGATGTGAATATACTGAACCGGTCTTTTACAAGAAAATATGTCACCCAGCACAGTATAATGAGGAATAACCCCACTTTTGAAATTTTACGGTTTTCTAATGATGTGAAAGAGTATACCATTAGCTTTCAAATGACATCAAAATATAATATCCTCTAATACTTAAAATTTCCGAAAAAAAAAAAAAAAATGTAATCGAATTGGGAAGATACTTTAACTTCAGGCGTTGTTTACTCAAAAAGTGTTTTGGTGGGATATTCCTCATGTCGTTGTGCCGGGGCACATTATGTAACGGCCCTCCATACTTTGAACGCTCGCGGCCAATCCAAAGTTTATCTTGCCCTGTTTCACGCAGGGAATACAAATAAGACCATCGCGCCTTTTCAGCAGTCTGCTGATCACGAAGCGTCGAGTAAATTGAATCTCGGGCGGAATCGGTGATTGTGAATGCGGTGCTAACGAACCAGCCTGCGCATCCAACGTAATATTGGTATCTATAATAGACTCTTCTTTAAAAGAAATATACGATTGCTTGATTGCGCTGCTCAACAGCGGGCATTAAACCTTTCATATATTGATTCACCCACCATGCAAAGCCTTAAGTCTTTTTTTTCCTCTTTTTTTTAGGTACTTCACTTTTTACTATCCTTAGATGAAATAATTCAATTAAACAATATAGGTGTCGCTAACTAAGGAGCACGACAGCCGACAAAAACATAATCAGATTTTAAGCCTTTTTTTACATCCTTGAAATGATGCACAAACATCCTGTTTTGGTCTCCTTTTTTTTGGTCTCGAAGATTCAAGCCTATCTTTTGGGACAATCAGAAATGATGCATACATGTTTTAGTCTGGGCTTGTTTCTTTGTTGAGTACGTCGCGAAATAGAACAAAAATCGCTAGTTAATAAAACAAAGATGGACAACAGACGTAAAAAACCACCCAGAGATTGCGAGCTTTCTTTTAGATTCCAAATGTTTGTCCGTTTCACTATGAACATCTAAACCGTGAAAGAGGGGTGAAAATGTCATTTCGCCGTGAAACTAAAAAGTGATTTCAAGGTGCATTTTACAGTGAATTCACGTGAAAATAATCACTTCTCTGACCTGATAAGGACATCTTCAGGTCACTAAAGAGACCGTGAAAAAAAACGTGAATATCTAAGGCAGCAAGCCCCAGCCTTGAGGGATGGCTAATTCAATTACCAGTAGGGACCACCAGCCCCCATAGAGGTACTGTATTGTGTCCTTGTAACTGTCACTCCCAGATACTTCTAAATTGCCTCTAGCCATTTACCACCAGGAGTGTGGCCCTGGAGACCACTGGTGAAAACACAGTGAAAATGACTTGCCTAATTCTGTGCCATGAAATGACATTTTCACCCCATTTTCACGGTTTAGATGTTCATAGTGTTTGTTTCCCGTATACCCGTAAGTCTTATTCCATGACGGACATATCGACACAAGTTCAGTAGCTTCTGAATATGGCTCCTTTACTTTGTAATGTGTACACGTCTATGTCATTTCATATAGGCTTGCGTAGGCTTGATACAAGTCTTAAAGAGTTGATGCTGCTCATATACACTTAAACAGGGCCTATACCGCGCAACCGTTTGTTACTGCTGTAAGAAATGGCATATTGAGGTGAACAAAAATATTTCTGATTGTGTCAGGTCGTAGCTCAAAACCACCACGTTTTTTCGTCGAAATACTTTAGACGCATACATAAATAAACTATTATGATGAAAGAATGTAGTTTGGGATGAAGGGGTATTACCGTAAAACATTGTTTTTTCTTAGCAATTGCAACGTTTCATTTCACCGACTCCTGCGAAACCCTTCCTTTTCGGAAACTCGGCAAAAACACCACCTTCGTCTTGGTTATCCAGAAAGCTGAAAACACAGGCAGGGGTTATTAGTTGACGTTAAAGCTTGGTAGTTATTTGGTTTTTTTCGAAATGGACTTGCTAGTTAGATGTTGGCATTTTGTTTGTTTTAATCAGTAATCAGTTTGCAATCAAAATGTGATTATCTTCTCCAACCTCTTATGCAGTTCACTTATAAATGGACTGAGGAAATGGAGATAAAACAGAGCCAATGCCAGGTTCAGGGAACGCCAATTCAGTTATGACGTCAATAGACACCCCCCTTAAGAACACACGCAGCGCCAATTTGATGAATCGTGCTGCGGGCAGGGTACCAGCGAACGCCCCAGTCAGCGCGTTAAAATCACGTCCACTATATAGCTCCTCGGTCCCTCTCGGCCTAGACCGCAGGGGACCAGTCAAGAAGAGGGAGGCTAGCGCTTTATTAAGCATTACATCCCATAGGGAACCAACCATCCTATAATTACTTCTTGCACGAATGCTATTTTATTTCCTCCACTTTTTTTCTTTCTCACTCGGGGTGGGTGGGGGGGGGATAACAGACGCGGGAACTAAACACAAATGTAAAGGCCTCTGTCCGGTTGGACTCTCTCGGCGCTTCACTAATACCTGGTAATTCCCCCCGCTTTCGGGGGGGAAGGTTCTGAATAATTTGGGGGCTTCAGGAGAGACACGAACCCGCCGAAGGGACGGCTCGGATGACCCGGAGGTGTTTTCCGCCGGAGTCGCACTGCGGCACCGACACCGTTCTTATAGAGTTCTTCCTCCACGGGACGGTTTTAGAAGTTGCTCGATTTAATCGCCCGAGCGCTGGAAGACGATACGGCAACATGGCGCCTCAGCGGACCTGCCCTATGGTCTCCGTGTTTGTAAAAAAAAAGGGAGGGGGATGTTGATAGACTCGCTTCAAGTCCCCTCGTCGTTTTACGTGCCGTCGCCCCTGCTGCTCATTTTGTGACAAATGATGTGGACACGAACTGGTGGTTTGGGTTTTTTTTCTGTCCAAAATTCCCACTCAAATTCCCACTCAAATTCCAACTCACTGACTCCTGCTTAAACTCCCTCTCAAATTTCCACTCAAACTCCCTCGCAAATTTCCACTCAAACTCCCTCTCAAACTCGAACTCGAACTCCCGCTCAAACTACCGTGTGTGCGATCATCTTGCAAGCTCAACCCAAATTGCACAACATTCTTTGTCCCCTTACGATACACATGAACTCTGCTTAACCAGAGACATCATAAGACTGCGGGTTATCCGTGCCAAAGGTGATAAGTATGCAGTTTCACCGTGAGTGAGTATCTCTCCTGTGAATGCGCGTGGGTTTCTGTGGAGCCCTCATACGGTCATTCACGACAATGTGGCTGTGACGTCACATCTCGAGAGACGTCCTTACCTTATGTTACTTGTATAGGGAAATGTCAGTTTCTTGTGCGACGTTCTGTGCTTGGTTGAGAACGCACCATACCAAGCACCACGAATGCAGGCCGGTGTAGCGTTCTGATCCGGGTCCCATGCTCAGATGAGACCGTTACCATATATGGAAAAAAGGTCATGCGCAGTGCGTATGGTAGTTGTCCATTTCGAAGGCCGTGCTGAGTCGATACGGCCGTTGGCAATACAGCGCTTTCAGGCACGTTCGTTGACCATAGTTATTTACCAACTCGCTCAGTACGGCCTAGACGTTGCAGGTTTACATTGGGGAAGAAATGATACAGTTCCCCGTAATGAGGGTGTATCGATTGACTTCATACAATCAAAAGCAAACTGTGTTCGTTCGAGGAAAATCATAAACAACATTCGAAGAGCGCCTCCCACGTGCTTGGTTCATTGACTCATCTGAGCACGCTGAGCAGCTGAGAACGTTGCTGCAAAGTGCTGAGGTGAGCCAGTGACGACACGGCTCAACTCAGCACGGGAGCCCGTCTGAGATCGTTACACCGGTTTACCAGAAAACGAACCGAAAATCACAAATGCGCACGCGCAGACGACAGCCAATCAAATCCGCTTTGTATGGACAGCGGGCACTGACCCATTACATTTGAAAGTGGGAAGCGGACTCATATATAGCCACGCAACAGCCGAACGTCTTCGGATGGTTGTTTTCTTCAAGCATTCTGGGCGTTGAGTCAACTGTGATCAACAGCATCGTGGCGCGGTGTATCGAGGTGTGTCTGTCTGGGTGCGATGACGCCGAGGCAAACCCTGCCGATGACTTGCTTACAATAATCGATTCATCGCTTCGCTGGCCGGCCTCGACCAACCCCCCTTTTTTCCGGATGGCGCGGCAAGTCGCGCATACGTAAACGAGCACGCGTCACCTCAATCGGTTGTCGTTTTTTTTACGGGGTAAAGCTGCCGAGTCGTAAAGTCAAAGTGCAGTCACTTTTGAAGACAATCTTGCATCGAGTCTCTCCTCTTCCCGAACTGCTGAAACTAGGATCGGCGATGCATTCGAGTGAGAAAGGGAAGCGATCCCTGGAGAAAATGTAAACCTAATGCTTCCTCCCTGGCAAAAACAAATATGTGACCCGGCACAGCATAATGAGGATTAACCCCCACTTTTGAGATTTTGAGATTTTCTAATGATGTGAAAGAGTATACCATTAGCTTTCAAATGATACCAACATTATTTCCGTGTGAACTTTGTTGTAAATAGTACAAGGGGACTTCGCTCGTCCATCTGGTACCAGACACAATATAGCAGCACCAGTTTAACTCCTCGAAAGCGGCCATTCAAAAAGGCAGGAACTTTACATTTTCATGAAAACAGTACACACACACCGAAATCCTCGTTTTTCAACATTTAGAGACGGATTTCGGAAAAATCCTTTATACATAATATCCTCCAATACATCAACTTTCAGATTTTTTTTTTAATCGAATTAAGAAGATACTTTGACTTCAGGCGTTGTTTACTCGAAAAGTGTTTGGTGGGATATTCCTCATGTCGCTGTGCCGGGTCACATTATACCATGTTCGAATACGTGCATTGTATCTCTCTGTGTTAAACCATTAACAGTTCCCCAAAAGAAATCCTGTGAAGGTTTGAGCTCAAATGAAAATCTGAGAAAGTAGAAAAAAACGGCACGTTTTTTTCACCGTTCTGTAGTGTCAGAAATAGTTTATTACTCGCAAGTAATAAACTATTGTTAGATGTTTGAGCGAAGATTTCTCGAGAAGTACAGCATCCCAGACCGTAAGATTTCAACGCGAGGATTATATCGTGACCATCTACAAACTGTGTAAATTAGAAGGAAATCTGCGGACATCGATGTTTTCCGATCTTCCCAGTGTTGTATTGGGCCTTTAACGCCATCAATTGCCGGCCGTTGTGGCTGACCATGAAGGTCCTGCCACATACTGCAGACGATGCGAACGGTGATGTCGATGCTGCTATTGTGATCGTAGCTGGGTATTTTTTTTGCTGCTGCTGCTCATACTGCTCTTACTTCTGTCGCTGCTGTTGCTGCTGTTACTGATGTTGCTGCTGCTGTTGCTGTTGCTGTTTCTGTTGTTGTTGCTGTTGCTGCTGTTACTGATGTTGCTGCTGCTGTTGCTGTTGCTGTTTCTGTTGTTGTTGCTGTTGCTGCTGTTACTGATGTTGCTGCTGCTGTTGCTGTTGTTCCTGTTGCCGCTACTTTTCCTGATGGTGCCGCTGCTACGCCGTATTTTTGGGATGAGTTGCCGGCACTTTTCAGCGCCACACTCATTCTCGAAAGAGAAGTGTTACACGGTGTCAATGCAAACCTGCCACCTAGTATTTCCACCGTGCAAACCTTCTAACATAATGGTTAATCTTCCACACCAAACACCGCATGAAATTATGGTCGAAATGTTTATCCCAAGCACATCGTCTTTTGGGGATTCACTCATATTTTTATATATGTGCAAAAGCGCCCCAAAACAAGTCTGAAAAGCCACTCAAGGTTAAGGGCTAGAGAAAGAAGGAGACAGCGAGGGACTCGGGAAGGCCGGAGATAGGAATTAGCATTGCTTTAAAAAAAGGGGCAAGATCGTAGGCAGGGGGAAAGCAAGAACCAGGAAGGGAATTCAAGATGGATTCACGTGGCGGCATAGTTATTGGATGACTAGTGGCATTCTGAACCGTACACCTTGCACGTGTACAGTAGCTTTTACCAATAGTGTGGTCTTTCAGAGCGTCCACTGAAGAAAAAGAAGTTCGCTCTATCGCCGACTCTCCGCACCGCATCAACTTTAGGCTCAGATTCGACAAGCACGGGTGCCTGTACAATTATGAAAGGACGTGCAGATCGGCCACGTCGACGCACGCGCCCGCGTCTTCGACCATCTCCCTCTCGCCTCCCTGAAAAGAAAATACAAAACAAATCTTAATCTGCATCCGACGCCGCCGGTAGAGGGACGGAGCGAGCGACCGACCGCGCAGTTGCCCGATGAGTTATACGGGCAAGCGGGAGACGAGAGGCGGGAGAAGGAGAAAAACGGGGACACCTGTTTTCCGAGTTATTGGATTTGTCAAACACGGATATCGATCGCGGCTATGCCAATCTCCCACTTTCTCTCTCTCTCTCTCTCTCTTTCTCTCTCTCTTTCTCTCTCTCTCTCTCTCGCTCTCTCTCTCGCTATCTCTCTCTCTTTCTCCAACTCAATATGTCTCTCTGTCTCTCCCTCTGTCTGCCTCTCTCTCTCCCTATGTCTCTCTATGTCTCTGTCTTTCTCTGTTTCTCTGTTTCTATCGGTCTCTATGTCTATTTAGTGTCTCTCCCTGTCTCATTTTTTCTATGTGTCTCTCTGTCTCTATCGCTGTTTCTCTCGGTCACTCTCTCAAGTTCTCTCTCTCTCTCTCTACATCACTCTCTCCCTCTCTCACTGTCTCACTCTGTTTCTCTCTCACTCTAGACCTCTCTCTATCTGTCTTTGTCTCTCTGTGACTATGCATATGTCCCTGCATCTGCCCATGTGTCTCTTTCTGTCTCTCTGTGTCTCTTTGTGTCTGTATGTGTCTCTCTATGTCTATCCGTGTCTCACTGTGTCTCTCTGTGTCTCTCTGTTTCTCTCTGTGTCTCTCTGTGTCTCTCTGTGTCTCTCTGTGGCTCTCTGTGTCTCTCTGTGTCTCTCTGTGTCTCCCTGTCTCTCTCTCTCTCTCTTTTTTTTCCTGTCTCCCCTGTCTGAATTTCTTTATCCTCGTTTTCCCCCTGTCTCTGTCTCTGTCTCTGTGCTTGTCTCTCTTCCACGCTCTCGCCCCGTTCTAAAGTGGAATTTACGCGGCAGGCGAAAACACCCTCGGCGCTTGTCGGATTGACAAGCCCATATAATGCGCGCTCGTATCACGTACCGTTGAGGACCCCCGCGAAGTGGATTCGAGAGTGGAGCCACATTTTGGACGAGCAGGGAAAAACGGTCCACGGTGTTGTGTTTTACTCTAGTGAATAATTATTTCTGGCGGGAAGGAAATGAATTGCGAAGGGAGCTGTCTTCCTCTAGGGTCGGTTGCCCGATTTCACCGTCCTTGTCCGTCCGTAATGTGGCCTATACATGTATCACATGTTCCGGAATGTATAAACAAAAAGAGAGGAAAGTTTATCTGAAGGAACGTCGAACTCTGTAGTTTCGCAAGCGGAAATCGTCTGTAACGCTGTGCTACAGCCAGTCGGTTGAATGTTTCTATGTCGTGTATCTCGCACTGGGGGTTGTATGGGCTTGGGCTTGGGCTCGGGCTTGGGCTTGGGCTCGGGCTTGGGCTTGGGCTTGGGCTTATAGGCTCTGTCTGCGTGTCCGTGTCCGTCTCCTGCTCCCTCTCTGTCTATCTCCCCTCCCATCTGTCTCTGCCTCTGCCTTTGCCTCTGCCTCTGCCTCTGCCTCTGCCTCTGCCTCTGCCTCTGCCTCTGCCTCTGCCTCTGCCTTTGCCTCTGCCTCTGCCTCTGCCTCTGTTTTTGCCTCTGCCTCTGCCTCTGTTTTTGCCTCTGCCTCTGCCTCTGCCTCTGCCTCTGCCTCTGCCTCTGCCTCTGCCTCTGCCTCTGCCTCTGCCACTCCCTCTCCCTCTCCCTCTCCCTCTCCCTCTCCCTCTCCCTCTCCCTCTCCCTCTCTCTCTCCCTCTCCCTCCCCCTCCCCCTCCCCCTCTCCCTCTCCCTCTCCCTATCCCTCTCCCTCTCCCTCTCCCTCTCCCTCTCCCTATTCCTCTCTCCCTCCCCCTCTCCCTCTCCCTCTCCCTCTCCCGCTTCCTCCCCTCACCCCTTCCTCTCCCTCTCCCTCTCCCTATACCCCTCCCTCTCCCTCTCCCTCTCCCTCTCCCTCTCCCTCTCCCTCTCCCTCTCCCTCTCCCTCTCCCTCTCCCTATCCCTCTCCCTCTCCCTCTCCCTCTCCCTCTCCCTCTCCCTCTCCCTCTCCCTCTCCCTCTCCCTCTCCCTCTCCCTCTCCCTCTCCCTCTCCCTCTCCCTCTCCCTCTCCCTCTCCCTCTCCCTCTCCCTCTCCCTCTCCCTCTCCCTCTCCCTCTCCCTCTCCCTCTCCCTCTCCCTCTCCCTCTCCCTCTCCCTCTCCCTCTCCCTCTCCCTCTCCCTCTCCCTCTCCCTCTCCCTCTCCCTCTCCCTCTCCCTCTCCCTCTCCCTCTCCCTCTCCCTCTCCCTCTCCCTCTCCCTCTCCCTCTCCCTCTCCCTCTCCCTCTCCCTCTCCCTCTCCCTCTCCCTCTCCCTCTCCCTCTCCCTCTCCCTCTCCCTCTCCCTCTCCCTCTCCCTCTCCCTCTCCCTCACCCCTTCCTCTCCCTCCTCCCCTCCCTCCATCACTCCGTCTTTGCCCTTTTCCCCTGTCAGATTGACGTGTGCCTTCGGTTCGTTCGGCGCATCTCTGCTCTCGACACCCGTCACCATCGATTTGCGAAGACATCGGCGGCCGCCTCCAAGCGCGGCGCGCGTGCGGTGATTCCGCACGCCCGGCGTCACGTGACCCAGCGAGTACCGGGAGTCGGTGGATGGTCGGGGAAGGGGGGGGGGAGGAGGAGGAGACGATTGGAGAACCTCGTGCGCTCCGTCAGACGAGAGTTCCGAGCCCGCTCCACTCCACCTTCCCGCAGTGCAGGACGCAGCACCGTGGCCTACCGTTTACTACTGCAGCGAACATACCGTGCCGCGCTTCGCATTGCGAGTCGATCGGTCCAGGCTTTAAAAAAAAAAAGACGACGACGTCCACGGGATCCGGTTGCGTCGTCTCTGTTGTACCGGAAGGGGCCCCCGTACCCTGGCTTGCGGAGCAGTCCGTCTCCGTCCGCTCTCTCAACCCTTTGGGATGTCATTTCTCTCCGTCTTTGCCAATAGTTATATGGAACGTTGCGGCGTGCGTCTCCCCCGTATTGGAGCGTTTTGAGATTCCGTTCGACTCCGCAGTTCAAGACCCCGGTCGGACTCAATACGTAAGTGCAGAACATCATGTATCATATCGTTGCATTTTGTGTACGTTTTTTTGTGTTAGTTCTTGGGGTTTTTTTAAGCGTGTGTTTCGACCACTTTTCAGTAAGGACGAGAACCACAATATCAATTCATGTCTTATTCATCTTGTTGCGTACATATATACGAGGCAAGCAGCAATTAGAAGTGCTGCTGTCTCATGTTGTTGTCGAGTTCAACATGGCTCAATCAGAAGAGCGAGACCAGTTACCAGGGCCCACCAACATGGGCCCTTATCAATACTTCTTTTTGCATATGAGCCAAGCAGCAATTAGAGGTGCCGCTGTCTCAAGTTGTTGTCGTTCGCCTGGGCTCAATCAGAAGAGCGAGACCAGTCACCATGGCACACCAACTAGGAGGTCCACAACATGGGCCCCGTGATGTCACTGGGATGGCTTAAATCAGCGACTATGTCCCGCTGTTCGTGCGCCTATAATTATTTACAGCGTTGTTGGGGCTGCGTTCTAGTCGACATTATACGGAGATTAAAAGTGGGATTTGTCTTGAGTCGTTAGGCTTACGCTTTTACTCCATCGATTTTCCCGGGAAAACTTCCGGAAAAGAGAGTCGAACCCTTTGTTTTCCCTTCAGAATTCCAGTCGTCTAACCCTGGTACATTCTCGCGGGAATTTAGCAAAGGACTAACCCCGGCAGACTCAGCCCGGGACCATGGCACAGCAACGGCGAATTCTCGCCGGAATTCGGCATTACAACACACAAGCAAATTCTAACGGGAATATAGCATAACCCCCGGCAAATTCTCGCGGGAGAAAGATGGCGATAGGACCGGCACATTCTCGCCGGAATATGGCTTAGCCCCTGCAAATAATCGCGGGAATATAGCCTGGGCGAAATCTCGTGGGAATATGGCGTAGAGCGGGAAAGTTCTAGCGGGAATAAAATAGCATAGCCCCGACAATTTATTTTATTGGAATATGGCACAGTCCCGATCGGGGATCGGGAGCAGGGTTAAAGCGAGCTAACTCCGTCATCAGTGGTTATGCGGATTTTCCCGGGGCAAAGGACCGAGTGTGAAACCGAGTATGAACTTTTTTTAGCACTCATGTCGCCATCATTCCAGGGTAGTGATCAGTAATGTGACACCAATTTCCAGGGAAACCTCTCAGTCTCCACCGGGAGTGGGACAAGCGGTGCGAATCGTCGACAGGGTTGTAACTCCCCAAGGAAATTCCCATGGGTAAGGAATTGAGAGAAATAGATGTGCAGTGTGAACGCAAGGCCTATATAATCGCACGAAACAGATTTCAGTCTTGGCGAGAAATAGATGTTCAGTGTGAACGCAAGGCCTATATAATCGCACGAAACAGATTTCCGTCTTGACGAGAAATAGATGTTCAGTGTGAAAGCAAGGCCTATATAATCGCACGAAACAGATTTCCGTCTTGGCGAGAAATAGATGTTCAGTGTGAACGCAAGGCCTATTATAATCGCACGAAACAGATTTCCGTCTTGACGAGAAATAGCTGTGCAGTGTGAAAAGCGAGGGCTATTTAATCACACGAAACATCTCGCCTTGAGATCTCTTACTTCCATGCCCGCATCGTGTCAGTCGGGAGCTGAAATCCAATATTCGATATCACTCATTACCCCCTTCTGTCTCCCTCCATTCGTATACCATATACATGTAGCTATATAGAGCCAGTGTATAGTTTGTCTGGTAATCGGTCTAATCACTGGATGGATTGTGTGGATTGATGTACGTATATACTGCTACCCTAGCTAGTGTGCTAGTGTGGTTTACCTTGCAGTCAGTTAATTGACAGGACAGGATTATGTGAATTAATGTGGTAAGCGGATTCAACGGATACTACTATAGTAGTGCTAGTACCTGGTATCAACTCGTCTCTCTGCTACCGTATTATAAATACCGTGTGTCAATTTGGTGATAACGGGCAAGTCGTTACGGTAAATGATGGGAATCATTGTACGCAAATCACCTTGGCAAAACAAGTAATTACCAATGAAATCCCCCATAAGTGCCCGTAAACGACGCATTGGTCAAACGAAAAGAATCATCCGATTTTGCAGCGTTGCAATAAGAGTTCCTCCGGCTCTTTTCAGAACCACACTTACTCACAAAAGAGAATTCACATGGTGTCTCCGCAAACCTAATTATCCAGCGTTGCAATTAGTTCTCGACTGTCAACAATTACAAGAGACACGCGCTTATAAACGAGACCGTAAGATGAGGATTCTATCACGACCATCTACAAACTGTGTAAGATAAGAAGGAAATCTGTGGACCTCCATGGTTTCCGATCTTCCCAATGTTGTATATTTGGCCTTTAAAACAAATTCTAGAAATCAGCTGGGCTACAACTAGTCGGCCGCGGTGCAGCTGGAAGAGTACCCTTTAAACTCGAAGGATGCATCGCCGGGGTCGGTATTAAATCTTCTCCGGATACTGGCCGCGTTTCGGATGCCTCGATGTCTCTGGAATTCCAAAAACCGGGAGTATTTTCTTCGGAGCTATCCATCAGCCGAGCCGCTCGGGACGCGAAAGGAGATACAAAGCGGGGGAGAAAAAGCACTCTTGCATTGATTTTGGGGTTTTTTTTGGTGGTGGGGGAGTCGCCTGTGCCTCATGGTCTCCCTAAAAAAACTTCGATTATTCAATCAGATTTAGAAAGCGAAATTCATGAGGTTTTCAAACTAATTTGATAATGGATAAAGTCAAGATTCTTTTGCAGGGGCAATGCCTCTGACTGCACTGGCACTACGCCTCGGCCAAGTATACTATTTGACTATTTCATTGAGAAGGCTGCCATCTAAGGGCTGGATATAGGTCGGGTGTTTAAGAGCGCTTTTCCCAAAAACCAGAGGTCTCGGGTTTAAGTTTGTCTTTGCATCTTGTTGCCATGTTTCAAAATTATATCTCAAAGAGCAAATTTTCTGTCTTTCCCTTCCACCCTCCCTCCCTCCCTCCCTCCTCAAATTCACCTATCCCTCCCTTACTCCCTCGTTCCCTTCCTCCCCATCCACCCATCTCTCCCATCCCTCCATTCACCCATCACTCCCTCCCTCCCTCCCTCTCTTTCTTTTACACTCTCCCTCTCCCTGTGCCTCTCTGTCGCATCATCTGTATCCCTCCCTCCTTTCTCTCTCCCTATATCTCTCCATCTCTTTCCACCTGTCTCTCTTTCTCTCTCTCTCTCTTTCTCTCTCTCTATCTCTCTCTCTCTCTCTATCCATCTCTATCTCTCCCTGTCTCAATTTGTCTCTCTCAGTTTTTCTACCTCTCTCTTTATCTCCCTCTCTCTCTTTCTCCCTCCCTCCCCCTCCTTCTCTTGTGCACAATTGTTTATCCATCAAATTATCCGTGTTCGCAAATTGCAATCAACAGGGTGCAATCGTCCCCACCTCTCTCTCTCTCTCTCTATCTCTCTCTCTCTCTTTCTCTCTCTCTCTCTCCCATTTTGGATTGGGATTTATACGCTGAATAGAGAATGAGAACAAGCGCTTTGTTTTAACGTAGCACATGCACAACAAGTGCACGCCACACGAGGTATACGTGGATATTCTTTCCTTTTTTTTTTTAGACGTAAACACAGGGATCGTCGGGGGAGCTCTCTGAATTTATCTCGATCGTGGTCTCCAAGCCCGCCGGCTCAGAAAGGAAAATGGCACATTATTTGACATGGGCTAATAGCGAAATCACGTACAGCCCTTCCCTGGCGAGTTAGGTCCCCGTCCACTCTCGCCCGTAGAGGTCGTGAGTGTGTAATTAAGGCGCCCTTTTGCTCGGACGCCCTTCGGCAGAGAGATCCCGACTGAATTGCGGAGACGAGAAGAGAGAGAGAGGGTGGGAGAGAGCGGGAGTGGGAGGGGGGGAGGGGGAGAGGGGGAAAGAGAGATGACAGAGAGAGGCATGGGAGACCGAGAGGAGAAGAGGGGAGATAGAGAGGGGAGAGGGGAGGCAAAGGGGGGAGGGAGAAAGAGACAGGGAGAGAGCAAGAGAGAGAGAGAAAGAGGAAGAGAGACAGAAGGAAAGGGAAATAGAGACGGGAGAAAAAGAGGGAGAGGTGAGAGGGAGAGAGAGAGGGGGGCACATCGAGGGATGAGAGAGAGAGTTAGAACCCAAAAAGAGACACAGAAACACAGAGAGAAATAGAGACAAAGAGACACACAGAAAGACAGAGAGAGACAGGAAAAGAGACAGAGTAACAGAGACGTAGAGAGAGACACACACAGATACCGAGAGAGGGGAGTGGAGAGAGCAATTCCAGCGATTCCATTTCCTCGTTTCTATTTTTCAGGCCTTAAATTACTTGTCTGACTTCTAACTATAAGACGCCGGCGTAGCGGAATTAGAAGAAACAAAGAACGGAGAAGAAAAGCTGAAGGGTTATTGTTGCTGTTGTTGTTGTTGTTGTTTTTGGCGTTTTTAAGAAAAACGGGTCTGAACCCGTTTTGGATTTCAGATAAGATGTATTGTGTCTCGGGATTTCTTGTGGGAACGCGATTACGTTTAATTTGTCGACTTGAGAGAAGACAATACGGTAGCCCTCTGGTTACGCCACGAGGAGAGGATCACAATCCTCGGCAGTTCAGACGAACCAGACCTCGTTAAGAAATCGTCAACAAGTATAGAGACCGTGGGGCAGCATTGTGGATAATCTCGTTCGGGGGTGAGAGTCCACGGGATTTCAAACTTCTATAGCCCTCGATACCAATGACCAATGATACTCTGATGACAATCGGCGCAACAAAAAAGTTTGGTCGTACTTTTCTCGATCGTCCGACGATATCATTTCTCGAAACGGTAAAACCTCTCCTTGCCTCGGGCAACGTAGTTTACCTCTCCGCTGCCTTCGATCAAGCGTGTATTGACTTGCAATTTGTCGGGGCTGTAACTATAAATTACGCTCCCAGGTATTACTGTGTGGTGTCTTTATTTCGTACTGGCCGTTTGTTTCGTTCATTCTTGCGGGCAAACCACGGCGTCTTTGACGTCGACGAATGGCCCTCGTTCGGAAGCGATCTGCCGAAGGTCAGATTACTTTGCTCCCGTCCGCCGGGATGCTCGAGTATCTCAATTAGTCGAACCGTTTGCCTTGGCAGATATCGGCCGCGTCTTTCCTGCGACTGTCTGTTCCCCTGGCTCCCTCTGTCTCTCTAATGTTTGTTTGGTTGTTTTTTTCTCCCTGTCTGTCTATACCTCTGTCCGACTCCCTCTCTCTCTTTCTCTCTCCGCTTCTCTGCCTATATTGGTTTCTATCTCTTGTTGTGTATCCCTTTCTCTCTTTCTGTCTTTATCTTTCTTTCTCTCTTTCAATTCTCTCATTTTTCTTCTTTATCTTTCTTTCTTTCTTGTTCTCTTGCTCTCTTTATCTTTCTTTCTCTGTGTCTTTATGCATGTGTTTCGGTCTCTGTGTCTGAGTGTCTGTCTCTATATGTATGTCTCTGTCTCTAAATGTTTGTGTCTCTGTCTCTATGTCTCCCTGTCTCATGTGTGTATATCTCGTGTTAATCTGTCTCTGTATCTATCGGTCTATTATGTGTCCCTTCTCTATCTGTTTCTCTCTTTGTATCTATGTCTGAATCTGTGTCTATGTCTGAATTTGTGTCTCCCTGTCTCAATCTGTGTCACTGTCTCACTCTGTATCTCACTGTCTCAATCTGTGTCACTGTCTCACTCTGTATCTCACTGTCTCAATCTCTTTCTCAATCTTTGTCTCTGTCTCACTTTATATCTCACTGTCTCAATCTGTGTCTCTGTCTCAGTCTTTGTCTCTGTCTCACTTTATATCTCACTGTCTCAATATGTGTCTCACTGTCTCAATCTGTGTCTCTGTCTAACTTTATATCTCACTGTCTCAATCTTTGTCTCACTGTCTCAATCTGTGTCTCTGTCTCAATCTGTGTCTCTGTCTCAATCTGTGTCTCTGTCTTAATCTGTGTCTCTCTGTCTCACTCTGTATCTCACTGTCTCAATCTGTGTCTCTGTCTTAATCTGTGTCTCTCTGTCTCACTCTGTATCTCACTGTCTCAATCTGTGTCTCTGTCTCTATCTGTGTCTCCCTGGCTCAATCTGTGTCTCTCTGTCTCAATCTTTGTCTCACTGTCTCAATCTGTGTCTCTGTCTCAATCTGTGTCTCTGTCTCAATCTGTGTCTCTGTCTCAATCTGTGTCTCCCTGTCTCATTCTGTGTCTCTGTCTCATTCTGTATTTCACTGTCTCAATCTATATCTCACTGTCTCAATCTGTTTCTATGCCTCACTCTGTATCTCACTGTCTCAATCTGTGTCTCCCTGGCTCAATCTGTGTCTCTGTCTCACTCTGTATCTCACTGTCTCTATCTGTGTCTCCCTGGCTCAATCTGTGTCTCTGTCTCACTCTGTGTCTCTCTGTCTCACTCTGTATCTCACTGTCTCATTCTGTGTCTCTGTCTCACTCTGTATCTCACTGTCTCAATCTGTATCTCACTGTCTCAATCTGTATCTCCCTGTCTCATTATGTGTCTCTGTCTCATTCTGTATTTCACTGTCTCAATCTATATCTCACTGTCTCAATCTGTGTTTCTGTCTCAATCTGTTTCTATGTCTCACTCTGTATCTCACTGTCTCAATCTGTGTCTCCCTAGCTCAATCTGTGTCTCTGTCTCACTCTGTGTCTCACTGTCTCTATCTGTGTCTCCCTGGCTCAATCTGTGTCTCTGTCTCACTCTGCATCTCACTGTCTCAATCTGTGTCTCCCTGGCTCAATCTGTGTCTCTGTCTCACTCTGTGCCTCACTGTCTCTATCTGTGTCTCCCTGGCTCAATCTGTGTCTCTGTCTCACTCTGTATCTCACTGTCTCAATCTGTGTCTCCCTGGCTCAATCTGTGTCTCTGTCTCACTCTGTGTCTCACTGTCTCTATCTGTGTCTCCCTGGCTCAATCTGTGTCTCTGTCTCACTCTGTATCTCACTGTCTCTATCTGTGTCTCCCTGGCTCAATCTGTGTCTCTGTCTCACTCTGTGTCTCACTTTCTCTATCTGTGTCTCCCTGGCTCAATCTGTGTCTCTGTCTCACTCTGTATCTCACTGTCTGAATATGTGTCTCCCTGGCTCAATCTGTGTCTCTGTCCCCCTCTGTATCTCACTGTCTCTATCTGTATCTCTCTGTCTCAATCTGTGTCTCTGTCTCACTCTGTATCTCACTGCCTCAATCTGTGTCTCCCTGTCTCATTCTGTGTCTCACTGTCTCAATCTGTATTTCACTCTCTCAATCTGTGTCTCCCGGTCTCAATCTGTGTCTCCGTCTCACTATATAATTGTATGTCGTTCCGTGACTATCTTTGTCGCTCTACCTCTCTGCCTCACTATCTATCCTCATTTATTATCTTCATCGGCCATTGTGTCCGTCTCTGCGTCCATGACATCCACCACAATACTTACGCATCTGTAATTATTCCCCTTTTAATTTGCCCTGGTGTGATCGTCTGTCGGGTACATTAATTGACCATTAAGCAACTCGCCCGCATGAATTTCGCTCCGGCAGCTTTAAATCACTTGGAACCAGTCGATTAGTTTCGCTACCCCGAGCGGGCATCGGAATTTAATCAGTCTTCGGCAAGATGACACGCTTGTTTATGACAAGACATGATACAATGTACACGGAGAGGGGATAGTTCGTACACGCGCGATAGGCCTACTCGACGCGAACCCTCCCCGGCGGATGAATAATGTATCGGCACTCGAGACTCGTCACTCTCGTCAGTCTTCCTTCCTTCCTTCCTCCCTCCCTTCTTCGTCACAACTCGGGCATAACTCGGGGCGATCATTTATATAGCCTCGGTGGATGGTGGTGGTGTTAGTGGCGGTGGTGGTGGTGGTGGTGGTGGTGGTGACGGTGTTGGTGGTGGTGGTGGAGGTGGTGTTGGTGGTGGTGGTGTTGGTGGTGGTGGTGGTGGTGTTGGTGTTGGTGGTGGTGGTGGTGGTGGTGGTGGTGGTGGTGGAGGTGGTGGTGGTGGTGGTGGTGGTGGTGGTGGTGGTGTTGGTGGTGTTGGTGGTGGTGGTGGTGGTGGTGGTGGTGTTGTTGGTGGTGGTGGTGGTGGTGGTGGTGGTGGTGGTGTTAGTGGTGGTGGTGGTGGTGGTGGTGGTGTTAGTGGCGGTGGTGGTTGTGGTGTTGGTCGCGGTGGTGGTGGTGGCGGTGGCGGCGGCGGACTGGTGTCGATGGTTTTTGACACCGTATATAGACGCTATCTGTTAACCCCCCCCCCCCAACCCCGAAAGGCGCGACATCACGACGGTCCCCATTGTCCCTTTCATGCGTGACGCTTTCCCGGTAGCTGTCAGCACTTTGCCGGCGCACGTTCCGCCTCTGTATACGCACCGAGATTAACCTCGGAGGTCTCGGTGCCATCTCAAAGCCGGTCCTCACGCCTAAACCTCACCACTTCTAAACCTCCGCATCCCCCCCACCCCGACCCTCCACACACCAGTCAAAAGGTGTCTGTCCCCCCCCCCTCATCGCGCGGAAGTCGATGCGAAAAGGGAAAAAAATCAAATTAATTTCGTTCCGCGTCATTCTGACGCCTGTCTCTACCGGCGTTGGAAAATGTGTTTGGACGTTGCCACGAGGCACGTTGAATCGTCAGTGTGGCAGTGAGTGGATTCCGTGGGATGCACCCTTCGGGGAAAGTAAATATTTAGAGAAGCGGCCACGCGGTCTTCTTTTGCACTATTTTTTCTTCTTCTTAAAATTGGGTATTGAGCGATGCTGTAGGCGGATAGTATTGCATCGCCACATCGTGCACACCTTAATGAAATTCGAGGAAAGGGTGTTATTTTTTGGGGTCGGTGGGAAAGCTGACGTTCTCCGACGTAGATCAGTCCCTTAAAGTCACGCAGACGAAACTCTGCCCACCCCCCCCCCCCCAAAAAAAAAGAGAGAAAGATTGTGTGCAACACAAGATGTCGTATTGGGACTGCCGTATTGGGACTAACTGGTTGTCTGTCGTTGCTGTCCCTGATGTCATTGCCACTACTGCTGCTGCTGCTGCTGCTGATACTGCTGCTGCTACTGCTGCTGCTGCTGATACTGCTGCTGCTACTGCTGCTGCCACTACTGCTGCTGCTTCTGATACTGCTGCTGCTGCTACTTCAACTAATGCTGTTGCTGCTACTGCTGCTGCTGCCACTACTGCTGCTGCTACTGCTACTGCTGCTGCTACTGCTATTGCTGCTGCTACTGCTGCTGCTGCTTCTGATACTGCTGCTGCTGCTACTTCAACTAATATTAATGCCGTTGCTGATACTGCTGCTGCTGCCACTACTGCTGCTCTTGCTGATTCTGCTGCTGCTACTGCTGCTGCTGATACTGCTGCTGCTACTGCTGCTGTTGCTGCTACTTCAACTAATATTAATGCCGTTGCTGATACTGCTGCTGCTGCCACCACTGCTGCTGCTGCTGATACTGCTGCTGCTACTGCTGCTGTTGCTGCTACTTCAACTAATGTTAATACCGTTGCTGCTACTACTGCTGCTTCCACTACTGCTGCTGCTGCTACTGCTACTGCTACTGCTGCTACTTCTGCTACTGCTGCTACTGCTGCTGCTGCTGCTGCTACTGCTGCTGCTGCTGCTGCTACTGCTGCTACTTCAACTACTAGTAATGCCGTTGCTGCTACTGCTGCTAGTGCTAATACTGCAACTAATGTTTCTGCTGTTGCTGTTACTGCTGCTATCGCTGCTATACTGATGCCGGCAACTACTGTTACTGCTGTTACTGTTGTTGTAGTTGTAGCAGCTACTGCTGCTGGTACTGGCTCTGCTATATATCGCTAGCTGCTACTGCTACTGGTCACCGCTGCTGCTGTTGTTGCTGATCACCGCTGTTGCTGCTGCTACTGCTACTGCTATTACTGCTACTGCTACTGCTACTGCTACTGCTACTGCCACTGCTACTGTTAGTGCTACTGCTACTGCTACGGCTACTCCCACTGCTACTGTTACTGCTACTGCTACTGCTACTGCTACTGCTACTGCTACTGCTACTGCTACTGCTACTGCTACTATTACTGCTACTGCTACTGCTTCTGCTACTGCTGCTGCTACTGCTACTGCTACTGCTACTATTACTGCTACTGCTGCTGCTACTGCTACTGCTACTATTACTGCTACTGCTACTGCTACTGCTACTGCTACTATTACTGCTACTGCTACTGCTACTGCTACTGCTACTGCTACTGCTACTGCTACTATTACTGCTACTATTACTGCTACTGCTACTGCTACTGCTACTGCTGCTGCTACTGCTACTGCTGCTGCTACTGCTACTGCTACTATTACTGCTACTGCTACTGCTACTGCTACTGCTACTATTACTGCTACTGCTACTGCTGCTGCTACTGCTCCTGCTACTGCAGCTATTGATCTCCGCTGCTGCTGTTGTTGCTGCTGCTCCTGCTGCTGTTGCTGCTGCTCCTTACGCTACTAGATGACCGGCTGGTTGGCTGACTGAGAATGGCGGCCAGCATCACACTCAAAGTAATGAGTCTGTTTCCCGCGGCGCCCGGAAAACCAAATTAGCGAGCCTAGGGGATATCGTCTGCCCGTCGCTCCGGCACGGGATGCTGACACACACGAGCCCCGCGCCCGCTGCCTCCGTATCAACTCGTCTCCCTCTCGACCTTCCATTCATTCTCCAAGAAAGAGGCTTCAGATTACGCCAGGAAATAGATGCTCTTTTATCTTCTTCTTGTAAAGGGGGACCCCCCCCCAATAGTCACATCTTGCGATCTGAGACAATGCAAAACGTTTGAAAGAATTTTGCCGAGACGGCGGATCGATGGGGGGAATGTTTTCCCGCCCGTATCTGGTGACAGGTTTGCACTTGTTAACCCTGCCGCCCATTATCCGACACAAATCAGAAATCCGCATAGTCCCGATTGTCTTTACTTCGCGCCTGCAGCTAGTGAGCGACTCAAAAGGCTTAAAGGGTATTTGCAATAAATATCACAATATTACCGCACAGCGTTACCACACATATTACCACACCACATTACCACACCACATTACCACACAACACTACCACACAACATTACCACACCACATTACCACACCACATTACCACACAACATTACTACACAACATTACCACACAACATTACCACACTACATTACTGCACTACATTACCACACAACATTACCACACCACATTTACCACACAACATTACTTCACAACATTACCACACAACACTACCACACAACATTACCACACAACATTACCACACCACATTACCACACCCCATTACCACACTACACTACCACACAACATTACCACACAACATTACCACACAACATTACCACACAACATTACTACAAAACATTACCACACAACATTACCACACTACATTACCGCACTACATTACCACACTACATTACTGCACTACATTTAATACCACACAGCATTACCACACAACACTACCACACATTACTACACAACATTATCGCACATTACCTCACAACATTACCACACAACATTACCACACAACATTACCACACAATATTACCACACAACACTACCACACAACATTACCCCACAACAATACCACACAACATTACCACACAACATTACCACACAACATTACCACACAACATTTCCACACAACATTACCACACTACATTACCGCACTACATTAAAACACAACATTACCATACAACATTACCACACAACATTACCACACAACATTACCACAAAACATTACCACACAACACTACCACGCAACATTACCCCACAACAATATCACACAACATTACCACACAACAATACCACACAACATTACCACACAACATTACCACACAACATTACCACACAACATTACCACACAACACTACCACGCAACATTACCCCACAACTTTACCACACAACATTACCACACAACAATACCACACAACATTACCACACAACATTACCACACAACATTACCGCACTACATTACCACACAACATTACCACACAACATTACCACACAACATTACCACACAACATTACCGCACAACATTACCACACAACATTACCACACAACATTACCCCACAACATTACCTCACAACATTACCACACAACATTACCACACAACATTACCACACAACATTACCCCACAACAATAGCACACAACATTACCACGCAACATTGCCACACAACATTACCACACAACATTACCACACTACATTACCACACAACATTACCACACAACATTACCCCACAACAATACCACACAACATTACCACGCAACATTACCACACAACATTACCACACTACATTACCGCACTACATTACCACACAACATTACCACAAACATTACCACACAACATTACCACACAACATTACCACACAACATTACTTCACAACATTACCACACAACATTACCAAACAACATTACCGCACAACATTACCGCACAACATTACCGCACAACATTACCACACAACATTACCGCACAACATTACCACACAACATTACCACACAACATTACCACACAACATTACCACACAACAACACCACACAACATTACCACACAACATTACCACACAACATTACCGCACAACATTACCGCACAACATTACCACACAACATTACCACACAACATTACCACACAACATTACCACACAACATTACCCCACAACAATACCACACAACATTACCACGCAACATTACCACACAATATTACCACACTACATTACCGCACTACATTACCACACAACATTATCACACAACATTACCACACAACATTACCACACAACATTACCGCACAACATTACCGCACAACATTACCACGCAACATTACCGCACAACATTACCACACAACATTACCACACAACATTACTGCACAACATTACCACACAACATTACCACACAACATTACCACACAACATTACTTCACAACATTACCACACAACATTACCACACAACATTACCGCACAAAATTACCCCACAACATTACCACACAACATTACCACACAACATTACCACACAACATTACCGCACAACATTACCACACAACATTACCACACTACATTACCAAACAACATTACCGCACTACATTACCACACAACATTACCACACAACATTACCACACAACATTACCCCACAACAACACCACACAACATTACCACACTACATTACCAAACAACATTACCGCACTACATTACCACACAACATTACCACACAACATTACCACACAACATTACCCCACAACAACACCACACAACATTACCACACTACATTACCAAACAACATTACCGCACTACATTACCGCACAACATTACCACACAACATTACCACACCACATTACCACACAACATTACCACAAAGCATTATCACACTACATTACCAAACAACATTACCGCACTACATTACCACACAACATTACCACACAACAGTTTAGATCTCGTTGAGACGTAAACTATTTATTTTACTCATTTCACCCAAAATACAACATTGTAGGCAGAAATATTTCAGTGCGAGGTTTCTACTATAACCATCTTCAAACTGTATGAGTTTCATGTAAAGCTGTGAATATTTCTGTTTTTCGATCTTACCAATGTTGTGTAGGGGCTTTTAAGAATCATTCTCAACAAAGACTGTATGTGAAACAAAAAATCTGTAAGGATATCAGTTTCAAACATCGATTTCGTATCGATGCAGTCGATGTAGGCTTGTATTCTTTACCATCAGTAGCAAAGAGAATAAAAAAAATATGGAGAAGACAAATGAAATTTCGATATGCGAAAGAAAATTAAAAAAAAATCAAGTATCCAGCGAAGACAAGGTGGATTCAGGAGACCACGGAGTTTCATGGTAATTCGCCCGCGGAAGAAAAGACGATACGTAACTCAACTCCAACGTTATTTTTTGCGGGAGTCCTTTGTTTCTTTCTCCACAAAATGGCAAGCGGTAGAAGAGGTTTTTTTTCTTCCCCGAATGGCATTGTGGGGTGTTCCTTAAAAGTTGGCTCCCGAGGGGAGGGGAAGGGAGGGGGAGGAGGATTAGGTTTCCGGTCGAGTCTCTTTCATTTATAGTCCGCCGTTATCTGCTACTGGGACAGACGCTTTCTTGTTTATGAGTGGGAAAATTAATACCATGCAGCGCCTCCCCCTCCTCTTTCTCTGCCTTTATCTTTCCCCCCTCTCTCGATCTCCGCCTCGTTCTCTCTCTCTCTCTCTTCGCTCTCTCTCTTTCCCCCTTCTTTCTGTCCGTCTCTCCAACCCCCTATACCTCCCGCTCTCTCCCTCCCTCTCTGTCTCTCCTCAACTCTCTCTCTATCTCTTGTTGTCTGCCTCGCTCGTTTTCCCTCTCTCTCTCGTTTCTCTTTCTCTCTCTCCCTGCCTGCCTCCCTTTCTCTCTCTCCCTCTCTCTGTCTCTCCCTGCCTCCCTCTCTAATTCTATCACTCTATTTCGCTCTATGGCTCTCTCATTCTCTTTCTGTCTCCCCCTTTGTCTCCATCTACCTCTATCACTCTAACTCTCTCTGTCTATATCTCCCTCTCTCTGTCTCTATCTCTCTGTCCCTCTCTCTCTCTGTCGGTATTTCTCTCTCCCTCTCCCTGTCTTTATATCTCTCTCCCCCTCTCTCTATCTCCATATTCGTCTCCATCTCTCTGTGTCTGAATCCCTCTCCCCCTCTCTCTGTCTCTCTCGGTCGCTTTTGAATCGAGAGAAATACCGGCACTACTCCTCGGTGTATAAAGATTTGACTTAAGTTTACAATGCCAAGCGCGCCAAACAATTCATCAATTGTATTTCTCCGTCTTTCTCGTTTGTTTTCCCCCATATAGCCACGCACTCGGTTTCTTAAATCCAGCGCGCGTCTTCCTTCTCAGTCGGCACACTAGTATAGCAATGTCGCCATGGGAAACTCCGTCTAACAATGCCCCCCCCCCCGTCTTCTTCAACCTTGTTCACTTTGAATCGCGATGTATACTGACAGTGGCTCGGTTAATTTTCGGCGCATGGCATTATTTTGTGGGTGATATCGGGACGGAGCGTCTGTTGCCGGCCGCGAGAACCCGGCAACCGACTGTCCGGAGCTGAACGATCGGTTGGCCTGCCTGCCTGTCGAAGATACCCACTGTTTCCTTCTGTCCAGATCCGTTCCCGGGAGGAAACGAAAACGGGGAAAGAACAAACTGCACCGTAAAACACGTCGGGTGGGGGAAGGTTTTTGTTCGTCCGATAATTATGTCTGGCTCCCGTATCAGAAATGCTCTCTTCAGAAATACTCGCCTTTTTTGTTTTTGTTTATTTGCCATTTCTGGTTCTGCTGGGATCGCCAAAATAAGGCCCTCCTCCGTTATAACAAGATAAGAGAGAGTGAGGATGAGAGTCGGGTGAGAATGAGAGAGAGAGGGGGGAGGGGAGAGAGGGGAGAGAGGGAGAGAGGGGAGAGAGGGGAGAGAGGGAGAGAGGGGAGAGAGGGGAGAGGTAGAGAGACGGGGCGAGAGAGAGGGAGAGAGATGGAGAGAGAGAAGAGAGAGGGGGGAGGTAGAGAGATGGTAAGAGAGAGGGAGACAGAGGGAGAGGGAGGGAGGGAGAGAGAGGGGAGAGAGAGGGGTGGAGAGAAAGAGAGGGGGAGAGGGGTAGAGAGGAGAAGGAGAGAGGGGAGAGAGGGTGAGAGGGGAGAGAGAGAGGGGAGAGGTAGAGAGATGGTGAGAAAGAGTGGGAGAGAAGGAGAGATAGGAAGAGAGAGAGGAGAGGGCAGAGAGAGGGGGAGAGGTAGAGAGGTGGGGAGAGAGAGGGAGAGAAAGGGAGAGAGAGAGGGAGAGGGTGAAGGGGAGAGAGGGAGAGAGAGAGAGGGAGAAGGAGAGGGGGAGATAGAGAGGGGGAGAGAGAGGGGGTGGAGAGAAATAGGGGGAGAGAGGGGTAGAGAGGAGAAGGAGAGAGAGAGAGGTGGGGGAGAGAGAGAGGGTAGGGGAGAGAGAGATGGAGAGAGAGGGGGAAAAGGTGAGACAGGGGTAGAGAGAGGAGACGGAGAGAAAGAGGGACGGATGGGTTGAGTGAGAGAGGTAGATTTAAGAACAATAGGGTTATTGAACGCTGGTCTCCGGTTGAACGTTGCCAGCGCACTATATACTGCCCCAACTCTCCCATCTTAATGTGAATGGGGCTTCCCCGGTTTTTCTTTTGCGTCTGGTTCTGCAAAGAAAGGCCGGCCCACATTAGAAGGACGACACCGATGAGAAAAGTTCAGGTGAAATTCTATTTGAACGGCCTAACCTTTTCTAGCAGCCCCGATACACATCGAAAATGAGCGTGTCTAGATCGGGTTACCCCCCCAACAGGAGTAAACAGGAAAAGAGATCAAGTGCAAACATGAGTCGCGTGTCTGCGCATGTAGAAACAGAGCGTATAAACGTGCAGCATTGGCCTAGAGGGAGAGGGAGATAGAGAGGGTGTGAGAGGGGAGAGGAAGAGAGAACCAGGGAGAGGGAGGATAAAGAGAGGGGTAGGGAGAAAGAGACAGGAAGAAAAATACAGAGGGAACGGTGAGAGTAGAGGGCGGAGAGAACCAGAGAGAGGGAGGGTGAAAGAGAGAGGGAGAGAAAGAGAGAGATGTGGAGGGTGAGAGGGGAGAGGAAGAGAGAACCAGGGAGAGGGAGGATAAAGAGAGAGGTAGGGAGAAAGAGAGAGGAAGAGAAAGACACAGGGGATGGTGAGAGGAGAGGGGGAGAGAGAACCAGAGAGAGGGAGGGAGAAAGAGAGAGGTAGAGAAAGAGAGAGAGGGGGAGGGTGAGAGGGGAGAGGAAGAGAGAACCAGGGAGACGAGGGAGAGAGAGAGAGGGAGAGAAAGGGAGATATATAAGGGGAGGGGAGAGGGGAGAGGGAAAGAGAACCAGGGAGAGAGTTGGAGGGAGAAAGAGAGAGAGAGAAAGAGAGAGAGGGGGGGGGTGAGAGGAGAGAGGAAGAGAGAACCAGAGAGAGAGAGAGGAGAAAGACAGAGGGAGAGAAAGAGAGAGGGGTAAGGGGAGAGGGAGAGAAAGAGAGAGGGGTGAGGGGGAGGGAGTGAGGGGTGAGGGGGAGAGGGAGAGAGGCGTGAGGGGAAGAGGGAGAGAAAGAGAGAGGGGTAATGGGGAGATGGAGAGAGAGGTGAGGAGGAAAGAGAGAAAGAGAGAGAGGGGGTAAGTGGGAGAGGGAGAGAGAACCAGAGAGAGAGAGAGGGGGGTAGGGAGAAAGACAGAGGAAGAGAAAGATACAGGGGACGTTGAGAGTAGAGGAGAGAGAACCAGGGAGAGAGAGGGGAGGGAGAAAGAGAGAGGAAGAGAAAGAGAGATGGATGAGAGGGGAGAAGCAGAGAGAAGCAGAGAGAGGGGGCAGGGAGAGAGGGGAGAGAGGGACAGTGACTGGGAGAGAAGGGTGTAGAGGTGCCGGGGAGGGAAGGAGTGTGGGGGAAAGATGGAGGGGAGTTGGAGTGAGATAGAAGAGAGACGGGGAAAGGCGAGAGAAGAATAAATAGTGGGCGCAAGAGAGAGAAAGAGAAACACAGACACACAGATAGATACAGATCGGTCTAGATGCAGAAAGATGAAGGGACAGACTGACAGACAGAAAGACGCACTAACAGAGATAAAATATAACGACAACGAAATATAGAGAACAATTTGGACTCAGAAAAGAGGGTGATAGAGACAGACGCTCGCTCAAATTAAAAGTTTTGGGAGACGGAAAGGGGAAGAGGAGAACAAAATAAGACGATAGAGAGGAAGAGCGAAGGAGAGTTGGACGCGTTTAAAATTAGTCGCCAATTGGACCTTTCTTCTAATTGGGCTCCGATATGATACCAGCCCTGCGGTGTATCCACGCCGAGGGCGCTACATAATTGGTCTTTGGTTGCTAACTCATTGGCCAAGGCGTCCCGGGGATGTGTACCTTCGGCTCGAACTGATCTTCCCTTGCCCCTCAGGGGCCTGGGGTGGGCGGGGAAGGTGGGACGGAGCGTGGCGATACACCACACCTCGGGGGAAAAGGAATTCACCCGTCGTCGTGTATTATTTGAACAGGAGGCTATAGCTCGTGTAGTAGGTATCAAGTGCGATGACCTCAACCTCTCCCCTCTCACTCTCCCCGCATCTCTCTATCCGCCTCGTTCTCTATCTATCTACCTCCTGCCCTACTTACCTTTCCCTCCCTCCCTCCTCCTCCCTCCCTCTCTCCCTCTCTTTTACTCTCGCTCCCTCTCATCCTCCCTCTCTCTGTCCCTCTCTGTCGCACTATCTATATCCCTCCCTTCTTTCTCTCTCCCCATATCTCTCTCCATCTCTTTTCACCCCTCCATCTCTCTCTCCCACTCTCTCTCTCTTTCTCTGTCTCTCTCTTTCTCTCTCTCTCGCTCTCTCTCTCACTCTCTCCCTCTGTCTATCTATCTATCTCTCTCTCTCTCTCCCCCCTCTCTCTCTCCCTTCACCTCTCTCTCTCTCTTTCTCTCTCTCCTCCCTCTCTATCCCTCTCTGTCGCACTATCTATATCCCTCCCTCCTTTCTGTCTCCCTATATCTCTCTCCATCTCGTTCCACCCATCCATCTCTCTCTCTTCCTCTCTTTCTCTCTCTCTCTCTCTCTCCCTCTCTCTCTCTCTCTCCCTCTCTCTCTCCCCTTCACCTCTCTCTCTTTCTCTCTCTCTCTCTCTCTCTCTCTCTCTCTCTCTCTCTCTCTCTCTTCCCTCCCCTTCCCTCCCCCTTCCCTTCCCCCTTCCCAAGCCCCAAGGAGTCACTAAGACTGTGCCAATGGGTCAGCGAACAGCCAATTGGCCCGGGCTCGTTGTATCTCTCCACGCGAATCAATCCCGGCTCCATCAGATCATTGGAAGTTAACTCCGACCCGCGCCGTATGATATCGGGTCGTCTGGCGGACGGAAGGGGAGGAAGGGGGGGGGTTGGGCGCGTGCGGGTTCACTCTGTGACGGAGCCTCATTTCTGCCACCGCAAAATTGAAAAACAAAATGTCACCGCTCGGCTTCGTCGGCTTCGGTCCCAGATTGGTCGGTCTGGCAAATGTCATTTCCGATAGCTGTAGCCCACAGAGGGGGAGAGTCCAATTTACATGCCAGACTACATTCGCAAAACGTTCATGATTATCCCGGTTCAACCACTAACCCCCCACACTGCGAAATCGTGATACATTGACGAACGGCTGAAATTGTCCTTTTCTGTTTCGGCGACGATTACGCATTCCTCTATCCGGTCCGATTTCGATCAGAGCTAGGAACGAACTGATCAGAGTCACAACTGCTAGAGACGTTAGTTTAGTGTTTTTTTCTGTTATAACTGGTGACAGCACTTGTTCGTTTCAAGTGAAAACATAGCATGGATAGCCGAAAGGCTAAACCTGTTTCATCCAAAAGTTGATCTGACAAAAGGTCTGGGTGTTTTTTTTGTTCAGCTAATAATAAGAAGCGAGTGTTCAACGGTTCATTGTCAATTTGAAGGCACTGCCCGTTGTAAATTATCACAAACCTTGCAGAAAAGGCTCATAGTCATGACGCAATGTGCGAAATGCGAAAACCGCGAAGTGTGTACATGGATCGACCACTACGGGATTATATTAATGTCCAGTATCTGAAATACATAGCTCATATATGTCGTAGGGAAAATACAAATTTGACCAAGCTTAGTTTATTTTTTATCCCTAGAGTCCCATACTATCGAGATCCCTGGATAGGTATCTCAGGACTACTGGGTGATCTTTCTATTGAGCAGATTGAAAGAGAAACACAGTCGACGACTGGTTTCACCAGGCTCCTACCTAGGAGTCCTGACTCATATGAAGCCTAAAGCTTCAAAATGAGGACCTAAACTGTACTGTACTGTTTGATACAGACGGGGTGCGTCCTAAGTCAAATGCGCTACCAGCAGTATAGGCCTATAGTAATAAACTTACTTTTGTACGTATACGTACAGATTATTATCAACACGGCACAATTAGATCACTTTCGAAGTCTCCCGACGACGGGAAGAGCACCAGTTTATCACCGGGATCACCAAATCTACAGGAATTTGTGCATAGGATTTGTTTTATGTTTGTCTGCGTTTCAATGTTCACACTTGACTGGCCTAACATTTGAGATGACACTATAATCTAGACGACTCGCAGGGCGACCTTATCCTCTGCGAAGCGTTCTGTCTCTCATTTCCCAACACGAGGTGTCAGAGTCGCTCAGCTGAGAGACTTCTTTCCATCTCTCTCTCAGTGTCTTCCCTCTTCTCATCTTAAATGAAACTCCAAACGAAATGCAGCCACCCCCTTGACGGTCACCGTTCCTTCCCCCCCCCCCCTCATCTTTAAAGCCCCTACACAACATTGGTAAGATCGAAAAACAGAAATGTTCACAGATTTACATGAAACTTACACAGTTTGAAGAAGGTTATAGTAGAAACCTTGCACTGAAATATTTCTGCCTAAAATATTGTATTTTGGGAGAAAAGAGTAAAAGAAATCGTTTACGTCTCACCGAGATCTGAACTATTTTTGGGAACAGTACGGCGTGGAATGCTGCATTTTTGCGAAACAAATGAAGCGGTTTTTCACGATTTTCTCGAGACTCGGTTGGCGGATTGAGCTGAAATTTTCACAGGTGTCCTATTCCATGCATATGTTGGATCAGACAACGTATGGACGCTATTCTTTGACCTCAACCAATGTGTTCTCAGGGTCATATAACGTCCGTACCACCCTCGGATTCCTTCACACAAGCACAAAAAAACAATTTGCAGACAGAAGTCTTATCCACTTCTCTCCACGAATCTCCCTCTCAAACCGTGTATACATTTTTTTGTTCATCTGATACGATTATTTCATCGTGGAACCGTTTCCAGCTATAAAAAAGACAGTTATGAGACCGCTTCGATATTCTGTGAATTGTGAGAAAGCAAAACCATGCCAACGATGGAAAATAATTTATCTTCATGCGTGCAAAACAGCCTCATCTCCCGTTTCAAATTTATTTTAAAACACGTATGAAAATTATTGCACTGGCTCTTCAAATTCTGCCGTCAAAATAATTCTGACCATTAGTTTTATTAATAAATTAGTTTATAAATTAGTTTTATTATCAAATTAGTTAATAAACTAGTTTTATTATTAAAATAGTTTATAAGTTAGTTTTATTATTAAATAAGTTTATAAATTAGTTTTATTAGTAAATTAGTTTAGAAATTTGTTTTATTAGTAAATCAGTTTAAATTAGTTTGATTATCAAATAATGGTGCCTAGGTTTCAGTTTGCATACTACATCGTTGTTCTAGACTGAAAGGGATAAAACCGCCCGAGAGACGCATACAAGGTGTGTTTTCATTGGCACGACGATCGTTATGAGAATAGTTATGGTATCGGGATACGTGAGACTGATTTTGATATGGATGTTACCTTTCCGTGACCCGTTTGGGATTCGAGAGGGCGGGGCGCGGAGGAGAAGGAGGAGGAGGGGGTCATGCGCAAGAATGTGGAAAAATCGATGACAGATTGAAAAACGGAAGACGCTCATCCATGGTCAGTATTATCAACCCTCTCCCTCTCCCCCTACCCCCGATACACCCCCCTGTGTCCCCTTCCCCACCCCCTCCCTCCCCCACCCACCAGTCGAAAAAAAAAATCCGATTGGATACAATCATTTCCCGGTGCCGTTTCTCCTGAGCGATCGGCCCCAACCAGCTTATAATCTGTCGAAAAACCTGATAAGGTCGGGATCCCGCTCGGGGTTAATTCGTGGAGTGGGACTCGGCGACCAGAGACGGGGGGAGGGAGGGAGGGAGGAGTGTAAAGCCGCCGCACGCGAGATCTCTCTGCTGAGCAAACATTATCTGGAGGTCGTTAGCTCAGCACGTAGCTCACGGTGTGCGCTTGAACTTTTGGTGAGATTTCTGCCTCAAGATAGAGGCCGTGAGACCAATATCTATCCTGTTTGATTTGTTTCGCCTCTCGTGGATGAAAACTCATCGTGTGCGGCGACTTGAGCTACGTTCTGAGTAAAAAAACAACAACAACATAGCAACTGGCCAATGAAAGCGCACGCTCTATTCACGTGGTTGCCAAAATCAAACAGGATCAGATTATTGGTCTCACGGCCTCTTGAGGCAGAAACCTCACTGAAAGTTCAGAGCACACGGTGAGCTACGTGCTGATGAGCTAACGGCCACGGGAGACTTTTTGCTCAGCAGACAGCTCTCGTGTGCGGCGGCCTTGTGTCTGCCTCAGTGTGTCATAGGTGGCGTGGATGTGAAGAAAGCAGAATCATTCGGTGTGTGTGAGGGGAGGGGGGGTGAGGGTAAAGAATGGAAGGGAATGGGGCGAGCGAGGGGCGAGTCAACCCGAAGTGGATTGCCTAAATTAATTTCCGTTCCAAGATATCAACACACACACAAACACACAAAATGGGTTTTAACATTTATAAGCTGGAGGGATTACTTTATACGGAGTCATGTGGAGGTTTTTCACATGACGTCACCTGACCGCCCAAAAGGTCTAATTAGCATGTCACCAGGAGCGGTCCAAATACGCGGACGCGCGCGCAAATATCGACTCCGAGTATTTCCATTGGACATGCATATATAAGGAACGGGTATTAGCGGGTAATTCGGGAACCGAGTACCCGACTTTTGAAATCCGCAATTCACTGATAGGCAATTACGAATGGCAGAAGTAAAAATGATACCAAGTCTGGGTGAACTGTGTCGCTGAGATTGAGATATCTAACAGCGCTGTTGGTTAACAACGTCTATATCATATGTGACCCGGCACAGCGACATGAGGAATTTCCCAAAAAAACACTTTTTGAGTAAACAACGGCTGAAGTCAAAGTATCTTTTTAATTCGATAAAAAAAAAAAAAATTGTCTTTTTGTATTTTTGGAAAGTTAATGTATTGGAGGATATTATGTCCAAATGATTTTTCCGAAATTCGTCTCTAAATGTTGCAAAAACGAGGATTTCGGGGAATGTTTGTGTACTGTTTTCATGAAAATGTAAAGTTCCTGCCTTTTTGAATGGCCGCTTTCGAGGAGTTAGACTGGTGCTGCTATATTGTGTCTGGTACCAAATGGACGAGCGAAGTCCCCTTGTACTATTTACAACAAAGTTAACACGAACAAAATGTTGATATCATTTGAAAGCTAATGGTATACTCTTTCACATCATTAGAAAACCTCTAAATCTCAAAAGTGGGGGTTATTCCTCATTATGCTGTGCCGGGTCACATATATCATCCACATTATAATTATCCTTTAATATAGACGTCAATGGGTTTTCGCTGAAACTGCCTTGTATATAGTCACGGCGCTTTACGTTTCAGAAATAAAAACCAACGAAATCACACAAGGTCCTTCTTGTATACTCAGCAGGACACACAAGACAATGCCAGTCATCTTTTGGAGGCGCTTTTCGCAGGGAGGATATTGCTCCATTGTGATGTGCACAAGCCCATCACCGAAATCAGCATGCATGCATTGATGAACGCATTCGTTTCTAATTTTCTCCCAGACCCATTTCCAACCAGTGCTTCAAAAGGGTAAGTGGTAATTTGAAATCGCATAAAAAAATACAGACAGCCCCCAAAAAATTCCATCACCAAACTTCTGCTTTCATCTCTCCTTTGTATTGGCCGGTACCTGTACAATGATTGTTGAAATGGAAATAAATTGAAAAAAAAAAAACCGGGGCTTTTTTGTCAGCTGACTTACCAAAAAAAGTGATCAAGTTTCTAATTATATCAGTTTCTTCGGAGGATTGAGTCAACCACAATCGTTTCTCTGATATCATAATGCACGCTGTACCGGCGCCACCAGCTCCCTTATTTACCCGAAACCTGATTGTTTGTTTCCAATTCTTAGTTTTATTTTTAGTGACGGAAATCGTTAGAACCCATTTCACTCCAAGTCAACAAAGCCATTGCGACGTCAGACCCAATTGCGACTGAAATTTGGTGACGCGAGTTTCCCGAACGACCGAACTCGAAACCCCGCCCAAGGAAACGGAGCGGAGGTCTTCAGCCGAAATTATTGAGACAGTCGACTCTCTTTCCTCGCGTCGTAAAAAAAAACCCAAAATAAAATAAATAAATAAATAAAAGACGGTGACGTATCTGATGACGTCATTAATGGAGTCAAGTGCACAAGGGTGGT
>OX465119.1:3717616-3817622 GCA_949987565.1 Luidia sarsii | reverse complement strand
TTTGGGTAGGCAAGGGGATCCTGTGGCTCATGAGTTTCTGCGCGTAAGCACATTTTGGCGCTTAGCGGCTCTATGAAATTGGCCCCTGGTCTCTATCAACACACTAGTTCACTGCGCAGTTCTGAACGGCCGGGATCATCCCTTTTTTTACTATAAGGACGGGTTGCATCCAGAACTGCTAGTCACCAGCGATCCTTCACACCATACCACGCGCGACGTCGAAACTCTCTTCCCACTGAAACTATCGCGGGCATCACGAGGCCTGAGAAAATCCAAGCAGTCTTTGACCAGACATCTTCTCAGTTTAGGTGCGAGGCTCATTCTGAGTCACATCCCCAACTGTCTCTGGAATAGTATACATACACAAAAGCTATACACAGCGAGCTGATGCTTTTCGAAGATCGGAAGTTGTGACCGCTTGAAACCAATTGAACCCAATGCGTGCAGAATCCATTTTGAATGACAGGCTTTGACTGTGAGAAACTACGACGCCTGTACCATAGGCAGAATGTTATTATATCACGATGATACAGTGGCTCGTGAGATTGAAATTTGAGAACTGAGATGGATCAAAATGTCTGCAGAATGTCTGAATTCTGGACTGAACGAATCGAAACGGCGCTTTGCGCACACCATACAAAAAGGGCTATTTTGGATCAATTTCCATAGTGGATTGAATGAGATGAAACCAAACTCGTCTTTATGTCTATCTTTATCCACCCCACCCCTCTCTCTCCCTCCCTCCCTCCCTCCCTCCCTCCCTCTCTCTCTCTCTCTCTCTCTCTCTCTCTCTCTCTCTCTCTCTCTCTCCCTCCCTCTGTCCCTCCCTCCCTCCCTCCCCTCTCTCTCGCTCTTTCTCTCTCTCCCTCCTTTCTCTCTCTCTCTCTCCCTCTCATCTCTCTTTCTCCCTCTGCATCTCTCTCTATCCCTCTCATCTCTCTTTCTCCCTCTGCATCCCTCTCCCTCTCATTTCTCTCTCTCCCTCTCATCTCACTTTCTCCCTCTGCATCTCTCTCTCTCCCTCTCATCTCTCTCTCCCTCTCATCTCTCTTTCTCCCTCTGCTCTTTCTCTCCCTCTCATCTCTCTTTCTCCCTCTCATCTCCCTTTCTCCCTCTGCATCCCTCTCTCTCCCTCTCATCTCTCTTTCTCCCTCTCATCTCTCTTTCTCGCTCTGCATCTCTCTCTCTCTCCCTCTCATCTTCTCTCTCCTTCTCATCTCTATTTCTCCCACTGCATCTCTCTCTCTCTCTCCCTCTCACTTCTCTCTCTCCCTCTCATCTCTCTTTCTCCCTCTGCATCTCTCTACCCCTTCTCCTCTTTCTCTCTCCCTCTCCCTGTCTCTTCTCGGTCCGATTTATCCGTTGACTAGGGCTTCCGGGCATAGGATTAACCCAGAAAACTCAGAGCTGTCGAAGTTAAATGTCCGATAATGGCCGGCACGTTGGGCCGGTCTAGCGTCGGCAAGGAAGTCGGGGCCCGAGGGGAAGAGACGGGTGTTGGTGTGGAGTGCCGGAGTGGGGAGAACTGAGGAGTACGTGACGCTCGCTCCGTGCGGCCTGGTTAATTGCTCGTTCTTCTGGCCGTCACAGCGTGCCGACGCGTGGTTTCCACATAGGGGTGAAAGGGACAGAGGGTGTCGACTTTTGTGCACGGGAAATGTGCTGGAGAAGGAGATGAGATGGGCTAGAAAAGGAACGCATGTGGTGGGAGATTTCAAAATCATCTGCGCAGTGGTCATTGTTGTACAATGACAGATTGATTCTTAAGTTGGTTCCTCTACTTCTTTGTTCCTATATTTGGTCCTAATTCATCTTCTTCAAAGGCGTCGTCATCGTTACCATCTTCGTCATCTTCATTATACATCATCATCCTTATCGTAATCATCGGAATCCTATCCTCCCCATCACCCCATCCTCCCCATCCTCCCCATCCTCATCTTCTTCCTCATCCTCCTCATCCTCTCATCCTCCTCATCCTCCTCATCCTCCTCATCCTCCTCTTTCTCCTCTCCCTCCTCTTCCTCCTCTTCTCCTCTTCCTCCTCATCCTCCTCATCCTCCTCATCCTCCTCTTCCTCCTCATCCTCCTCATCCTCTTCATCCTCCTCATCCTCCTCTTCCTCCTCTCCCTCCTCTTCCTCCTCTTCCTCCTCATCCTCAGCATCTCCTTATCCTCCCCATCCTCCTAATCATCCCCATCCTCATCTTCTTCCTCATCCTCCTCATCTTCCTCATCCTCCTCATCCTCCTCATCTTCCTCGTCCCCCTCTTCCTCCTCTTCCTCCTCTTCCTCTTCCTCCTCTTCCTCCTCTTCCTCCCCATCCTCCTCTTCCTCCTCGTCCTCCCCGTCCTCCCCATCCTCCTCATCCACCAAATCTTCCTCACCCTCCTCACCCTCCTCATCCTCCTCATCCTCCTCATCCTCCCAATCCTCCCAATCCTCCCAATCCTCCAAATCCTCCAAATCCTCCCAATCCTCACAATCCTCCAAATCCTCCAAATCCTCCAGATCCACCCAACCCTTCCAATCATCATAATCCTCTCCATCTTCCCTCCTCCTCATCCTCCCAAATCTCCCCCCCCCCCATCGTCACCATTCTCGTCGTAGTCGTCTGAATACTTCTAATATCTTCTGAATTTTTCATACCGATCTTTTGAAACCTTCTTTTGGAATATTCATAAGGATTTCTTCTCATGAATTATTCTTCTACTGCGTTTCAATTAAAATGTTACTGTGCCAGTGACCGAATCCCGTGTTGAGAGGTAGATGTCTTGTAATTTACCGGAACATCAATCAGCAGACTGTTTATGTTTTTTGTAAAATCAAGATTAAACCGGAGATTTGACGCAAAATTGAATGCAAATCCTTACTCCTGCGCGCGGACCAAACCCTGCAGGCAAGACGAAAATAAATGTACGTAAAGATATTTATGTGTTTGGCCTGCTTTTCCAATTTGCGATTTTTGTTTCAAATACCATCGAGAATGAAGATGTGATATGGTTTGTATCCTCCACATTTTCCCCATCCGTCCAATCTTCCCCCATTTTCCCCATCCTCCCCATCCTCCCCATCTTCCTCATCCTCCCCATCCTCCCCATCCTCCCCATCACCCCCATCCTCCCCATCCTCCCCATCCTCCTAATCCTCCCCATCCTCCCCATCATCTCCATCCTCCCCATCCTCCCCATCCTCCCCATCCTCCCCATCCTCCCCATCCTCCCCATCCTCCCCATCCTCCCCATCACCCCCATCCTTCCCATCCTCCCCATCCTCCCCATCCTCCTAATCCTCCCCATCCTCCCCATCCTCCCCATCCTCCCAATCCTCCCAATCCTCCCCATCTTAATACATCTTAACTCTTCTGAATTTTTCATATCGTTTTTTTTTCGAAACGTTCTTGTGAATTATTATTCACTTCAATTAAAATTTTGCTGGGTCAAAGACCGAAACCCGTCTTTAAAAGGAGCTACCTTTTAAAAACGTCTTCTAATTTACCGGCACATCAATCAACAGTCTAAGAAACAAAAACAAGAGTAAACCGGAGATTTGCTGCAATATCAAATGCAAATCCTTACTCTTACTGCCCGCGGATAAACCCCCCACCAAAAAAATAAAGAAATGCATAGGTAACGGGGTATATGCTTAGCTCACTTTTCCCATTTGCGATGTTTGTTCAAATCCCATCGGGAATGTAAATAAAATATGAATTCTAATTAAATGTGAGTAAAATTTCTTATTAAATGTGAGTGGGCCCGACATTTCGATCCCAGCAGGACCTTTCTCAAAGGCACTCTGCCTTTGAGAAAGGTCCTGCTAGGATCGAAACGTCAGACCCACAGAATTTTGAGATTTGCATTTTAGTTATTTTAGTCAGTAAGCAGTTTGCAACATTTCTGTATATCACTTTTAAATATGAGTACGTATCATTTGCACTTCCTTCGCTTAAGATCATATACAAGTTGATGGAAATGTCGTTATGACTTTCACTTCTATTTTATTCCATTTTCACTGCTTACTTTTATTTTAGTGCTTTTCTTTGTTGGTAACAACCTTCACTTACAATGAATTACGAGTAAAATTGTGGATATTACATGATAATGAATATTAATCCTATTTCCCCCTTATAGATTAGTATATATTTCATTATTTTTATAACCACATGTACAAAAACATGTATTAATCATTTATGAATCTCCAATCTTCCCCTCTTAGATTATGTCACATGTCATTATTATCATTACCACACGTACAATCTCCAATCTTCCTCGGTGACACCGCGTAAATTCTCTTTTGTGAGTAAGTGTGGTTCTGAAAATCAGTCCTCTATATAAGACACGCCTGAGTGAGCACACACACAGTACACCCACAACTTGGATCCAGTGCAGCATCCCTTGTTCCCGCCTTTACAGTTCCCGCCTTCACCCTTCACTAAGCTAATTCCCTCACCAGGATTCCTTTCTACACTACATAAGCCCCACTCTCCGAGTTGGAATCCAGCATTCTCCTGAAGACGAACAGAGTGCACTGTTCGAAACGTCGAATTCCTCCGGTTCTTTTCAGAACCAAACTTACTCACCAAAGAGAATTTACATGGTGTCACCGCAAACCTATCTAGCCTGCTATTCTCACCATGCACACCTTCAAATCTCATTTGTCATTATTATTATTACCACACGTACATAAACACGTATTTGTCCATGTATTACTTGAAGTCCCAGTATCCAGGTCTTGACAAGCATTTGTTTTTTTTAATCTGGAACCTTCACATCACTGATTGTTGTATACTCCATTGTTAAATGCTGTGCGCGATGAGGTGGAAAATAAACTATACCTATTACCTATACCTTTAGAGTCATTCCGGTTGCTAAGCGAATACTCTGGGTCTTTTTGTTTTATTAACAGAGATGAAAGCGGAGGCGTGATCCCTGGAGATAGACGTTCATGCTCCATATCTTCTGAGTGTTGGGATCGTCACCTTGCTCCAAGGCGCCAAGTAGGTCCAAAGTCCAGTCAAAGTTGTCTTTTCCATTTTTTTATTTTATTTTTTTATTCAAAAGTTCCCAATCAGGTTATTGTTGTCTCGATTCGTTTGACAGAAAGACTGGACATAAAGATATGCTTCCAGCTTAAAGAATTGGATGACAGGTCAAAAAAGCCGAGCCTGATCATTTTCTAGGGATCCTTTTTATTAAAGGTCCTATACAGCGGTGGTAAAGGTCAAACGATTGCCACAGTTTGCGTGTTAAACCATAAAACAGTCCCCCAAAAAATAATCCTGCAATGGTTTTAGCTCAAACGGTGATCTGAGAAATTAAACAAAAATGCACAAAAATACGTCGCAGTTTACGCACCGTTCTGTAGTGTGAGAAATAGTTTATTACTCGCGAGTGATAAACGGTTACTATTTGTCGATGTTTGAGCGACGATTTCGCGAAAAGTAGAGCATTCCAGACCGTAAGATTTTCAACATGAGGATTATAATATCATGACCATCTACAAACTATTTAAATTAGAAGGAAATGTGTGGATTTCGATGTTTCCCGATCTTCCCAATGTTGTATTGGGCCTTTAAAGCCCCTACACAACATTGGTCGAGGTCAAAGAATAACATCCATACGTTGTCTGATCCAACATATGCATGGAATAGCACACCTGTGCTAAGTTTAGCTCAATCCGCCAACCGAGTCTCGAGAAAATTGTGAAAACCGCTTCATTTGTTTCGCGAAAATGCAGAACTCAACGCCGTACTGTTCCCAAAAATAGTTTAGATCTCGGTGAGACGTAAACTGTTTATTTTGCTCTTTTCTCCCAAAATACACCATTTTAGGCAGAACTATTTCTGTGCTACTATAACCATCTTCAAACTGTATAAGTTTCATGTACATCTGTGAAGATTTCTGTTTTTCGATCTTTACCAATGTTGTGTAGGGGCTTTAAAGACATACCTATCTTGTTCCTTGAGCTCAGGATTGTTTCCGTCGCTGAATTAGAAGATATGGTGTTTAAATCTCATGATAGATGTACCTTTTTGAAAACATGGTGGATGGATGAAAAAAATTGGACCGGGACTTGCGATACACTGTTAATGATTAATTGGTGAATGATCACTCGTGATATTCTGCTAAATGCTTAAAGTGACATTCGGACGTGTATAAGCCGTGTCCTCACTGGACTTATTTTTTTACCGAGCCCGTGGGTAACATTCCAATGGGTAAATCTTCCCGGCGTCCGCACTTGGACTTTTCGACTCGGGTAAACTAACCGAGACGATCGGTAAAAACTAACCGACTCATGTACATGTGTCATGTACTCTAGGTACACGTTGTTACCCTGCGCCCGCACGAGTCTTGCATACAGTAACGTAACGTGCGGGGCGCCGGATGATTTTTTTTTTTACCGAGTCGTTTACCGAGACGTCGTGTCCGGATTGGACTTATCGACTCGGTTAAACTGACCTGGTCAATTTAATCGGGCAGAAGTTGGAACTACCCACTGGAGTCGGGTAAGTTACCTGGGAGGAAAACTTCCTGGGCTGTCCGCACTGGACTTATAATGGTCAATTTACCCATTTGCTCGGTTAGTTTATACCCATTTTAAGTCCAGTGCGGACGCGGCTTTAAGGAATGAGCCCGATCAAGCCCCGATGCCGAGACCAGGCTATATCGTCACACGTTATATAAAGTGCCTGGACGGTCTATAACGTTTGGGGGACAATTCGGTGCAACTCGCCGGCCGATAGCTCGAGGCTGGCCGTTCGATATGCCTGTCCGCGGGTTCTACATAATCATTGGTAGCCACAACGGACTGACGATGCGACCAAGCAGCGCTGGGGTACGGAGGAGAGGCGAGTCCCGTCTGGCCGGCCGTCCGCCGCGGTGACTCTTTGGCCGACATACACGCGGAATCGACGGCTAACCATGACGCCGCCCCATGAGGCTGTGGCCGATCAACGCGAGCAGGTTTTTTTTTGTGAGAAAGGAGAGAGGTGATGTAGGTTTTCCCCTTCCCTGTCCCTTCCACGTCGTCCACTCCTCTATTCCCAGCCTCTGGGGGAAAGGGAGTCCTCGGAATCGGACTCAATATTATTTCTTTTGCTCGGCTCGGGGCTGAATTATTAAGGGGGTTCTCTCTCTCTCTCTTCCCTTTCTCTCCTCCACTCTTTAATGAATCGGGCCAGGTGTTTGTGTAGGGCCGGAGCTCGGGGACGAGTGGGGCAGGCGGCGCGTCCCGTCCGAACATTCCTGTCCCCCGCCGGTCATCTGTCTCTCTGTCTCCCAGTCTCTCTCATTGTCGCTCTCTCCCTACTTCCCTCCTCTCCATCTCCTTCACCTTCTCTCTCTCCCCCCCCCCCCTCTTCTCCCCTCTCTCTATCTCTCTATCTCTCTGTATCTCTCTCCTCTTTCTCCTCTCTCCAAACTCTCTATCCCTCTCTCTATCTCTCTCCCTCTCTATCTTTCTTTGTCTGTCTCGCGTTCTATCTCCCGTTCTATCTTTATCTATCCCTGCATCTCTCTTTATCTCTCTCTCCCCTCTCTCGGTTCTCTCCCTTCTCTCTATATAATCTCTCTCTCTCTTTCTCCTTCTGTATCTCCCCTTCTCGCTCCCATTCTTTCTCTCCTCTTTCTTCCATATCTCTCTCTCTCACCCTCTTTCTATCTCCTTCTCTCTCTCTCCCTTTATGAGATGAGATGAGATGAGCTGAGCTGAGCTGAGCCGGAATGAGCTGAGCTGGAATGAGCTGAGCTGAGCTGAGCTGAGCTGGAATGAGCTGAGCTGAGTTGAGCTGAGCTGAGCTGAGCTGAGCTGAGCTGAGCTGAGCTGAGCTGAGCTGAGCTGAACTGAACTGAGCTGGAATGAGCTGAGCTGAGCTGAGCTGAGCTGAGCTGAGCTGAGCTGAGCTGAGCTGAGCTGAGCTGAGCTGAACTGAACTGAGCTGGAATGAGCTGAGCTGAGCTGAGCTGAGCTGAGCTGAGCTGAGCTGGAATGAGCTGAGCTGAGCTGAGCTGAGCTGAGCTGAGCTGAGCTGAGCTGAGCTGAGCTGAGCTGGAATGAGCTGAGCTGAGCTGAGCTGAGCTGAGATGAGCTGAGCTGAGCTGAGCTGGAATGAGCTGAGCTGAGCTGAGCTGGAATGAGCTGAGCTGAGCTGAGCTGGAATGAGATGAGATCAGATGAAATGAATAGCGATGACGATCAGTCCGGAAGCTACTCGAGTCAAGGCGTGTGGATTTCATCCGTACTTCATCCTCGGGCGCATTCAATACTGGACACTCAATGTTATTTTTGGGGGCACAAATTTATTCACATTATATCCAGCGCTTATAGGTAACCAAACGCTTGCCCTAAAGGAAAAACCCAAGCTGTTGTTCCTTCACTGTGTGATGCGTCGGTTTACATTTCCTTGCAAGTGTGTGTTTTTGGGGGGAGTTTTGTCTTCTCTGCTTTTCTTCCCCCAATTGTATACCCTATAACTCTTATTCTTTCTTTTTTCCGAGCTCCGTGCAAGGCCGTGAGTCGAGTGTCCTCCACACGCGCGTCTTGTAACCCCCCCCCCCCTCCCTTCCGTCCGTTATCGGGATAGCACATCGCCCAGGGGGAGCATGCAGGCCGTAGCGGGTCGCCGCAGCCTATACGCGCTGCCGTGTATCGAATTCCTCCCACGCCAATCGTGGGGGGATCGTGAAATCGACACCGCTCGTGTGCCACCACGAATAAAATCACAGCATTTTGTTATCGAGTTATCGGTTTAGCTTGGCTTTTCCATGCGCCCCAAGTCCACTTCTTCTCGTCTAACCTCCGATTTTAAAGGCCCTATACAACATTGGCAAACGTCACAAATTGCCGCAGTTTGTGTGTTAAATCATTAAACATAAAAAAAAAGCAATACTGCAAAGGTTATAGCTCAAATGGTAACCTGAGAAAGTAGAAAAAAAGCAAAAAACCGTCACGGTTAACGCACCGTTCTGTAGTGTAAGAATGTTTTATTACTCGCGAGTAATTAACTATATGTCGATGTTTCAATGAAGATTTCTCGAAAAGTACAGCATCCCAGACCGTAAGATTTCAACTTGAGGAGTATAATTTTTATCATGACTATCTACACACTTAAATTAGATGGAGATCTGTGGATACCGATGTTTTCCGATCTTCCCAATGTTCTATTGGGCCTTTAAGAACCTTGTAGAAAATAAAAACAATTGTTGCCTTGGGGAATTAATGGCCAACACCCGAAATTCTATATTCGTTCTTAATTTCAAATATCGCAATTGTCGTCTGATAGGTTTGTTGGCTTGAGTGCCGTAGGTTGACAAGACGAGCACCTGAATAAATAGTCAAACGCCCGCAGCAAAATAAGGCAGACACTTTTTTTTTACCTCAGTAAAACAAAAAAATTATGCTGCGAGGCACAGTTTAATAGCAGAACGTGGAATGCGGAAAATTGCATCGCCAGAAACCGCAGTAAATCTTTGAGAGAAAAGAAAAAACCCCTGGAAGTAGAGAGATGAGAGAGAGAGAGAGAGAGAGAGAGAGAGAGAGAGAGAGAGAGAGAGAGAGAGAGAGAGAGAGAGAGAGAGAGAGAGAGAGAGAGAGAGAGAGAGAGAGAGAGAGAGAGAGAGAGAGAGAGAGAGAGAGAGAGGGGGGGGGGGGCAGACAGAGGAGAAAGTAAGAGTGAGATAGACAGGGAGACGGACAGCGAGACAGACATAGAGAGACGTTAAGTGACCGTCGACAGGACTAATGATTATGGAAAGAAACGAGGAGATGTAACATTCGAGTTTCCGTGACACTAAGAAATCGGGTTCGATAGAGATAGACAGGGAGATAAGGGGAGACAGAAAGAAACAAGAGATTAGACAGAGAAAAGACACTGATCATTCGAGTATACGTGGCACAAATGGATATCACAGATACAGCGAACAATGAATTAGACATAAAAGAGAGAGGCAAAGAGAGAGAGAAGATAGACAGAGAAACAGACAGATATGTAAAGATAAACACAGAAAGATGGACAGAGGGGATGGATAAAGAGAAAGAGGCAGGGGTACGGGAAGAGAACACTCAGGGACAAGAAATAGAGGCCGCAAAATGAAACAAAGAGACAGGGAGACAGAGAGAGAGAGACAAACATGCAGTGAGAGGCAGAGTGACAAAGAGAAATTCAATGAGGGTTTGACGTAATAAGCACTTCACACCCAGTTCTTTGCCCGATTGCCCGATGGAAAAAAGAGAGGGTGGAGGAGGAGAGAGAGAGAGGAAAGAGGGAGATGGAGAGAGGGGGAGGTAGGGAGAGGTGAGGGAGAGAGAGGGGAGGGAGAGAGAGGGTGGAGGGGGAGAAAGGGGAGAAAGAAGGAGAGAGAGCCGGGGGAGATAGAGGTAGATAGAGACAGACGAAGTTAGGGGGGGGAGAGAGAGAGAGAGAGAGAGAGAGAGAGAGAGAGAGAGAGAGAGAGAGAGAGAGAGAGAGAGAGAGAGAGAGAGAGAGAGAGAGAGAGAGAGAGAGAGAGAGAGAGAGAGAGAGAGAGAGAGAGAGAGAAGGATGACACACATAGTCCAGAGCAAGGTTGCGTTGCCCGGCGGTAACTTTACGCGCTGTCCCAACCAAGTATACCGACTGAAATCCCCGGGCAAATCCTATAGGCATCGCGGCATTGCCCTGCCGTGCATGCACGCAGGTGCCAAGGCAATATGGCAGGCGCGTGTTGTTTTCTTTGCATGCCTTCGGATCGAACAAAACAATAATCACCAACCGTTTACTCGTCCGTCCTCCGGGATAGCAACCCCCGCTCGTTGGGACGGCTCTCGACCCCGCTGCCGTCGACCCCAACTACAGACCCCCCTGAGAACGAGGACGGCAAAAAGGAACCGTCCAGGTGACCCGTCAGAGCAATCCAAACATTCTCGTCAAAGTGAAGTCATTTTTCTGTCCCCTGAAGTGGGTTTACGGCTGGGTGAGGTAATAGAAAACACAGGAGGACCATTTAAAACGCCCCTCAAGGTAAAGAGAGAAGTGGTTTGGTCTTGGGAGGCTAGGGGTTGCGTCTTTTTTTTTCTTCTTTTTTTGGGGGGGAAGTTAATTCTCCCACCGCGAAAGTGTGTTGTCGTCACCGGTATTAGCGAGCTTTTGTTTTACGACGGGAGAAATCTAGTACGGTAATTCGAGCCGAACATATAGAATCTGCGTATGCGCGACAACCTGCAAGTCCCCGTACCGATGAAATATGGGGGTGCAGCACACCAAATCCATCCAAGATGGCTCCGCCGAGCTGATTATCATAAAGTGTGTACTCACAACTTTTTTTTAATAAGGGGTCTTTGGAGGCTAATTAACTGATACATTGTAGAACAAGTGAAGCTTAAGACAACCTGGGGGTTCACTCTTCAATTTGGTATGTGATTTGGACCATATCTGGCTTTAAATATGGCCCTAAGTTGGCTGTGGAAGTGGAGGGGTCCATCCCAAAATCCTTGCAGAAATTCGGCTTGGACGGCTACACATTTTGGGGGTGTTTTTTTCTGAGGGTAATAAGCAAAAAATATAATTGGCTAAGAGCACTAAAATTGAAAAGAATCTGAGAGATGAAGGTCCAAACTACAATTTTAAGTATAGCTACAAGAACTGAGAGACTTTTGGGCATGGGATAATTGGCTTTGAAAGTGAGTGTGTTTGTACAGTGTTCAATGGGAGCTCGATTTAGTGTTCTGCACCCCTGGGACCGTAGAGTGGTGGAAACAGCATCCGGTCCAGAACACAACGCAGAGCAGTCGGCTACTGCGTTACGTAACAAGTGACCAATCCTGCGTGTGTAATTTGATACTCAGTGCAGGGCAGCGCTGTGCAGTGCCGTGCATGCAGTGCGTATACCCCTCACATAAACAGAACGAAACAGCTTCCAAACAGGACGGGAGCTTGGGTGCGGGAACGGTCGCGGTCTGTGAAATCCCCCGTACTGTGCGCTCTCCGTCGTAAGACGAAAGTTCGCTAGTTGCAGGGACGAGACGAGTCGTACATGCGCGATCAAGCCTTACGGGTGTTTTATGACGGTGCAGCCCAGCACCGCACGCCCCGCGGGCGGGCTTCAGCCGGTTTTTTTTTTTTTTTTTTGGGGGGGGGGTTCCCGGCAGTAGAGGGCTATACAAGCTGACCCCCAATCCGTCGTGGCCTTCGAATCAGACGGATTTAGGACCCGGAGGAGCCGTGGGTAAACGGATGTAGACGCGGGTCCCGAAGGCAGGGGGAAAAAAATCAATCCCACGTAAGTCCGCCAGCGGCCGAACTTCAGCAGTCCAGTGACAATACTCGTCACAGTTACGAGAATATGTGACACGGCACAGCGACATGAGGAATATCCCACCAAAACACTTTTCGAGTAAACAACGCCTGAAGTCAAAGTATCTTCTCAATTCGATAAAAAAAAAAAAATGGGGGGGATTTTCGGAAAGTTGATGTATTGGAGGACATTATATCCAAAGGATTTTTCCGAATTCTGTCTCTAAATATTGAAAACATTTAGGATTTCGGGGGAGTGTTTGTGTACTGTTTTCATGAAAATGTAAAGTTCCTGCTTTTTTGAATGGCCGCTTTAGAGGAGTTAGAATGGTGCTGCTATATTGTGTCTGGTACCAAATGAACGAGCGAAGTCCCCTTGTAATATTTACAACAACATTCACTCGGAAATAATTTTGATATCATTTGAAAGCTAATGGTATACCCTTTCACATCATTAGAAAATCTCAAAATCTCAAAAGTGGGGGTTATTCCTCATTATGCTGTGCCGGGTCACATATAAGTACCTATTAGCGAATTGCCATGTATCCCTGCTACTGGAGGAAGACAACAATGCATTGTCAGGTTGAATATGGAGAATCTCCTTCGTCGCTTTCCCTTTGGAAGCAAGAAGTAAGATGGGGATACCGGGGTGAAGATTTGCGTTCGATGTTGGTATACCACTGACAAAAGGGGATAGCTTAGCACGTTCGCATTGAATGGCAGAATTCGTTTCAACTCATAGATATAACATTATTTTGAGAACTCAGTGCATTTTACGTCGAGTACTAGTGGTGTAAACTCCCATTGAATCACATCCTCCTCGATGCAAACAATGCACTATATCTAGGATGTACAAAGCGCCACCCGTCACTATACTGATTCGAATCCGCCACGCGACCTTCGACCAGCTGAGGCGTATAGCGTCACGACGTATGACACTTGACCACCGTGGCTAAGCTATAAGTGCGCATGCGCGAAGCCAGGTTTTGCTGAGGCCTCCCCCATTCATTCATTCATTCATTCATTCATTTCTCAGGTAGTTACAGGCACAAGCGCGAAACAACCCCAACCCTTATCCTAATCCTAACCCTAACAATCGTAAACCTGAACCTAACTCTAATCCTAATCCTAATACTAACTCTTTCAGTAACGCTAACCCAACCCGAACTGTAACTCTAACCGTAACCATAACCCTAACCGTAACGCCCTAAGCCTAACCTACGCTGGTTTACAAAACACGTCCTTGTATAGTCCCCACACAATTTACGGGGTACCAGCATGGCTCAACGACGGTGGTCAAGCGTCATATGTCTGTCCTGTTATATATCTCACCAGCTCGGTGACGCAGTGGTTAAGGCGCCTGCGCTAGAAAGCGGGAGTCGCAGGTTCCAATCCCGACCGAGCTGCCTGTGTGTGCTTGTCAGCAGGCAATCGGGTAAAGCACTGAGCACCAGTGCGCATCACGTCGAGTGCGGTGATTGTAAGTGAGTTTCATGAAATCCACCACATGCAGGTCACATAATAGTGTGACACATCTCTCAGCGCAGTTACTTAACCAGGGTTCTATTTCATAAAAAGGGTTCATGAATATTCCTAGATGATTCTTCCTAAATAACAGCAACAAATTGCAAAAGAAGATGCTTAATTAACTATAAGGATGAAGGATATGTCTTCCTATAAGTTAGGAAAGATTTTAGTCCAAAGATAGAAATGGATTCTTCCTGAAATTGTTTCATGAAATAGGAAGTTAGGAAGGTCCCTATAGTTAGGAATTTTCCGGGTCTTGGGAACTGTTACTTTTTCTAATTCCAAGATAGGAATATTCCTAACGTTTTTTGTGTCTACCGCGAGCCCGTGGCCCCAATGCGAAGGCTCGTTTCGCACGGTGAATGGTGAATTATGAATAATATGGACAGCGAAAAATAATACGTGGATGGGGATTTTCGGGAGTGAGATATAGCAAGTAGATTATAGGGCTGATGGAGCGATTACGGTGGTAATCACATGCAAATGCGGTGCGGCATCGAGGTCATGCGGTCGTGCACAAAGCCGGGTCCCCCACCCCCTACGATCAGAATTGAAGAGACGGCATATGTCACCTGGTACAGCGACATGAGGAATATCCCACCAAAACACTTTTCGAGTAAACAACGCCTGAAGTCAAAGTATCTTCTCGATTCGATAAAAAAAATTGTTTTGTTTGTTTTGGAGTTAATATATTGGAGGATATTATGTCCAAAGCATTTTTCCGAAATCCGTCTTTAAATGTTGAAAAAAATTAGGATTTCGGGGGATTGTTTGTGTACTGTTTTCATTAAAATTTAAAGTTCCTGCTTTTTTTGAATGGCCGCTTTCGAGGAGTTAGAATGGTGCAGCTATATTGTGTCTGGTACCAAATGAACGAGCGAAGTCCCCTTGTACTATTTACAATCACGTTCACACGGAACTAATTCTGATATCATTTGAAAGCTAATGGTATACTCTTTCACATCATTAGAAAAATTTCAAAATCTCCAAAGTGAGGGTTATTCCTCATTGTGCTGTACCGGGTCAAATATAGGCATTAAGTGCCTTATACGGGGATCAAGACTTACAAAGTGTATCAATACGGGGAGTATTAATTACTGGACCAAACCCATTAATTCGGGTTAAAGAGCTTCATCGAGCGGCCATTACAAAGATATAGGCTAGTCAACGCTGGAATGATATATATTTTACACTGTCTTTAAAACAAATGATTATTATAATACACGTTGTGCTGAATACTATGAATTTATATGCTGTAAATGATATCACTCCTATGAATTTCTAAGACTGCCTGTCCATATCCAATGGTTAATATTGCCAATTTCTTTAGAATCCGATAGGCCCATAAGCCTTCGAAATCAGAGCGCATTGAGTCTTCATCTGGTTTTCAAATCGACGAAAGAAGGCCTGCGTTTGTAAAAAAAGTGGGGCCCGTGATCTTCAGTGAATTGTACCCCGTATAGCCGCTGTGTAAAAACGTCACGAATGGCTACGTCACTGAAGAGGAGCCAGACTATTTGGTTTTGGTTTTGCCCGCGCAGCTTCGCTATCGCGGTTTGCGTATGCTTCGGACGGGAGGTGGTTGCAACTCGCGGTGTATATAAAGGAGCGATCATAGTAGCCCCAACGCTTAGAGTCCGCTGAGTGTGATGGTAACTGTTGACGGTGAATGCCGCTGGAATTGACACTGGAACGCGCTGTATTTATAACAAGGTAAACGCAACTCCTTGATCTGTCTGGTAAAACTTGAATGTTTGCATGGTGAAAATCACTAAGTGGAAGGTTTGCGGTGACACCATGTGACACTTCTCATTCGAGATGGGGCGTGGCTCTGAAAAGAGCCGGTAACTCATACTAGATAGGATTTGAAGGTTTGCATGGTGGGAGTACCAAGTGGAAGGTTTGCGGTGACACCATGAAGCACTTCTCTTTCGAGATGGAGCGTGGCTCTGAAAAGAGCCGGTAACTCAGACTAGATAGGATTTGAAGGTTTGCATAGTGGAAGTACCAAGTGGAAGGTTTGCGGTGACACCATGTAGCACATCTCTTTTGAGAAGGAGTGTGGCTCTGAAAAGAGCCGGTAACTCAGACTAGATAGGATTTGAAGGTTTGCATGGTGGAAGTACCAAGTGAAAGATTTGCGGTAAAACCATGAAGCACTTCTCTTTTGAGAAGGAGTGTGTGGCTCTGAAAAGAGCCGGTAACTCGGACTAGATAGGATTTGAAGGTTTGCAAGGTGGGAGTACCAAGTGGAAGGTTTGCGGTGACACCATGAAGCACTTCTCTTTTGAGAAGGAGTGTGTGGCTCTAAAAAGAGCCGGTAACTCAGACTAGATAGGATTTGAAGGTTTGCATGGTGGGAGTACCAAGTGAAAGATTTGCGGTAAAACCATGAAGCACTTCTCTTTTGAGAAGGAGTGTGTGGCTCTGAAAAGAGCCGGTAACTCAGACTAGATAGGATTTGAAGGTTTGCATGGTGGGAGTACCAAGTGAAAGGTTTGCGGTGAAACCATAAGCACTTCTCTTTTGAGAAGGAGTGTGTGGCTCTGAAAAGAGCCGGTAACTCAGACTAGATAGGATTTGAAGGTTTGCATGGTGGAAGTACCAAGTGCATGGAAGGTTTGCGGTGACCCTAACGCATCTCTTTTGAGAATGAGTGTGTGGCTCTGGAGAAAGCCGGTAACTCAACGTTTCGAGCAGTGTGTATTCTACCTTTCTCGTGACGACGGGCGGAGTACACACTGCTAGAAACGTTGAGTTACCGGCTCACTTCAGAGCCACACACTCCTCAAAAGACACGCGTTACGTGGTGTCACCGCAAACCTCCTACTTGGTATTTCCACCACATACAAACCTTCAAATATTATCGTATAGTCCTTTTTTCCTGTTTCTTTATCCCACACCGTGACAGCCCACACCTTAAACAAAAAAGATGTCCAAAGGCCGCTACGTTCCTTGACACACACCGCATAGATATGATTATCGACACTTACAGATTACCTCGGAGAAATAGTAACACAAAAAGGGCAAGGACTGAGTCAGGGAGAAACCACACGTGTTTCCATCCCTCGCCAACTCCCACACTCCACCCCCCCCGCACTCCAAATAGTCCGTGCAAAGCTCACCGCCGTGCGTCAGCGCAAACACTCCCTCCCCCAGCCCCCGCCCCGCGTGTATACCTCTTGGTGTCCAGTATCATTTTAAAGATGCGAGCGTCCGATGACCATTTTCAACGAGGCCGTCACACTGGCTCGTATATACGTCATTTTCTACGAGACCAAACACAAACAACGCCCCGCGGGTCTGGTCTCGGACCCGCGCGTACAATAGTGCCGGAGTTTACAGCGGATACAGCGCTTCGAGTCGAAGACACTGCGTTAAAGGGAGGCTACGCCATTTTTGCGAAGGGCCCAATTTCCGGACAGTTTTAAGTAAGTAGACTCACTCACGGGGTTTTTCGGGTAATGGTATAAGACATTTCGTGAACTATTTTTCAGCGCTCGAAATTCAGGAGTTTTCGAGAAAATTGGAAAGGAACAAGATTAGACATGTTTTGCTCATCTCTGCTCTTTGTGAACAATCTACGCCATTGTCCGTAAATCTCCGTTTTGGTATAGGGGCTTGTGTTTTTTAATGAGGGTTTGCCCTGCAGAGAGAGAGAGAGAGAGAGGGAGGGAGAGAGAGAGTGGGGGGAGAGAGGAGAGAGAGAGGGGGAGAGAAAGCGGGGAGAGGGAGAAAGAGACGGGGGAGAAAGGGGGAGAGCAAAAGCGAAAGAGGGAGAGGGGGATAGAGAGAGGAGAGAGGGGAGAGAAAGGGAGAGGGAGAGAGGGAGAGAGTGGAGGGTGAGAGAGAAGGGGATGGGCAGAACAATGGGCTGGAGATTTACGGGCAGTGAGAGGAGATGAGAGAGAGGGGAGAGAGGGTGCTGGGTGGAGAGTGGGAGAGAAATGGGTGGAGACTGAGAATGATGCAGAGCGAGGAAGGGAGAGAGAGGGAGGGGAGGGGGCAAAGAGAGAGGAGAGATCGCCTCGGTATGGGTGTTGAAGAGAGCGGAAGGGAAGAAGGATACGGGAGGAGGGGAGACAAATAAGGGAGATGGAGATTATAGGGGATGTGGAGAGTGAGAGAAAGGAGGGAAGGCAGGACAGAGAAGGGACCAATACAAGAGATATGTGGAAGTCATGGGAGAGAGTAGAGATGGGAATGAGAACGGATCCGGAGAGGGAGAGGGGGACATATACGGAGTGTGAATGAAATACAGAGAGTCACAGAGATGTGGACGAGTCTGGCTTCCGACCCGGTCGCAGCCAGTAGCATCTCCGGCGTGGATTGCAGCCTGCGCTGATGTGCCCAAATTGTATAGATTTAAGGGTTCTTTTCCTTTGTACACTCGGGTGTTTTTTTCTCCCCTTGCCCGTCACCCCCCCCCCAATTTCCCCAGTTGGCATTCTGAAAAGTAGTCTAGTTCTTATTGAATTATTTCATTTTTTTTTTTGGTTCCTTGAGGGCCTGCTCAAACATTCTCCTATTTTTCTTTCGTGCCACAAAGGGATGTCAATTTCACTTAACCGTCCCAAGCCGGGAACGGCATAATTGCGTGAGGATGGATTGCGAACGGGTCTCAGTCTAGACCGTTTCGTCCCTGGAAACAGGGAAGAGGGGGAAGAGGAAGAGAGGTATAAAGGAAGAGGTGGAAAGAGAGAGGGAGGAAGAGGGAGAAGGAGAGAGAGGGGGGAATAGGGAAGGGGAGAGAAAGAGAGGGGAGAGAGAGCAGATCAGAGCAGAGCAGGGTAGATCAGAGGAGGGGAGGGGAAAGGAGAGGAGGGAGAGGAGAAATGAGCAGAGAAAGAGACACATACACATAGACCAAGATACACAGGGGTAGAGAGAAGTTGCGGAAGGAGGGAGAGAGAGAAGGACTGAGAGAGAAGGAGAGAGGGGAGAGAGAAAGAATGAGAGAGGGGAAGACAGATATAGGGCGAGATGGAGAGAGAGAGGGGGAGAGGACGGGGACTGAACGGAGAGAGAGAGAGAGAGAGAGAGGGAGGCATGGAGCTGGAGTTGGATTCTTAAGAGCTCAATGCATGGGTATACACCCGGGAACTAGATAGGGGAAGATTAATTAAAAGCGGGTGGCTATATAGCGTCCTCAAACGAAGACGCCGGCTTCACAATAATGGGGCAGGCACAATTGCGCGAAATGTCTCCGGCGTACCCTGGCGAGTGCGTATCGAGTGTCCGGGAGTATATATCCACGCCAGGTCGTGCGTATTTGTTAGTAGGCCTGCTATTCCCCTTTTTTTCGTTAAAGATGGAAAAACATACCTTACTCTCCTTCAAAAGTGTCTCCTCCGAACTGCACGAACCTTTTCAGACGACTGTCCCACTTCGTTTGAACCGTGTGGTATTTGGATTTCGCAGGGGGGGGAGGGGTGTTTTTTGGCGTGAGATTGGGCTATAGTGTCCGGTTTTTTTTCTTATTCCGTGAAAGAGGGTCTTACAAACCGAGTTTGTTCAGAGTGATGTCTGTCTTGCCACAATTGCATTATGACGTCAACAGAAAAGGTGCTTTGTCCGCTACCAAAGGGAGAAGGGAAGGGTGAGGATAGGTCGGGAGGGGTAACTATCTTGACTTGCCTTCTTCTTCTTCTTCGTCCTCTTCATCTTCTTCTTCTTCATCTTCTTCTTCGGCTTTTTCTTCTTCTTCTTCACCCAATCCTCTCCTCCCTTTGCTTTTTTATTTTCCTTCTCCTCCTCCTTTCTCCGTTCCCCTCCTGCCTTCTTCCTTCTCCTCCTCCTTCGTCTCGTTCTCGTTCTCCTTCTCCTTCTCTTTCTCCTTCGCCTCCTCATTCTCCTTCTCCTTCTCCTTCCTCCTTTCTAATAAACCTTTCCTTTTGAAAAAGTAAAAATAAATCTTTCTCCTTCTCATTCTCTTTCTCCTTCTCCTTCTCCTTCTCTTCTCCTTCTCCTTCTCCTTCTCCTTCTCATTCTCCGTCTCCTTCTCCTTCTCCTTCTCCTTCTCCTTCTCATTCTCCGTCTCCTTCTCCTTCTCCTTCTCCTTCTCCTTCTCCTTCTCCTTCTCCTTCTCCTTCTCCTTCTCCTTCTCCTTCTCCTTCTCCTTCTCCTTCTCCTTCTCCTTCTCCTTCTTCATCTCCTTCTCCTTCTCCATCTCCTTCTCCTTCTCCTTCTCCTTCTCCATCTCCTTCTCCTTCTCCTTCTCCTTCTCTTCCTCATTCTCCTTCTCCTTCTCCATCTCCTTCTCCTCATCCTCCTTCTCATCCTCCTTCTCATCCTCCATCTCATCCTCCTTCTCCTTCTCCCACTCCTTTCTGACACTCCCTTCTGACGAGATTGGAAAGATTTCAGTGAAACTGGCCGAGCCTCTAGCCCCCCCCCCTCTTCTTCTTCTCGGTGCCTTATGGTAAACCTGAGGGAGACAGCCGGCTAATCCGACTCCCAAGCTGGCCTAAGCCTTCGAAAGTCTGTCTACTTTTCAGTCCATGCATTTCTAGTAGCACTTTAACGGCACCCACAATCCCCCGCGCTCGTCTGTGACGTCATTGATTGAACCCATCGCTTCCCACGGTCTCCTAAACTGACTCGATATCTTGAGACAACAACCCTCGGAAAAAATCAAAGGGTCAATGTATCGGTTGGGTTCTAAATAAAACACCTCATTTTAATCAAGTCTGGTCCAAAATCTGGGTCCACGCGCGTGAGTTCAGAGTGGATTCATGCGATCTCCTTTAAAGAGCCAGCGACATCCATTATTTATATCTAAAGAGGAGAATCGCATCAAGGTAAATCTTATCAAGTTAAAGTGACCGTCTCTTCCTTGGAACAGGACCCAGGCCTCTCCTTCACCCCCTGTGATCTATGACGGCTCTTCGGGAAGATCTCCCCAAATAGTTAACTACCTCTGCTGTCGCATGATGTTTCAACACCAAACGAGTTGACAGTATATGTGACCCGGCACAGCATAATGAGGAATAACCCCCACTTTTGAGATTCTGAGATTTGCTTATGATGTGAAAGAGTATACCATTAGCTTTCAAATGATATCAAAATTATTTCCGTGTGAATGTTGTTGTAAACAGTACAAGGGGACTTCGCTCGTTCGTTTGGTACCAGAAACAATATAGTAGCGCCATTCTAACTCCTCGAAAGCGGCCATTCAGAAAGTCAGGAACTGTACATTTTCATGAAAACAGTACACAAAATCCTCGTTTTTCAACATATAGAGACGGATGAAACCAGCAAGGTGCTTGACACTCTACCTGCAGTGTATACACTACATGTACAACAACTAATGGTATAGAACTATGAAGGGATGAAGCTACAACCAAATTATATTGTGATAATGATAAAGATATAACCTTGCTCAAGGCCGCAGTGGTTGGAGACAGCTTGTAGACGGCAGTAGGCGCTTTACATTCCACCACATCGGAAAAAAATGAAACCAGGAAGGCCCAGGTCACTGTACTTGCAGTGTATACAAACAACTAATGGGAGACTATGAAGGATCGATGCTACAAACCAAATGATATTGTCAACTCTGCTCAAGACCGCAGTGGTTGGAGACAGCTTGTAGACGGCAGTAGGCGCTTTACATTCCACCACATCGGGGGAAAAAAATGAAACCAGGAAGGCCCAGGACACTGTACTTGCAGTGTATACAAACAAGTAATGGGAGACTATGAAGGGATGCTACAAACCAAATGATATTGTCAACTCTGCTCAAGGTCGCAGTGGTTGGAGACAGCTTGTAGACGGTGGTAGGCGCTTTACATTCCACCACATCGGAAAAAAATGAAACCAGGAAGGCCCAGGTCACTGTACTTGCAGTGTATACAAACAACTAATGGGAGACTATGAAGGATCGATGCTACAAACCAAATGATATTGTCAACTCTGCTCAAGACCGCAGTGGTTGAAGACAGCTTGTAGACGGCAGTAGGCGCTTTACATTCCACCACATCGGAAAAAAATGAAACCAGGAAGGCCCAGGTCACTGTACTTGCAAGTGTATACAAACAACTAATGGGAGACTATGAAGGATCGATGCTACAAACCAAATGATATTGTCAACTCTGCTCAAGACCGCAGTGGTTGGAGACAGCTTGTAGACGGCAGTAGGCGCTTTACATTCCACCACATCGGGGAAAAAATGAAACCAGGAAGGCCCAGGACACTGTACTTGCAGTGTATACAAACAAGTAATGGGAGACTATGAAGGGATTCTACAACCAAATGATATTGTCAACTCTGCTCAAGGCCACAGTGGTTGGAGACAGCTTGTAGACGGCAGTAGGCACTTTACATTCCACTTCATCGGGAAAAAAATTAAACCAGGAAGGCCCAGGACACTGTACTTACAGTGTATACAAACAAGTAATGGGAGACTATGAAGGGATGCTACAAACCAAATGATATTGTCAACTCTGCTCAAGGCCACAGTGGTTGGGGACAGCTTGTAGACGGCAGTAGGCGCTTTACATTCCACCACATCGGGGGAAAAAATGAAACCAGGAAGGCCCAGGACACTGTACTTGCAGTGTATACAAACAAGTAATGGGAGACTATGAAGCGATGCTACAAACCAAATGATATTGTCAACTCTGCTCAAGGCCGCAGTGGTTGGAGACAGCTTGTAGACGGCAGTAGGCGCTTTACATTCCACCACATCGGGGAAAAAAATGAAACCAGGAAGGCCCAGGACACTGTACTTGCAGTGTATACAAACAAGTAATGGGAGACTATGAAGGGATTCTACAACCAAATGATATTGTCAACTCTGCTCAAGGCCACAGTGGTTGGAGACAGCTTGTATAGACGGCAGTAGGCGCTTTACATTCCACCACATCGGGAAAAAAATGAAACCAGGAAGGCCCAGGACACTGTACTTGCAGTGTATACAAACAAGTAATGGGAGACTATGAAGGGGTGCTGCAACCAAATGATATTGTCAACTCTGCTCAAGGCCGCAGTGGTCGGAGACAGCTTGTAGTCACCTACTCCGCAGCCGACCGATGATGATGATGATGTATGAGGCTAGTCAGGACCATCTCACTTTAATATTGGCCCCTTCGCGTTGGCACAAGGGGATCGCCCTTCAAGTCATCGGCATGCATGATGCAATCACAACTAATTAGATGCGAACATGCCTACGGCTTGGCAGCGCGATGGCCTTATGACGGCCTTGTGGTTCTGACCAAGATACAGTTCGGATCTTTTTTGTAGGGGGGGGGGCCTCGGCCATGTGCTGTGAATATTGTGCACGTCAACACCAATTGACGCAAAAATGAAATTGCTCTTACCAAACAAAACTTCAAAAAATCCAAGTGCAGTAATAAACGAGCCGGTTTTAGCAGACGCAACAACGTCAGGGTGATCGGCCTTCACCAAAGCAAAGAGGTAGATTGCCTGAGCTTGATCATTCAAGAATCTCCTTCGAGACAAGTTCGTCATGAACGACACCAAGATCGAAAGAGCCCACCGGGATGGTCCAAAGATCCCCGGTAAACCCCCAACAACCTGCTCTTCAAGCTGAACTGTTACCTGGACAAGCTCGAAATCCTGCGTCGGTCACCAGCGACAATCTCTGCAAGGGGAGGCTTTCTTCTGCGTGGAGGTCCTGACCAAGCAAGATCTTTAGGAGAAGCGAAAATGGAAAACAGAAGTCCGTAAGGCTTATCAAGAAAGTAAAATATATCGCTTCTATGCGGTCAAGGGGGAGCCATTGCAGTCTTTCCTCATCAGTAATTTCCTAGCTCGATTTCCACTCAAAGAGAACCTTCGACTTGTCTCCTACTTTTCTTCTGCTTTTGTTATTTTCAAACACCACTGTATTGCAGTTATAACTATTTACTTTGTGTACTTGTTTGCGTTTTAGTATCTCTGACATTCAAACAAATGAAGGGGAACAAATTTGAAACAAAAAGGCGAGCAGAAAGGTATCCGTATAACAGAGTACCTGGCCAGCGCTCTTACCACCTGAGCTATCCAGCCCGTAGAATGGTTGGAGGCTTCTGACTGTTTAGTTGACTATCTAGGGAAGGCCACCGTCTAAGGGTTGGATAGCTCATGCAGATGGTAAGAGCGCCTGTAGCAAAAAATACAGTGGTCTCGGGTTCAAGTCCCGGTCCTGTTTGCTTTGCCAATTTAAAAAAAAAAAAAAAAAAAAAGACAAAAACAAGCTGACAGGGAATTTCAAATTCAAACCAATTTATAAATCTTGCAAGCCCCAAAAAACTGTGTCTGAACTTAGATTCGAACCCGTGACCCTGGTTTGACAGACCAGCCCCCCCCCCCCCCTCTGCACCACAGCTCTCACAGCCCGGGGGTTCACACCCGATCCCTCTGACCAAGCTCTGACCACGAGTTTACCGCCGTTATATACAATCGCGGTTCTCCCCAATTAACCGGCGTCTAGATCCCCCTCGGTCCGCCGGTCGCCGCTTGCCCGGTTATACGCGAACTCGTGTTATTTTCGAACGCGGCCCGCTGTGTGTAGCGATTACTCGCGCGCGCTGCATCTTGAAGTCGGCCGGCCGCTACCCTGTTTTCCCAAGCGCGTCCGCGTTCAAACAGGCCGGGGGGCGTCGGAGCTTTGACCCCGGCCTCTTTCCAACTCCATCTCCCTCCGGCGATGCCCCTTGAAGACATCCACCCCACGCCCAACCCTCCCATTCCATCAACCCCCCCCCCTCCTCCTCCTCCTCCCCTCCTCCTCCTCGCCAACAATTAACGCGCGCTGGAAACAAAACATTCGCCTCCCCGACCCTATACTGCTACCCCGCAATCAAATTGAAACGCAATTCCGACGTGGACATTAGGACGCGCCCCTCATCACACGCGTGCCGTTCTGTTGATGTGTTATTTCTTCGTCATATAGCATAACCTATTCCCATTCCCATATGTTTGGCACTTTAAAGAGCTGATGTCTCCTCGTTTTCCAACATCCTTACTCTTCCACTGTATCTCTATATGGGTCCATAAACTCCATATTACATCATATTACATCATTGGTGGGTGAAATATTACTTGAGGGTTTGCGGTGACACCATGTATAAAGTCTCCTAAAGGCCCAGTACAACATTGGGAAGATCGGGAAACATCGATGTCCACAGATTTCCTTCTAATTTACACAGTTTGTAGATGGTCGTGATAGAATCCTCACGTTGAAATCTTACGGTATGGGATGCTGTACTTCTCGAGAAATCTTCACTCAAACATCGACAAATGTGACCCGGCACAACGACATGAGGAATATCCCACCTTTTTGAGTAAACAACGCCTGAAGTTAAAGTATCTTCACAATTCGATTACAAATCAATTTTCTTTTTTTTTCTTTTTTTTCGGAAATTTTAAGTACTAGAGGATATTATATTTTGATGTCATTTGAAAGCTAATGGTATACTCTTTCACATAATTTCAACTCAGTCCGCCAACCTAGTCTCGAGAAAATCGTGAAAACCGCTCCATTTGTTTCGCAAAAATGCAGCATTCAACGCCGTATTGTTCCGAAAAATAGTTTAGATCTCGGTGAGACGTAAACGAATTATTTGACTCGTTTCTCCCAAAATACAACATTTTAGGTAGGAATATTTCAGTGAGAGGTTTCTACTCAAACCATCTTCAAACTTTATAAGTTTCATGTAAATCTGTGAACATTTCTGTTTTTCGATCTTACCAATGTTGTGTATTGGGGCTTTAAGAGACCTTATATACATAGTGCCACCGCAATCCCTCCTATATTGGATCCATATTGCGGGGTTTTTTTTCTTGGGGGAAACTTGAGCGGTGTTGCTTTAGTTAGTGTGCCGCCCAGCGGCAAGTACCGGATTGACAAGCAATTAGGTAACTCAGCAGCGGCCGGGCACGGTGGGATTTCCGAGAGACTTAACGTTTCATTACCTTCCCCCGGCCCAAATTCGGAAGCTCTTTGTGATGTTTTTTTTTTACGCGGCCCCGATCGTCCAACCACCTCGTCCCAGTTCCAGGGCCAAGTCGACCGTGTGCTCAGGCCGCGTCCAACCACAATTTTGCCCCAATAAATTCCACCCTGCCTTACCATGTTCATTTATAGAGCATCCACCGACAAAGAGGGGGAAACCGGGATTCGTTGAGATAACTCGAAGGAGACTACATACTGCTTATGTTGATTGTGATTATGTTGACAACTCAAAGAGCGTACTCAAAGAGAACTTCTGACGCTTGAAAAAACATCATTTAATAGAGTAAGTAATAACTGCTTACTGTTTAAATTGACTCAAAGGTGAATATCAAAATTTGGAGGGCCTGACGTTTCGATCCTATAGCAGGACCTTTCTCAAAGGCTTCGAGAAAGGTCCTGCTAGGATCGAAACGTCAGGCCCTCCAAATTTTGACCATTTAATCGAAATAACTTCGACATGATCACTAGCAAAACTAGCCCCCAAAACACCGGTCGTGGCGCGCCAAGGATAGGCGGACGGCTACTCAATTATTTAGGGCGTGCCATGGGCTTGAATACCCGCCCTGTAATTATCACTCCGCCAGCATACTAGTCCCTTATAGCATGTACTGTAGTCCCTTAGCAATCCCAAGCTCGTCAGTGCAAGAATTCAGAGGGGGACGTGGGGTGGCATAAAATGACTTAAGCGTCAATGTCTCCTTTGTATATCCTTGTATTCATGTATTCCATAGGCTCACTGTAAACCTCGCTATGGACCCTCGACATGTAGCGTCAGTTATACTTCTATACTGAACTCTTTTTTCACTGAACTCTTTTTTTGTGGGGGCACGCCCAAAGTGAACTTTGGCCTAGTTTCCATCGCGTAGTTACGGTGCCTAGCTTTTGTTTCCTTCGATTACGGACGCTCCGTGTCGACGTGGAAGTGGCCTCCCTGACTTCGTTTCGTTCAATTTTTGTCCTCTGTGCTGTGGACGCGTCCCACGGGAGCCCATGACGTCACCACCGCTAGCAACGGTCGCTACGCGCGGCTGCGTTTTTGGCGCGTGCAGTCTCCACCAAAAATAACCGGCAGCCCATTTCAAGAAACTTGAAATGTTGCGCACGCAGCAGTTTGTTGCGTAACTTACACCAAATCTTGCTGTCTTTGTGGCGCAAGACTTAGGCAGCATTTTTGTAAGTTGCTTAACTTACGCAACTTTTCTTGAAATCGGCTACGGCTCGGTGCTGTGATGATATAATTGTCGAATACGTTATTGAATGTGACAGACAAAACAAAGCACTAACAAGCATGGGTCCAGACTGTGCTGTTGTTGTTGTTGTCGTTGTTGTTGCTGCTGTTGCTGTTGCTGTTGCTGTTGGTGGTGGTATTTCGTTGTCGATATCGTCATTGTTGCTGTTGTTGTTGCTGCTGGTATTGTTGTTATTGGCGTTGTTGTTTCTGTTGCTGTTGCTGATGCAGTTGCTGCTGCTGTTGCTGATGCTGTTGCTGTTGATGTTGCTGTTGCTGTTGATGTTGCTATTGATATTGCTATTGATGTTGCTGTTGCTGTTGTTGTTGCTGTTGCTGTTGTTGTTGCTGTTGCTGCTGCTGCTGCTGTTGATGTTGATGTTGATGTTGATGTTGATGTTGCTGTTGCTGCTGTTGCTGTTGCTGTTGCTGTTGCTGTTCTTGTTATGTTGTTGAAGTTGTCCATTGTTCTTCTGGCTCAATACCAAGTCAATACCTCTGAAACACTATGAGAGGGGATCTAAAAACGTTTACGGCGCCCTGTGGACTTGCACTTTACACTTATCTGCACCTATCTATTACTTTGAATCCTAACAGACGAAAAAACAACTATTTGGCCCGTGCACGGAAAGGCTTTAAACGCTCACAGACGCGCTCAACATGGATCCCGCGCAAAATGCCGAGTCGGGCAGCCGGCAAAGGGCAGGGGGAGGGGGAAGTTCCTCTCGGTAGCAGGCGGGCTTAGGGTGTCAATTTCGCTCCACCACCGAATCAAGAACCGCTCCCAACGGCATCAGCAAAGAAGTCAGAAACGGGAGAACGTAAAAGGCAGCTTTGCGGGTTTAGCGTAAGGCGGGGAAAAGGCGGTACAGATCAGGTCAGCCATAACGGCGTGGGGGAATCTCCATGAGTGATGTCTAGGCACTACGAAATGTAGTTTATATCCATTAATTCCCTCTACTCAAAAAAAAAACCTCGTACCTGCTGGTATCCCTCCCCCCATTCCCCAACTCCCCCTCCCTCCCCCTCCCCTCCCTCTCCTCCACGACTCAATTTCATACGATATTGGCCCGAGGTAGTTGACGAGAGTCCCTCGTCCTTTCAGCGGGCAGGAAATGAGCGCGCGTCCCCGGTGCTTGAGACCCCGGTACGTAGCCCAGGGTTCACTGCCCAAACACGACCGGCCTGTTTGGCGTGGCCTATATCTACACTGGAATCCCCTCTTCATCCATAAAGATGACTTTGGATAGCCCCCATCTTCATCGTACTCTATCCCTCTCCTCTCCCTCTTCTCCTCCTTTCCTTTGCGGGAAGAGAAGATGGTCAGAGAAGAAGCCAATGCTGTTGTTATTGCTTTTGTCGTTAGCCCTGTTCTTCCTCTATCTGTTGCTGTAGTTTATACTTTCTTGTCTTCATGCTCTTGTTCTTATTATCTATTCTCCTCCTTCTTTTCTTCCTTCTCCTCCTTCTTTTCTTCCTTCTCCTCCTTGCCATTCTCCTTCTCCTTCTTCTACTTCTCCTTCTCTTTCTCCTTCTCCTCCTTTTCCTTCTTCTTCTCCTTCTCCTTCTCCTTCTTCTACCTCTCCTTCTCCGTCTCCTTCTCCTTCTCCTTCTCCTTCTTCATCTCCTTCTCCTTCTCCATCTCCTTCTCCTTCTCATTCTCTTCCTCATTCTCCTTCTCCATCTCCTTCTCTTTCTCCTTCTCCTTCTCCTTCTCCTTCTCCTCCTTTTCCTTCTCCTTTTCCTTCTCCTTTTCCTTCTCCTTCTCCTCCTTCTCCTTCTCTATCTCCTTCTCCTCCTTTCCCTTCTCCTTCTCCTTCTCCTCCTTCTCCTTCTCCTCCTTCTCCTTCTCCATCTCCTTCTCCATCTCCTTCTCATTCTCATTCTCCTCCTTCTCCTTCTCCATCTCCGTCACCTTCTCCTTCTCCTTTTCCTTCTTCTTCTCCTTCTCCTTCTCCTCCTCCAAAAAAAAAAGAGTCTCATTCTCCTCCTTCTCCTTCTCCATTCCCCTCTCCTTCTCATTCTCCTTTTCCTTCTCCTTTTCCTTCTCCCTCTCTTCCTCCTTCTCCTTCTCCTTCTCCTTCTCCTTCTCCTTCTTCTAGCTCCTCCTTCCCCTTCTCTTTCTCCTTCTCCTTCTCCTTCCCCTTTTCCTTCCTCTTTTCCTTCTCCTCCCCCTTCTCATTCTCCTTCTCCTTTCTCTTCTCCTTCTTCCTCGTTCAATCCTTCTCCTGCTCCTTCTTCTTCTCCTTCTTCTTCTCCTTCTTCAGCTTCCCCTTCCCTTTCCCTTTCCCTTTCCCTTTCCCTTTCCCTTTCCCTTTCCCTTTCCCTTTCCCTTTCCCTTTCCCTTTCCCTTTCCCATTCCCCTTACCCTTCCCCTTCCCCCTCTCTTCCTTCTCCTTCCCGTTCTTGTTCTCGCACAAAATATACTCTTCGAAGATAATTCCGTTTTCAGAACCGTCACCCCATTTGTTACGAATTCGAATCTCCTCGCTCCCCGGAAAACACGTTGCCGCGTTCAATCTCTTCCCAAGAGAATTTCAAATGAGGAGAGGCTGACACCGACGGAACGCACGCTCTTAAACGGCAGGAAGTGTGACGAAGCGTTCGCGGTGCCGGGTAATTAATTAAACAGACCTATGAGAGGCGTCCTTTGAATTTCCAACGTGTAAAAAAAAAAAGGGTGCGCGTTAACGCGAGGGTTCTGCCCACTGCCGGCCTGTTTTGCTCGCGATCTGTAATTGCCCCCCGTTTTTTTTTTTTTTAATTGTTCCGAGATGTGGCGCATGCATAATTCACAGCGCGCCTTATTACACGAGTTAAGAGAACCGGGTGGACGTTCGGATGTTTGGGGGGGATGGGGTGGGATGCGGTTGGACTGGGATGGGATGGGATGGTGTGGGGGTGATTGTTAAATTACTTCCTTCCAACCGGGTCGCAGTTAAACGTCCGGCATCCCCGGACACCGGTGCGGGTCTCTCGAGACGGCCTTAATGGGGCCTCGATTGCGCGTACGCCGGCGGACGAGCGGTGGAGTGCTTGAGGTTAGGGAGGGGAGGGGGAGGGAAAGTGAGGGAAAGTAAAAAAAAAGGGGGAGTCAAAAGCGATGGCAGAGGAAGGTGTAGGTCAGAGGATGGAGGAGGTAAATTAACCACAAGCACGTGTCCGTAGCACACAGATCTCTCCTCCCCCGTTGGAATGAAAAACAAAAAATGGCAGCTATACCTCGTCGGGATTGACCCTAATTCTTGGGAAGATTTAGCCGATAGTCGTCAACTGTGGAGATGTACTGTAAACGAAGGTGTCAAGATGGCAGAAACTTCATGGAGTGTTCAACTTGCTGACAAGAGAGCCAGGAGGAAGGCAATGGCAGCATCTGACTTAGCACCAACCTCCGACATCTTTAAGAAGTGCTCTAGAGACTGCCACTCCAGAGTGGGACTCCACGGCCATTCTAGAAGCTGTAACTCAACCAAGTAGCGCTGCACCAACGGATGCAATACATGATACCTCGTCAAAGTGCAGGCATTGGGGTGACCTGAATCACCTCGAAATGTTTGTTGCTTTCTGGCTGCACCGCATGAATCTCTTCCCTTCTACGCTGAATTCCATTCCACCGACTCTCCCCAGATGGTGTCGTTCTCTTAAAAAAAAAACCGTCAAACTTCTCTCGCCCTCGACCTGGCCCTAACTCCTTATCGTTCCACGTGGCGCGTGCTGTAACCGATCAGAAACTGTAGACTGAGGGACTGAACCGCCACTGAAACCTTTGCTCCGCGATTAATTCCATAGCACCGCCTAAAGCCCCTACATAGCATCGGTAAGATCGAACAACAGAAAATGTTCACCGATTTACGTGAAACTTATACAGCTTGAAGATGGTTATAATAGAAACCTCGCACTGAAATATTTCTGCCTAAAATGCTGAATTTGTTAATTAGTTTACGTCTCACCCCTAGATCTAAACGAATTTTTTTTCGGAACAATTCGTTGAATGATGCATTTTCGTGAAACAAACGAAGCGGTTTTTCACTCATTTTTTTTCGAGACTCGGTTGGCGGATTTAGCTGAAATTCTCACAGGTGTGCTATTCCATGCATATTATGTTGGATCAGACAACGTATGGGCGTTATTCTTTGACCTCGACCAAAATGTTGTGTTATCCAAGTGTGACAACCGAGTTGATTGTCGAGTAAAGCACCAAAGTTTTGCTTAAAGAACGAAAAGTCGTGATTCATCGGATCAGCTTGCCAAGCCAAACTTTCCAAAAAGTCAACAGCAATTGACATCACATCGCAAATTCTCCGCACCCTGTCCTCCTCCGCACCGTCTCCCGGATAACCCCCCCCCTCCCGACTCCGCAGCCAATGTTCGGCGGTGCTGCCTCGGAGTCATTTCGGTTGTGGTTCTTCATATACCTGAGTATACCTTCATATAGCTTCATTCTCCTCTCGTCCCGCTTCGATGTTTTCGTCGCACTTTTCGCCCGTGAGCATTTCGACACGAAAATGCCCCCCCCCCCTGCATGTGCGGAACTCATGCAGCACCGGAGTTTTGAAATTTACCTTGCACTTTTCAACGAGTGCTTCACGCGGGTTCGCCCGTGTACGCTAAGCTCGACCAAGGCCGGGATCTGTCAGCGGCCGCAAATCTTCTCCGCATGCCACCCCTCCCTCCGCCCCCCCTTTATAGACAGTCCTTGGGTCGACGCTCTGCCGCCGCGACCTTCCTTGGGGAACCGGGATTATTCCCGTAAATCTGCTCGATCACCGTGTAAGCTTGACAGTAATGTCGGTCGAGGCTCCATGCCGAGAGAGGGGGAGTCTGTTCAGATCATCGTCGGCGCGGTCAGAGAAGAGGAACCGCTAGATGACGTTGCCCGGATGAAATCTTCTTATTTTTTTAATGGTCTGGTTTTTTTTTCTTTCATAATTACAGCCCCACGGGTGTTGGTCCTTTTATTATTTACTCATGCGCGCGCTGCTCGACAGTTTTATATGATGGAGCTGGCACCTATAATCGTCGCGATTTATAATTGATGGGTGGGCTGCGTCTCTCGATGTGTTGAAAAGCGATTTGTGGCGGCACGGTCCGTTACGTTCAACGAGCCGACCCTTCCAGAAGAAGACAAAACCGATCAGACCATTTACTCAGGGCAATCTAGCCCCAGGGGCGGATTTGATCTCGAAGCGGGTGGCACTCATTCTTGTTTACGCATCTCAGAACGCATCCATACAGTGCATGAGAGAGGCAGTCATTTGTGTGAATCTTTAGTTGGTCTGATCTGATCTCCAGTGCGTCTGGATCTGACGAGCGTCTGGATCTGACCGTTTAGGCGGGACTGTTGCCAAACTTGACGTCTCTTTAACCTTAGGGTCAAGACTAACCTTAACCTGGGTGAGGACTAACCTTGACCAGAGTCAGGACTAACCTTGACCAGGGTCAGGTCTGGCCTTCCCAGGATCGGGACTGGCCTTCCCAGGGTCGTGTCTGACCTTCCCAGGGTCGGGTCTGACCTTCCAAAGGGTCGTGTCTGACCTTCCTGGGGTCGGGTCTGACCTTCCAAGGGGTCGTGTCTGACCTTCCAAGGGTCGGGTCTGACCTTCCCAGGGTCGGGTCTGACCTTCCAAGGGTCGGGTCTGACCTTCCAAGGGTCAGGCCTGACCTTCCCAGGGTCAGGCCTGACCTTCCCAAGGACGGGTCTGACCTTCCCAGGGACGGGTCTGGCCTTCCCAGGGTCGGGTCTGACCTTCCTAGGATCAGGTCCGACCTTCCAAGGGTCGGGTCTGACCTTCCAAGGGTCGGGTCTGACCTTCCAAGGGTCGGGTCTGACCTTCCAAGGGTCAGGCCTGACCTTACCAGGGTCTGGCCTGACCTTCCCAGGGACGGGTCTGGCCTTCCTAGGGTCGGGTCTTGCCTTCCCAGGGTCAGGCCTGACCTTCCCATGGTCAGGTCTGGTGGTGGTGTTGGTGGTGGTGTTGGTGGTGGTGTTGGTGGTGTTGGTGGTAGTGGTGGCTGTGGTGGTGGTGGTGGCGGTGGTGGCGACGTGTAAATGACGTCATCGCAAACCGCCACTATAGTCACCGTTGATGCTGTCTCTGTTGTACTTGCTGCCGGAGCCGTCGTAGCTGTCGGATTTCACTCGGAAGTTTTTTCGAGTGGGTGGACGAGGTGTCGGTGTGGTGGACGGGGTGTCGGGAGCCTGTGGTGTCACATGCGTGCCACCCACACCCTCGCCCACCCCCCCGACCCGTCTCAACGGGGTTCGTTCCATCGATCCCCCAAATGGACGGACGCGTCCAAATGCCACGCTTACGCGGTGCACTGCAGCGCCCACCCGACTCCTAACCCGGGCAAGACCGGCCCCTCGTATCGATAATAGCTATACCCACCCAACCCAACCCCCCCGAACCCATTAGCACGGTATCGCGACACGGCGTGAATAAGGCTGCAATAATTGAGCGCGGCAAGTCCCGATTTATCAGCCGTGCCCTTCGAATTACGCACGAACCGATAAGTTAGTCTGGCGGGGTAACTTCGCGACCGTGGCTAAACGCTTTATCGGCAAAATCCCTGGCCGTACTCCCCCCTGGCCGAATACACATAATTAGTATAGCCAGTGACTGTGGCTATCTATACCTTCAGGATTATACGTGACGAAACACCGCGGCGTTGTACAATCTCATTAACGATTTTTTTGTTTCACTTTTCACTTTTCCTCCTGATTTCGCGCGGAGTGCGAACACAGCACGCGGTACGCGCGCCCGAGGCGCGAAAAACTACACGCAACTATTCCCCGTAGGTTATAACACGAACAAAAATATCAGATCGGTCGAACCCGCCGAGCACGCGTTCGTCAGCGCTGGCACGAATGGCCTGTGGACGGTCAAGCGCCGGTTTGAAATCGAAGTCGGGGTACCGTGATGCCGCGGGGGACCCGACTAGAGCATGTTTCTATAGGCGTGGGACGTGTGTCGGTAGCTCAACTCTGCCCGTATGCTTGTGCCGCTACGCTGCAAGCGATGGCCTGCCTGACAGGGTTAGGTTGCGCTCTGGTAGACCATAACCGAGGATTGGTTCGGGTAGTTCAAGTTGGTCAGTTGCAGTGAACCTCACCCCACAGTGTAATTCAAAGCTCCTTAAACAATTGCCGGTTGAAGTCCCGGTTGAAGAACGGCGGAAGAGATTCTTGGTTGTGACAAACGAAACACTCCTGAAGATTTGGCCTTGTTTGGTCAAAATGGCGGCTTCCATGAACTTACTGTCTAGGCCTTTTTCCAAAACCCGGCTTAGGCTCAGGCTCCGGCTTTGTCTCTAGTTCTTTCATCCATTTCAAATGCAAGGCATGAAAGCAGGAGGCCATTGGCATCTTTTTTGAATGTTTGACTGAGTTTTGAAAAGGAATCCAAAGCTTCAACTTCATGAAAGAACTCCGACCTGTGTTTTCAGCTTATGGATGACAGAGACGAAGCCGGAGCCGAAGCCCAAGCCGGGTCTTAGAAAAGGGCCTAGCGACCGCTTCTCTAGTGCCTTCTCTAGGGCCTTTGTCTGACAAACAAAATTGCAAATCTAGGTTGTGGTTTGTTACCGAAATTGAAGGTCTGTTGTCTTGATAAGCACAGAGTATTCATCAAGAAACTGGGGCCCAACGCTTGTTTTCAGATGGCTGTGTTATTATAACGAGTAAGATAAATATGAGGAAAGCTTACAAAATAGACCGAGCATAAGCCTTACTTTCGTAAACAGCCTGTGGTGATTTGTGCCTGTGGTTGTCTGCTGCCACCAACCGTTGGATTGAGCTCACTCGACGTTCATCGGCACTTTACACTGTACTGACGCTAGGCCGTTCAGTGACACAACGTATACGTACTCAATTATGAAGAAATGTGAGTTTCGACTGCAGGAGAGGAGAGGACAAGAGTGGACAGGAGAGGACAGGAGAGGACAGGAGAGGACAGGAGAGGACAGGAGAGGACAGGAGAGGACAGGAGAGGACAGGAGAGGAGAAGACAGGGGAGGACTGGAGAGGACAGGAGAGGACAGGAGAGGACAGGAGAAGACAGGACAGGAGAGGACAGGACAGGACAGGAGAGGACAGGACAGGAGAGGAGAGGAGAGGAGAGGACAGGACAGGACAGGAGAGGACAGGACAGGACAGGACAGGAGAGGACAGGACAGGACAGGACAGGACAGGACAGGACAGGACAGGACAGGACAGGAGAGGACAGGAGAAGACAGGACAGGAGAGGACAGGACAGGACAGGAGAGGACAGGAGAGGACAGGAGAGGAGAGGACAGGAGAGGACTGGAGAGGACAGGAGAGGACAGGAGAGGACAGGAGAGGACAGGAGAGGACAGGACAGGAGAGGACAGGACAGGACAGGAGGGGACAGGAGAGGACAGGAGAGGACAGGAGAGGAGGAATATGGAAGAGAAGGAGAGACAGAGAGGCGGAGGGTTGGAAGGATGGAGAGACAGAAAGGAAGAAACAGGGACACAAAGACAGAGAGAGCGCCAACAGGCAGAGACAGCCAGGGAAATCCAAGCACTTACACCCGTGCGAGAAGCCCAGACGCGAGCGTAATTTCCCCAGGGAGTGGCCCGTGTATCTGTCACCCTCTGGCCCAGGTCGTTTACCCTTAAGCCCTTTCCGCCATCCCCGAGAGGGGCTCGACAAATACGCAGGATGGGTCCCAGGACCTACACCGGCACTCCAAGTGACGCCAATACCCGCGTCCGTATACTATTTCACGCGCCAAATTAGTACAATGATCGGACTAGATCGGAGGTGGAAAAGGCGGAGGCGTTTCCGTTGTAAAGGTGGTATTTTGTTTCATTCTGCATGCGTGGATCAATGCTCACCAAAGGTTTTAAAGGCCATATACAACATTGGTAAAAGGTCAAAAGATTGCAATAGTCTGTGTGTTAAACCATAAAACAGTCAAAAAAAGCAATACTGCGAAGGTTTTAGCTAAAATTGTAATCTGAGAAAGTAAACAAAAAATCCGTCCCAGTTTACGAACCATTCTGTAGTGTAAGAAATAGTTTATTACTATTTATCGATGTTCGAGTGAAGATTTCTCTAAAAGTACAGCATCTCAGACCGTGAGATTTCAACATGAGGATTCCATCATGATCATCTCCAAACTGTGTAAATTAAAAGGAAATCTGTGGACATCGATGTTTCCCGATCTTCCCAATGTTGTATTGGGCCTTTAAATACCACCTTCTCTTCCATAAAACCGGGTATACTAATATGACCACCACAAATGAAACGATTGAGGAGCTGGCACGTAGTCAGACTTCACCTTGAAGATCGCTGTTTATTGGACCTGAGGGAGAAGACCAGAATACACCTTGTTGGGTCTCCGTCTAACAGGATAATGACAAACCCGCGAAAATACCGAAAAGACCGCATCTTCTGCGGTAGAGAGAGGGCGCTATTCGCATGGGCAATTATTACGCAATCAAAATAAATGGGTGACTAGAAATTCGAACTTTAAATTAAGACTGGATTTTACGCTTGTCACACTAAAAGAAGAAAAATGAATTATCTTGTTTAGAAATGCGAAGTGCTCGGAATAACGTACACCCAATACCGTCGGAACCGAATCTACACTAATCACTTAGCGTTGTAAATTATCATCTACCTGGGAAAATAAGTGTCGATTTTTGTTAGCCAATATATTGGAAATGTTCAAGCTGTGTGTTTAGACTGTAATACAGTGTGCCGCCAGATGGATCTACGAGCAATCGCATCCGTGCCCGTAGTGTCCGCACTGCAGTCATCGGCCGGGTTCTGGAAATCGCCTGTGATCCTGTCAGCCAAACCGAGACGCAAAAAAAGAATCGAAGAGACGCTCTCGAGACCTGCACGGTCGGAACGGTAATAAAAATGTCAACTCGAATTTGTCACGGCGTAGTGCGGCGGCTGTCCGCTGGCCTATTCACCGAATCGATCCCCGTGAGGGGGGGGCGGTATCTCAAAACGCCGGAGAATCTAGTCCGCCCTGACCCAGCTACCGGACGACATTTTTTTACTGATAAGGTGTCGATCGAGGAGTCGCCAATCGACCGGTCGGGTTAATATAATGGTCACTCTGTCTTCATTGGAGTAATGCGAGACATTTTTAACGGACTGAAATGACCCAAACAAATGAATTTAAAAAAAAATTGAAGGCCTGAAGTGTCGATCCAAGCTGGATTTTCTCAACGACAGAGTACCTTGGAGAAAGGTCCTGAAATGTCAGACACTGTAAATGTGTATACATACCCATTCTGCTTTTTAAGAAGAAGAAGAAGAAGAAGAAGAAGAAGAAGCAGAGTTTTTTCTTTTACTTTTCAAAGGAAAACTTTTTTACCAAATGAAACCAAAAAACAGTCGACAAAATATATACAAGAACAAAAAATCCAAAAGGGGGAAAGGCAATCATACGATGCGAAAACAAAAACAAGGAATATTACTAAATAATATTCAATGAAAGGGCAAGCAACAATTGAAGAAGTCAAGATAGTTGCCCCATCCGACCTATCCTCACCCTTCCCTTCTCCCTTTGGTAGAGGACAAAGCACATTATTTTTCTGTTGACGTCATAATGCAATTGTGGCAAGACAAACATCACTCTGAAGAAGAAGAAGAAGAAGAAGAAGAAGAAGAAGAAGAAGGGAGGAAATGACACCCGTCCTTTTTTTTTGGAAAACGAACTCTTAATCCCTCGTTATCCCCGAAATTTAAGTAGCTAGGACGAAGCGTGGACCCTGAAACTGATCGAGCTTTGAGGGGTGGGGATGTGATGTCGGAGGGTCAAGCAAAGACGCGTGCGTATGTCAGCTGCCTTATTAACACGAGAATCAAATTCATTGAAGCACACACGATTACTACAACGTCTGGTGCCACGAGGTCAAGAGAAGGTCACTCAGGCCATTTCTTCTAATGACCCATATATTTGACCCGGCACAGCGACATGAGGAATATCCCACCAAAACACTTTTCGAGTAAACAACGCCTGAAATCAAAGTATCTTCTCAATTCGATGAAAAAAAATAATGTATTGGAGGATATTATGTCCAAAGGATTTTTCCGAAATCCGTCTCTAAATGGTGAAAAAACGAGGATTTCTGAGGAGTGTTTGTGTACTGTTTTCATGAAAATGTAAAGTTCGTGCCTTTTTGAATGGCCACTTTCGAGGAGTTAGAATGGTGCGGACGGTTTTGCATATGCAATAATATCCGCCAGGACGCTGCTGCATAATGCAATTGTGTCCGCCACCATGCAAAACGGTCCTGACAGTAAACGCCCTCTATTGTTGACGGGACGGAATTGTACACATACATAATTATACCAGATTGAAGCTTATGTCGAAAGATTAACAAAAAACTCGAGTTGAAGGGAGTGAGCCTTTCAAACTCAAAAGCCCCGACGTCCAACGGAATAGAAGAACAAAGCGACGAAGCCGTCTAGGATTCACGCTACATGTGCATCTACGTACGTGTACATTCGGTGGCATGTACGCTCAGTTAGGTACGTACGTGTACGTTGGACAGTTTTGCATAGCCCCGTACACAATTGAATTATGCAAGAGTGTACGAAGCGGACAGTTTTGCACGGCGGACAGTTTTGCATCTGATACCGGTACGTACAGAATCGGAGTATGTTTCAGATTGCCATTATAGCTCTGGGTATACAAGTCGCCCCATTTCGTCCCCGGCTCGGCAGAAGAGCAAACAGCTTATGCGGTCGATGTACACCGGTCGATTGGAGCCGGCTATAATTGCGATCTACATTGGACTGGTCCGACGCGTTTCTGATTTCTGAAGAGGAAAGGAAGGAGGGAGGGAGGGAGGGAAGGGTGGATAGGGGATTTAGACTCGGGGGCTCGAAATTCCCTGGGGCGTATTGCAGCGCGTCATTGCTGCTTTTCAGCGGCTCCGCGACACCCTATTTTCAATTTTCAGCTTTCTCTTCCCGTTCCTCTCTCGCTCTCGTCTTCTCCCCCTCTCTCTTTCTCTCTCTCCCTCCCTCTCCCTCTCGCTCTCTCACACACATTCCCTCTCTTTCTCTGTCTCTCTTTCTCCCTCTCCCTCTTCCTCTCTTTCTTCATCTCTCTCGCTCTCGTCTTCTTCTCTCTCCCTCCCTCTTCCTCTCTCTGTCTCTCTCTCACTTCCTCTCTTTCTCTCTCTCTTTCTCCATCTCCCTTTCCCTCTTTTTTCTTCATCTCTCTCTCGCTCTCGTCCTCTCCTCTCTCTCCCTCTCTCTCTTCATCTAACTCTCTCTCTACTTCCTCTCTCTCCCCCTCCTCTCTTTCTCCCTCTCTTTCTCCCTCACCTTCTCCCTCTCCCTCTCCCTCTCCCTCTCCCTCTCCCTCTCCCTCTCCCTCTCCCTCTCCCTCTCCCTCTCCCTCTCCCTCTCCCTCTCCCTCTCTTTCTCCCTCTCCCTCTCCCTCTCCCTCTCCCTCTCCCTCTCCCTCTCCCTCTCCCTCTCCCTCTCCCTCTCCCTCTCCCTCTCCTTCTCCCTCTCCCTCTCCCTCTCCCTCTCCCTCTCCCTCTCCCTCTCCCTCTCCCTCCTTTCTTTCTCCATCTCTCTCTCGCTCTCGTCTTCTCCTCTCTCCCCCTCCCTCTTCCTCTCTCTATATCCCTCTCTCTCATGTCCTCTCTCTCCCTCTCCCTCTCTTTCTCCCTCTCTCTCTCTCGCTCTCGTCTTCTCCTCCTCCCCCCCCCCCTCTCTCTCTCGCTCTCTTTCTCTATGTCCCTCTCTCTCTCGATGGATCAACTACCGGTGTTTTGTAACGAGTGGCTCAATATCGGGTTTCAAACTCCCAAGCTGCCTCCTCGCTCTTTCCTTACTCCCCCTCCCTTACCCCCTTCCCCGTGCACCCGAAATATAAGACGAAGACGAGGATCACTGCAGATTTGCACAAGGATGGTCGGAACACTAACCTCGGGTTGAAATTTGAGGGACAAAGACATGAAATCTACTTCCCCTGCGCTCAACGGCTGCAGAACGTAAAATCGTCGGAAAATTTGAACGTCCGATCACGATGCAGCCACGTGTGCGTACAAACGCCATCGGGGCTGGCTTCCTGTCGTTCCTTGTCCCACAATCGGAACGATTGATATAATAGGAATGGGTCAGCACTCCTTACGGTTCCTCGTCTTCCTGATTATCGTCAGGTTACTAGGTTGTGAATAATTTGTATTGACGTGTGTGCAAAACAAAATTAACGCATTGATGGAGTTGGCGCTTTTACAAATAGGACCTACCCATTATCGTTACTTTTGTGCAACTGTTTGCTCTTAAAAGAGTCCCGTTTTAGCCGGACAGTATTTGTAATTTCATTGTGGTCATCGATTTGGTCGTCCCCTGTGCGAACTGACAATGGCAGTTTGAGCAGGGATTCAATTTGAACCACGGCCTTTGGTGTATCCCAACAGCGCTTTCGGCTAAAAATTTCCCCCGATTGTACGGCTTTGCACGGTGGAAGTACCAAGTGGAAGGTTTACAGTGGCACCATGTAACACATCTCCTTTGAGAAGGAGAGTGTGGCTCTGAAAAGAGCCGGTAACCTAGACTAGATAGGATTGGAAGGTTTGCATGGTGGAAGTACCAAGTGGAAGGTTTGCGGTGACACCATGTTACACATCTCCTTTAAGAAGGAGAGTGTGGTTCTGAAAAGAGCCGGTAACTCAGACTAGATAGGATTTAAAGGTTTGCATGGGGGAAGTACCAAGTGGAAGGTTTGCGGTGACCCTAACGCATCACTTTTGAGAATGAGTGTGTGGCTCTGGAGAAAGCCGGTAACTCAACGTTTCGAGCAGTGTGTATTCTGCCTTTCTCATAACGACGGGCGGAGTACACACTGCCAGAAACGTTGAGTTACCGGCTCATTTCAGAGCCACACACTCCTCAAAAGACACGCGTTACGTGGTGTCACCGCAAACCTCCTACTTGGTACTTCCGCCATACAAACCTTCAAGTCTTATCATCTCTGCTCCTCGAATTAATTAAACTGAGTCCTCTCACTAATTGCCCCTCCCTTTGTTCTATCTGGATTCTCCTCATCCAGGTTTGAGCGCCGAATGTGAGATCGGCGAAGCTGTCCTATCGAGTTCCCGTCTGACAACTTTGCTGTGCGTGGTCGGTCGCCATCGGCAAATCGGCGGGCAATGGCGAGAGAGACTGCCAGCGTCTAGCCCCGCGACCCGGTAGCTGGAGAGCGGCCCTCGGCAGGGATTCCCGGAGATTTCAGCAGTCATGGATAGCATGTCGGGTAAGCAAGGACAACTTAACGGCCCTATACAACATCGGTAAAGTTCCCCCCTTAGAAAAAAAACCACACAATATGGACCAAATATTCGAGGGTTTGCGATGACAATATGTTTAATAAGGTCTCTTAAAGCCCTTACACAACATTGGTCGAGGTCAAAGAATAGCATTCATACGTTGTCCTATCCACCATATTCATGAAATAGCACACCTGTAAAAATATCAGCTCAATCCGCTAACCGAGTCTCGAGAAAATCTTATAAACCGCTTAATTTGTTTCGCGAAAATGCAGCATTCAACGCCGTACTGTTCCGAAAAATAGTTTAGATCTTGGTGAGACGCAAACTATTTCTTTGACTCGTTTCTCCCAAAATACAACATTTTAGGCAGAAATATTTCAGTGAGAGGTTTCTACTATAACCATCTTTAAACTGTATAAATTTCATGTAAATCTATGAGCATTTCTGTGTTTCGATCGTACCAATGTTGTGTAGGGGCTTTAAAGAAGAAGTACGGTTCTGAAAAGAACCTGAGTGATAACTCGACGTTCCGGCCAGTATGCTCTGGCCGTCATCATACTGGCAGGAACATCGGGTTGACACTCAGGTTCTTTTCAGAACCACACCTCTTCTTTTAAGGCCTTTTACAGCATTGCTAAAAGTTGAAAGATTGCCACAGTTTGTGTTTTAAATCATTAAACATTCAAAACAAGAAATCCTGCGAAGATTTTAGCTCAAATGGTAATCTGAGAAAGTAGACAAATGCAATAAACCGTCACGGTTTACGCACCAGCCTGTAGTGTAAGAAATAGTTTATTACTCGCGAGTAACACAAAATATTTGTCGATGTTTGAGTGAAGATTTCTTGGGAAGTACAGCATCTCAGATGCAGAGCGTAAGATTTCAACATGAGGATTCTATCATGACCACCTACAAACTGTGTAAATTAGAAGGAAATATGTGGACATCGAACGTTTTCCGATCTTCCCAATGTTGTATTGGGCCTTTGAAGGGTGGTGGAACCAAGAGTATGGATACGGTTCCTCGGAGTGTTAGCCAAAGAGAGAGGAGCGTGGAGGGGAAAATACGTTCGTCACCTCGTTCTCTACCAGAGGAAGAGAAAATAAGGCTTAGGCTCGGGCTTATAGGCTTCGATTATGTTTATCTTACTCGTCACAATATCACAGGCATCTAAAAACAAGCGTTAGGCCACAGTTTCGTGGAGAATACCCTGTACCTATCAAGCCAGCAAACCTTCAAATTCGAAAACAAACCACAACTTGGATTTTCAGGATTTTGTCAGACGGAGACGAAGCCTGAGCCCGAGCCTAAGCCTTCATTTCGTAAACGGCCATATATTTTCAGACGTTTCAATCCTTGCAGGACCTGTCTCAAAACAGTTGGGGTGAAATGAGTTCTTAGTTAGTCTTATACCAATATTCATAAATATACAGAAATAAATATTATTTTTTTTATATTCAAGTCCCCGTTCAGTCAAAGTTTTCTTTGCCATTTTTTTTCCAAAAAATATATCTGTTTCAAACAGAAAAGTGAAGAAGCCTCGGAGAGAAAGTTACAGAAACAGGGAAAAAGTTGATAGTTACAAAGGATTCAGAAGAGGGCTTCAAAAGTCTCGCGCAGTAAAAAAACATCGAAAGATCGAAAAGGAAAGTTGGACATTTTCGTCACATCAACATGCAGACTCGGCTGAATAGAACGAAAAATATCAGGGATATCCGATCAAATTAAAACACGAGAAATGGCAACCAAGAGACCGGCTTGAGACAAGGAATGGCAGTCTCCAATTTCGAACAGAATTTGTTCTTGGGGATATAATAGGAATGAGATTTCTGCACCAATTTTTTTTTTTTGAGGGAGGGGGTTTGTCGGACCGCGGACTGATCTGTCTCGTTTTCTCACCTTTAAACCAGCGTTTCAATTACCCCGTGATCGACGTGATGGGATCGCTTCGCCCAATTCAATCGCGCCGTTCCGAATTGAAGTCATGGCCTCGGCACAGTCGAGTGCCCACGGAAACCCCCGACCCATTTTCCCGACGCCGAACCTCTTCTAGTCGGGCCACTTGGTGAAAAACGGGTCGAGCGAATAATGGTAGGGATCTGGGGACCCTATGAAACTCCAGACGAACGACCCCAATTACACCCCGAAACTCCGTCGGGGATTTTCTTAAAGCTACTTGTCCGCTACTATGGGGAGGACGGGAGGGGTGAGGATAGGTCGGATGGGGTTGTCTTCTTCTTCGTCTTCTTCTTCTTCTTCTCCTTCATGTCAAATGGATTGCAATAAAGTTTCCATTTGAAAAGTCAAAAAAAGTCTTCTCCTTCTTCTTCTTCGTCTTCTTTTTGTTCTTCTTCTTCGTCCTCGTCTTCGTCTTCGTCTAAATTATTCTTCTTCGTCCTCGTCTTCGTCTTCGTCTTCGTCTTATTCTTCGTCTTCGTCTTCGTCTTCGTCTTCGTCTTCGTCTTCGTCGTCGTCTTCGTCTTCGTCTTCATACTCCTTCTTCGTCTTCTCCGTCTTCGACTACATCTAGATTATTCTTCTTTTTCGTCTTCAACTAATTCGTCTTCTTCTTCGTCTAAATTCTTCTTCTTTTTCTTCCTCTAAATTCTTCTTCTTCTTTTTCTTCGTCTAAATTCTTCTTCTTCTTCTTCTTCTTCTTCTTCTTCGTCTTCGCCTAAATTATTCTCCTTCTTCGTCTTAATTCTTCTATCTCTTTTTCTTCGTCTAAATTCTTCTTCTTTTTCTTCGTTTAATTGTTTTCTTCTTCTTCTTTTTCTTCGTTTAAATTGATCGTCTTCTTCTTTGTGTCCGTCTAAATTCATCTTCTTCTTCTTCTTCTTCGTCTTCGTCTTCGTCTTCGTTTAAATTCTTTAGAAAAATACCTAAGCGATGAATATGTAATCCCCCTCTCGATGTTGACACGTCGTATAGCATAAGCACCACCAGCGCTAACCAAAATCACTGACCACCCGCTTGGACTTGCATGCGAGTCATCACGGAGCCGCTTCTAAAGAAATGTGATCCCCGTATGGTTCTCACCACACCGATTGCTTTCCCTCCTCTCTCCGTGCAGACATGTCGTACAGCTTCGCCAACTACAGCGGCGAGTACGACGATCCCTACCTGAAGTCGCCGCTGAAGCAGATCCTGATCGTCAGCTTCACGCTGACCTTCCTGCTGGGGCTGGCCGGCAACCTCCTAGTCATCTTCGTCATCGCCAAGAACCGCTCCATGCACACGGTCACCAACTTCTTTCTGGCCAACCTGGCAGTGGCCGACCTCCTGGTCTCCGGCCTCTGCGTCCTGCCCAAGCTGCTCTACTTCGTCTCGGCCGGCTGGCACTACGGCGACTTCCTCTGCAAGCTGCACAACTACGCCATGAGCGCCACCACCACCTCGTCCATCTTCATCCTGACCGTCATCAGCATGGAGCGGTTCGTGGCCATCCTGCGGCCGCTGGAGACCCGCCGCCTGCTGACGGCGCGCCGGCTGGCGGCGGCCATGGCCGCCGTCTGGCTGGCCAGCGCCACCTTCAACGTGCACACGGTCTGGTACCACGAGGTGAGCGTGACCGAGGGCGTGCCCTACTGCTCGGCCTCGGCGCTCATGTTCGAGATGGACAGCAAGGCGTCCAAGGTGCAGACCGTCGTCTTCTTCCTGGTCTACTACGTCATCCCGCTCCTGGTCATGCTGGTCCTGTACGGCTTCATCTGCCAGAAGCTCTGGGTGAGCAGCAAGATGCGGCTGGTGGCCGGCAGCGCGGACAAGAAGGAGCCGCCGGCCCATCAGCAGGGCCGGAGCCGGCGGCTCCGGTGCCTGGCCTTCCTGCGCCGGCTGCGCGACCTCTTCGTCCGGCCCGGGAACGGCGCGGCGTCCGGGTCGGCCGGGGACGGCCGTAAGCCGGCCAAGGGCGTCCCGGGCGGGTCGGCGGCCGTTGCGGCCGCCGCCGCTGCCGGCGGCGGCGGCGGCGGGTGCCCGGCCCGCACCGGAAACCCGGAAGAGGTGCAGGTGCTCCTGGAGACGCAGATGTCCGACGAGTCTGCCGTCAGCGAGATGGGCGGCGCGGGCACCGAGCAGAAGATCGGGCCGTTCTACCTGGACGAGCCGGACGAAGACAGCGGTGGCGGTGGCGGTGCCGGCTGGCAGGCCGCCGATAATCCCATCATCTACCGACCGCACGGCAAGGCAGATCAGGAGGTCAGTCTGCCAATCGGTGCCGGTGCCGGTGCCGGTGCCGGTTCGGCCGTCGCCGGCGGAGGCAGCAACAGCCACAGCCCGATGAGGCCGGACACCGGCCGGAGACACCAGGAGACGCCGCCGGTGCCGGCGAAGGTCGCCGGCCACAACAACAACAACGTCTGCAGCACAGTCGGCGGCAGGGCCTCCCCTCGCCCCAACCAGGCCGGCCGCCCCGCCGCCGGCTCCCGGGCCGGCGGCCAGCAGCTGCCCCGCCCGCTGACCATCTCCAAGCCGGAGCGCTCCTCCAAGGTGGCCAAGAAGAGCAAGAAGAAAGAGGCCATCGCCGCCCGCAAGAAGGTCATCAAGCTCCTGATCGTCATCGTCTCCTCCTTCGCCCTGTGCCTCCTGCCCTACCAGGTCCTGGCCCTCTGGATCACCTTCGACGAGGCCTTCCCGCACCACGCCCCCGTCGTGCAAGTCTTCATCCCCTTCTCCTACCTCTGCTACTTCGCCAACAGCGCCCTCAACCCTTTCCTCTACGCCTTCCTCTCGGACAACTTCCGCAAGCGCATGCGCGAGACGCTGACCCTGCGCTCGTCGGCCCGCCGGCAGAACTGGATGCGCACGCAGGCGCGCCTGCGCAGTATGACGGACGGCAACACCGAGACGGAGACCATGTATACCTGCACGTAGTGGCGTTTATTTCAAGACTCGCTGTTTCATTCTCAAGCACCCTTTGTTGGCAATGTTGCTACTTGTGTCGACCACTATTGCGTTTGCCTGCATTTTATCATGAATCACCATTGCTGGCTGTTGATTAGCTATGCAGCTAAAACTCGATGGAAAGGGCGCTCATATCGCATGTACCCTTCGTCCAAATGGCGATCATCCACTATGCGCTTAGGTAGAGAGAGCGCTTCCCGCAACATAGCATGCTAAAACCGTTTCAACGAGAGCGCTGTCAACTCCTGCGACGGTTTTGGGAGAAACCTTGAACTAGTCGACTTCGTTTCGACTCCCGCTAAGCCTTATGAGACACGGTGACGACTCGACTTTCGACGGATGGACCTGCGGCGTTTAGTGGCGACTAGTCGCACGGCGCATGCGCTTCGATGTCCACCGTCAACCGATTAATCGCGAGGGAGGGACGACCGAATAGATGCAACGGATCTATGGAGTGCGAGTGTGTAATGGAGTATTCGGAAGCCTGTTTGAGACGAGAAATTATGACGCTGTTGGTTTTTGAAACGGGACACCTTTTCCCACAAACTCTATTACATTAGTGGTAGTCAGTTCGTCAGCTATAGCGAGTTCCAGAGAAGAGACTTGACTGCGCAGAATCTGAAAGTTGTGGGGTCGTTTGCCGTTTGGAACTACCCATTGCTACAGTACTGGAGGGCCGCCACTATAACTGACTGGCCTGAGTACCATAGACAATAGTGCAATGAGCATTCGGGCAGTATGATGATACGCAGGTAGAGTGTTCTCTGCTCTACTTGCAGTATGGCGTGTGGTGAAACCAATGTCTAGTCACGGGCTCTCGGGCACGCCGGTACGTTTTGTGCTTACCACAAAATGCCGTTAGTCCGCGTAGCCTCTGTATCACCGCGTTAGTTCAGTGCGGTGAGTAGCCGAAACCAGACTAATAGTTAGAGTGCGGTGAATGGATGTTGTGCGAAGGTATTGATGGCGTTCGGTTAGCTTCAACGGGTCTACCCCGGTCAGTTCGGTCTGACCTCGTGACCCCCTTCCCTAGCTTACCCGGGGTGACAAGGGGTCAGCCCGGAGAGGCTAATCAAACGGACCTAGGCTCCGTTTTTCTCTCCAAAACCCGGCTTAGGCTCAGGCTCCGGCTTTGTCTTTCTTTCTTTCGTCCATTTTCAAGTACAAGGCGAGGACTTTGCCTTCGTTTTTGAATGTAACACTGCCTCCTTTTGAGAAAGAATCCAAAGCTTTCAACTGCAAGAAAGACGTCCGACCTGCGTTTTCAGCTTTTGGGTAACGGAGACGAAGCCGGAGCCGAAGCCTAAGCCGGGTTTTGGGAAAGGGCCCTATAGTGTGGTGTGATACGAGGTGAGAGAACGAATGCGATGTCTGGTATTACTCTGAGTCTTCGAGAACTCTTGTTGGACTAAAAGTGCGTTCAGTGTTTCATATGAAAGCGATGGGTGGTCGATGGTGTGCTCGAGAGAACGGAGGTGAAGACGAGAGGAGCTTAAGAGCGCGTGGTTCTGATCTCATTTTTTCCCGTGAAATCTTCGCCTCGTTCGCAAACGAACCCGTCCATTCGGAAAACATTGTAATTGGTGCGTTTGAGTGTACTGTAGCCAACATGTTTAAGGTAAAACGTGTGAATGTTTGCAGTGAGACCACGGTGCCAGCCATTTTAGTGCTGCATTCGAGCTAGCATCCATCTTACTACCTTCGGTTGAATCGGTGCCGGTAGCCGTCAAATTCAAAACATTACAACCCAATATGATTGGACGGCTGTCTCTACCCTGACCCGGTGTGCTAGGGAAACTAGCTTTGAATTGGCATGTCCAAATACATTAAGAACTGTCTCTCAGGCCATTTATGAAATGAAAGCTTCGGATTCGGTCATATTTATCTTACTCGTTATAATAATTATCACAGGCATCTAAAAACAAGCGTTTGACCGCAGTTTCTTGGTGAATACTCTGCACCTATCACACTATGAACATCTAAACAGTGAAAATGGGGTTAAAATGTCACTGTAATATTTCACAATGCATTTTAGAGTGAATTCGCCGTGAAAAAAATCGCCTCTCTGACCTGATAAGGATTTCTTCAGATCACTCGAGAGACCGTGTAAAAAAAACCATGAATATCATCTAGGCTGGAAAGCTCCAGCCTTGAGGGATGGCTAATTCAATTACCAGTAGGGACCGCCAGCCCCCATAGAGGTACTGTATGGTGTCCTTGTAACTGTCACTCCCAGATACTTCCAAATTGCCTTGAAGACCACTGATGAAAACACCGTGAAAATGACTTGGCTAACTGTGTGCAGTGAAAAAGGCTTGAAAACACTGTGAAATTTTGTTCACGGCTAAATAACATGTTCACCACATTTTCACGGTTTAGATGTTCATAGTGTCAGACCGACAAACCCTCAAATTCGGAAACAAACCGCAGCCTGGATTTTCAGGTTTTGTCAGACAGAGCCCGAGCCTAAGCCTTCATTTTGAAAACGGTCTAAGTAACCCTGCACGTGTAGAGTGTGTTTTCGATGCCTTGTCAAGGATCGGCTAGGTTCCTGTAAGGTGTCTACCTACTACTCCAACAATAATTAGATGGGCGTTTTGCGAGAGGTGTGGGAGTGAAAGGGATGTCGTGTGAGTGTGTGTTCCTGTACGTGAGCGTGCGATCATGAGAAAGAACGAAATAATGTGTGATCGTTTCATCCCCACGGGTTGCAAACCACACCCAATCCTACACGTGTATATAAACTAGTGTATATAATTGCCAATGAGTGTACCCCCTGTGACGTCAAGGCCCTCTATCGTTTGAAAATGGTTAGTTTCAGCTGACAGTCCGTATACGTCCCGCGTTCGTGACGTCAACACGCACGACGTTTCTGTTTGGGATACTTTCCGTGTGTTTGTGTGTGTGTGTTTTTTTTTAAGAGATTCACTAAAGACATGTGGACCGTTTTCGAAATGAAGGCTTATGCTCGTGCTGTATAGGCTTCGTTCATATTTTTTCTTGCTCGTTATAATATCACAGGCATCTAGAAACAAGCGTTTGGCCCCAGTTTCTTAGGGAATACCCTGTACCTATCAAGCCAACAAACCTTCAAAATCGGAAACAAACCACAATCTGGATTTCCAGGTTTTGTCAGACGGAGACGAAGCCTGAGCCCGAGCCTAAGCCTTCATTTCGAAAAACGGCCCAATGAAGCCATGCGTTGGTGACCGCTGTGGGGAACGTAATACCGTATCCATCGCCGCGGCATACCAGCGAAGCCCGAACTACCAGAGCGCCCTCACTCGTTCCAAAATAGATAATTTGAACTGGAGTTGAACCTACAAGTGCAAGCGCGCTAATACGATAACCGACCGTGATTATCATGATTAAGGTTTTCTGTTAATTGACAAGCTGTTATAATGTGTTGCAGTTTAGGTCTCTTTGTCTTTATATTCCGGTTTATTAAAAAAATAAAATCAAGGCACCTTTTTCTTTTAATAAAAGAAGTTTTTGAAGGATACGGAAAGAAACGTGTGTAGTGTGGAGTGTAGAAATATCTTGGTGAAACGCAATACCATACACAAGGTTACATTGCATTATAAAAAAGTGGTCTTACGATCAAATAAATGGTATTTATTTCTATTGGAAGTTTAAGAGTTTGGGAGATACTAAAGAGTTACGAACTGAAGCTTTAACTTTTGGTCAGTATTGCACGATTTCAAGAGGAGGGATTCAGTCTGCGTACTGGCTTATTTTATCTTTATGCACATAATTTGAATCACCATGTGGATATATTCGATATGAAATTGTAATTCTTGTAAATTGGCCGTGTAATTAAGATGAGACAACTATTAAATTATTCTATGGATATAACTCGGGTTTTTTTCTTTGGTGGATACATCGCGGAACGCTGTCCAATAAAGGTACTGAGGTTGGTCAGAAAGCTTGCACGTCGTACGGTTGCCGTCTTCATTTCTGCCATGTGCAGTTGCTGGACAGAACTCTCATCTGAGAGTAGCTGGTTTGATCGCTGCCTCTGCATCTGCATCTGCCTCTGCCTCTGCCTCTGCATCTGTCTCTGCTTCTGCCTCTGCCTCTGCCTCTGCCTCTGCCACTGCCCCTGCCCTTGCCTCTGCCTCTGCCTCTGCCTCTGCCTCTGCCCCTGCCTCTGCCACTGCCTCTGCCTCTGCCTCTGCCTCTGCCTCTGCCTCTGCCTCTGCCTCTGCCTCTGCCTCTGCCTCTGCCTCTGCCTCTGCCTCTGCCTCTGCCTCTGCCTCTGCCTCTGACTCTGCCTCTGCCTCTGCCTCTGCCCCTGCACCTCCCCTGCCCCTCCCCTGCCCCTCCCCTGCCCCTCCCCAGCCCTCCCCTGCCCCTCCCCTGCCCCTCCTCACTGGACAACATAAGCAAATTGAGGCACCTGTTTCTGCTATTTATTTCAATAAGATAACGGTGGGTCCCGCTCAAAACAGACGTCCCCTCCACCTCCCACCTCCCCAGCTCCCCTTTTTTTCCCGCATCAAACTTTAGAGTATCAGTTGGACGGACAGACATAAACTGATTAACCTATCTGCGGAGTGCCTAATTATAGAAGCCATTCGTTTATTTTTAACCAAGTGCGAGTTCGACTGATAAGAGACGACCCCATTTGAAGCCGAGATGAGCCTATAATAGTTGCTCACATTGTCCGCTTGTGTGCGGTTACTGCAAAAATGGTTCGCTCTATGGTCGGCTGAAAGCTTTCTGGCGCTCCGCTGTTGTTATTCTTGTTTCCGTCGGCGGTAAAACTGCAGCAGTTGTATAAAGCTTGTGTCGCCATTGTGTGACGACACTAAGCCTACTTTGAACCCCACTCGCCCGTTTGCCGAATGCTGTCAACACGCAGAGACAATCCCCACACAAAGTCGTGCGGGACGTGACAGGGCCCGTTGCCGGTCAAAGTCCGTTGCTCCGTCGTTGGAAACAGGTGCGCCACAGGTGAATCACTGGCTAATTGTAAAAAAAACCAAGACAAACCGAACGGCCATTATTGATTCACGATGGCGTCCTTCAAGGCGTCCGCTACTAGGGACATGAGGGAGAGCTATTACATCGGTGAAGTAAGTCGCAACCATTACTGATTCACTGACAATTTAGTGGGCCTGACGTTTCGATCCTAGCAGGACCTATTCTCAAAGGCATTGCCTTTGAGAAAGGCAGAGAGACAGGTCCTGTTAGGATCGAAACGTCAGGACCTCTAACTGTTTTAGATTATAATTTCAGAAGTCTCAAAATTTAGTGGGCCTGACGTTTCGATCCTATTAGGACCTTTGAGAAAGGTCCTGCTAGGATCGAAACGTCAGGCCCACTAAATTTTGAGATTTGCATTTTGGTAATTTTAGTCAGTAAGCAGTTTGCAATATTTGTTGTATATCACTTTAAATAATTTCAGAAGGTTATTAAAAGACCATTTTGACATGCGATTGATATCGTGCGTTGATTAATTGGGTGGTGCGGATGTGTTTCGGGTTGTTGTTGGTTTTGTTTGTCCTGCTCCGTAGAAAACACCGCTCCGACCGCGAATCAAGAACCGACCGAGCCCGGGCCTGCGTCTGTCCCGTCGGGCCAAGCTCTGCTACGGCCTAGGAGGCATCCCGTACCAGCTCACCAACACCGTGCTGGGCTTCTACATCAACGTCTTCTTGCTTCAGACCGCAAGGGTACGTCAGGCCTAGAAGAAAATACTACAAAGCTGGACTGTCAACACTATTTGAAATTTCAAAAAGTTAGAGGGCCTGACGTTTCGATCCTAGCAGGACCTTTGAGACAGGTCCTGCTGGGATCGAAAAGTCAGGCCCTCTATCTTTTGAGATATAATGTATCACTGGTCATTTCAGTCTGTGAGCTAAACATGTTTGAATTTTCTTGATTTTTCTTAAGACACCTGTACTGTAAAATAAATTGCTGGACAATGCTCAGCCAATATACTGGCTAACGTTGACAGAAATCTTTCTTGTCCCTACTGGTAAACTTGTTGATCGATAGAATACCCAAATCTGAATGCATTAATCGTAATCATTAAAAAAACTCACAAAATGTCTGATCAAACTAGCGTGTTGGGGCCAGGTGTCTTCGTGGGGAACATAAGGGCGCCCAAATCGCACGATTGGGCTCGGGGACGAAAACACCTCCATGGTCCATCTGAACTCCGAACTCCATACATCACCATGGATTCTTACATGGCCATAGGCCCTTTATACGAACCCATGGATCGAAAACGAGAATAAAATACTCCAGAGCTGGGCAGACTGTATGTGTGCACTACTTGACATTTCAAAAGTTACAGGTCCTGACGTTCCGATCGTATAATAGCAGGACCTTTCCCAACGGTCCTGCTAGGATCGAAACGTCAGGCCCTCGAACTTTTGAGACGTATCATAGGACATTTTAGTCAGTGAGCATTTTTGTGCTTTTTTATGTCTTACTGACACCTGCACTGTAAAATGAAATTCTGGATAATACTCAACCAATATAATTATTGGCTAACGTTGGGGTTGAGGTGACAGAGGTCTCGGGTTCGAGTCACGGTCCGGTCACATCTTCTCGGCTGTGTGAAAGTACTAAGCCGTTTACGAATTGAAGGCTTAGGCTCGGGCTTAGGCTTCGGTAATATTTTCTCTTGCACGTTATAATGTCACAGGCCTCTAGAAACAAGCGTCTGTCACCAGTTTGTTGGTGAGTATACTCTGTTCTTTATAAGTCAACAGACCTTCACATTCGCCGACAAACCACAACCTGGATTTCCAGATTTTGTCAGACGTGAGACGAAGTCTGAGCCCGAGCCTGATCCAAGGATTCTTGATACGGGGCCATAATTTCATACGAACGCGGCTGGTTGTCTTTTGATTGGTGTATATAATAGGTCCCGCCCTTCTACACCAGTATCATCGTGCTGTCCGGCCGCGTGTGGGACGCCCTCACCGACCCACTGATCGGCTTCCTCGTCTTCAGGAGCAAGAGCAACCGATTCGGCAAACTCAAGCCATGGTGGGTGTGGTCGCGGCTATACGAGGTTGCTAGAGGCTGTGACGAGAGCTAGACGACTATAAACAGAGGAATTACGTAGTGTATTTTGATAGTGGAATAGAAAGTCGAAGTGATAGTCGCATACAGCCACGAAGTGTACTGTTGCACTCGAACGGGCAAAGTAAAATGGAAGACTGCCTGACTGACTGACTGACTGACTGACTGACTGAATGACGGCCTGCCTGCCTGACTGACTGACTGACTGACTGACTGACTGACTGACTGACTGACTGACTGACTGACTGACTGACTGACTGACTGACTGACTGACTGACTGACTGACTGACTGACTGACTGAATGACTGACTGACTGACTGACTGACTGACTGACTGACTGACTGACTGACTGACTGACTGACTGACTGACTGACTGACTGACTGACTGACTGACTGACTGACTGACTGACTGAATGACTGACTGACTGACTGACTGACTGACTGACTGACTGACTGACTGACTGACTGACTGACTGACTGACTGACTGACTGACTGACTGACTGACTGACTGACTGACTGACTGACTGAATGACTGACTGACTGACTGACTGACTGACTGACTGACTGACTGACGGACTGACTGACTGACTGACTATGTGTCCGTCCGTGTACTTACTAGGTTTTTCGATTTGTTGCTGTATATTATTTTGTGATTTTCCAGGATGTTCTTTGCCACCTTCCCGGCCGTTGCCTGCTTCATCTGTTTCTTCGTAACCCCGGAAACCACCGAGCCCAGGCTAAAGTTCGTCTGGTACCTGCTCTTCTACTGCCTCTTCCAGACGTTCCTCACGGTAAGTGGCCAAACAGGTATCCTGCCCTTAGATGGTTGCCTTTTCAAATTGTGAAATAGTCTTTGCCCGGGTGGGGGCGCCAGTCAGAACCATTCGACCATTAACTGCCATACGTCCCAAGGCCACCGAGCCCCCAAGGTCCAAAGGCCCCCCCCCACGTGTTCAAATATGAAAAGTGTCAAAGAAACTTTGAATGGACCTGTGCCAGAAACCTCTTGGATTTAAAGTGCCAGACATAATGTGTGGTTTAACGAGCATCAGGTTCAAGGACCGGTACAGCCATATTGGAGGTTTTTTTTTCTGTGCCATCATGGCTTGTTTAAATTCGTATCGGTAAGGTTTGCATGGTGGAAATACAAGTGGAAGGTTTGCAGTGACACCATGTAATGCATGCACGACGGGCAGAGTACACTCTACCCGAAACGTTGAGTTACGGGCTCTTTTCAGAGCCAAACTTCTTGAAAGAGATGTGCTACATTGTGTCACAGCAAACCTTCAACTTGGTACCTTTTTTATATAAAACCCAATCCCGCCAACTACGGTCAAGAATGACAAACAGCGCTGGAGGTAATTCAAAAATCTCACAAAAAATCCAAAATACAACAGGCAAAGAGCACGCACAGCAACATTAATAGGACTTTAGAAAAAGATGCCTAGAAATGTGCTGGGGAAATCTGAACTGTAATACATGAAGCCGTGGACTATGTCTGGCCAATCAAGAAATGATGTACAGCCTCCTTAAAACTCTGTGCCCCCTCCTTTGAGGGCTGCCCAATGATATCAGGGGGAAGCCTATTCCAGATGTTGACAGCGACTGGCAAAAAAATCCTGTCATAGTCCAGCAGAGTCTGGGCTCTTCTTGTATCAGGCAAACCTTCAAGTCTTATCTTCGCCTTTGTTTTGTTTATGTTTTTTTTTCAGTTTTACCAGATGCCTTTTGCAACGCTCACCCTGTGTCTCACAGACAACCAACAGGAACGAGACGAGGCCACGGCATTCCGTGAGTATCGATTCTCGATAATCGATAATGCAACGATTCGTTTCAATATTCTCCCATCGTGTTTTATCTTGAGAAACTCAGGATGCCACAGTAAAGAACTTTGATGTGTTTTTACCCACCAGGAGTAAGCTGGGAAGTTTCCAAAGATGATTCCACTCTTTAAAAGTTCAACTGGCGAAGCTTAATCTTTTGAAAAATTGCTAAAGAAAATTTGGACTCGACTGGGACGTGAACCCGAGACCTCTGGATTAACGTACTAATGCTCTTCCATCTGAGCTAACCAGCCCTTAGATGATGGCCTTTCCTAATAGTCAACTAGTCTTTGCCGGGGTGGGGGCGCCAGTCAGAAGCAATTCAATTCATCTCCAGGGATCAAACCCCTGCTTTCATTTAGATGTAAAACAACTATTAATTGTTGTAAACTTGGCTACGGCAGCTCGGGGATCACACAAAGTGGATGCAGCTTTTTTTTTCAATTCCAGTCGAACAACCAAGGAAGCTTAATATTGTAAGATGTATCACTATGCATATGTGACCCGGCACAGCGACATGAGGAATATCCCCCCAAAACACTTTTCAAGTAAACAACGCCTGAAGTCAAAGTATCTTCTCAATTCGATAAAAAAAAATTGTATTTTCGGGAAGTTAATGTATTGGAGGATATTATGTTGGAAGGATTTTAATTTCCGATATCCGTCTCTAAATGTTGAAAAACGAGGATTTCAGGGGAGTGTTTGTGTACTGTTTTCATGAAAATGTAAACTTCCTGCCTTTTTGAATGGCCGCTTTCGAGGAGTTAGAATCGTGCTGCTATATTGTGTTTGGTACCAAATAAACGAGCGAAGTCCTCTTGTACTATTTACAACAACTTTCACACGGAAATAATTTTGATATCATTTGAAAGCTAATGGTATACTCTTTCACATCATTAGAAAAACTCAAACTCTCAAAAGTGGGGGTAATTCCTCATTATGCTGTGCCGGGTCACATATGTTCGTTGGTTTATCACTTTGAAGTTATGACTATTCAAATAATCAGACATTTTGTCTTTGGTTTCTTGGATACTCCTTTTCACAACCTTTCAAAAACCTTCTTTTCCCCTATCTATGGAACGACGACTGCAGGCATGGGGTCGGAGGTCATAGGTAACCTGGTGGGTCAGGTCACCATGGGGTTCACGTTGTCCGTGTACCAGATGAGACTGGACACGGTCCCTCAGTGTCGCCTGTCCAACGCCACGTCCACCATACCGCCCGAGGAGGCCGAAATCAAGGTGATTATTTAGGGGGTGCTCGCCATAGAGGGCGCTGTTCTCTAGATGGTGCTATTGCCTCGTATTCGCCTCAAGTACCGAGTAGAGACGGCTCAAGAAGACGGTTCGTGCAGCGTGTAGTATGATTCACGACCCCTGTAACCGATCTACCATGTTTCAAAATAATTAAAAAATGCGGAATCTACCTCAATCACGGTCAATCCCGGAGCGCTTTAGAAACCGACAGGGGGCGCTATTAGAGTCATTATATATAAAAAATTATACAGAAAGTACCGACACCATAAGATTTTGACGCAATTTCGGTCGGTACGACGTGGGGTTTGTGGCATGCCCTCTCAGGTGTCACCGACATGTGATCTCATTCAGTGAAATAATTGTTGAAGTCAAACATGATCTGCAAAAAAATCAAGTTGTATTGCGAACGCCACGCCGTACTGAGCAATGGAAACAAACAGATGGCGACCAGGTCTTAAGTTGTCGGTACTCTCTGTTGTGGCCGTTTCCGCACTGGACTCCAATTGGTAAATCTTCCCGGCGTCCGCACTTGGACTATCGACTCGGGTTAGTTTAACCGAGACGATCGGTAAAACTAACCGACTCGTGTACATGTGCATGTACTGCAGTTACCCTGCGCCCTCACGAGTCTTGCAGACAGTAACGTAACATGCTGAGCGCCGGATGTGGGTTTTTTTTACCGAGTCGTTTACCGAGACGTCCAGTCCGGATTGGACTTATCGACTCGGTTAAACTGACCTGGTCAATTTAACCGGGAAGAAGTCGGTCGGTTAAACTACCCATTCGAGTCGGGTAAGTTACCTGGGAGGAAAATGTCCTGGGCTGTCCGCATTGGACTTGAAATGAACAAGTTACCCATTTGCTCGGTTAGTTTATCCAAATTAAGTCCAGTGCGGAAGCCCTGTCCGCACTGGACTTACATACACCGGTTCATGGACGTAATATTTCGAACCTGCATCGCTAGCAGCTTAAAACGATGGACGGTATTGAGAGAGAGAAAGAGAGAGAGAGAGAGACAGACATACAGACAGACAGACAGAGACAGAGAGAGAGAGAGACAGAGAGAGAGGAACGAGAGAGTGCAAGGGAATTCACGACCGTAAGCCAGTACGCGTGCCCGCTATTAAATGTCAACTTCGCGGGACTAAGGGACTTTGCGCGCTGAATATTAACTCAGACGAGAAGCGACACAGGAGATGCCGACAGCCATTCGACGGATTGATTAATGGCAAGCCGCCATCACAGTTGTCCATCACAGACCGGACGCAGGGACTTCACACGGGGACGTTACGGATGTGTTCGTGCATGCGGAATGAGCCCGACTTCAAATTATATCGTTTAAATTTCAAACCTTCATTGGAGTGTCTCACGTTCGTTTTGGTTTTTTTTTTCTACTTCTTCTTCTTCTTCTTCTTCGATTTATAGAATCAAGGCTATTTGGTGGGAGCGGCCGTTCTGTCAGGCCTGTTTCTGGTCTGCTCGATGGGCGCCATATTCGGAACGAAAGAAGTCCCGTGTAAGTTCATGCATAAAACAGCGGCACTTCTCCCCCTCCGTAAACCCTGACGCTGAGAAGGGGCCACTTTGTCTGAACCCCCGTTCGGATTGTCGGTCGCCCTGCTAAGTCCTGCAGAAAGAATAATAATCTACAGACGGTGAAGTGGGCCCTTCCGTGATTACCGGGTGTGTAACGTATGGCATTAATTCGGTAAGGCTTCAAGCGAAGGGATTTGCTCAACAGAGGTGATTGATGTCATTGTTTTTACGGTCGATCGACCCGTAGGCTGGTAAGTCAGTAAAGTTGGTCGGTCGGTCGGGTCGGTCGATCGGCCGGTCAGCCCGTCGGTTGATCAGTCAGCTAGTCGGTTGATCGGTTAGCTAGTCGTTTGATCGGTCAGCCGGTCGGTTGATTGGTCAGCTAGTTGGTTGATTGGTCAGCTAGTCGGTTGGTCGGTCAGCTATTCGGTATAATTGAACGTTCAGCTAGTCGATTGATCGGTCAGCTAGCCGGTTGATCGGTCAGCTAGTCGGTTGATCGGTCAGCTAGTCGGTATAGTTGAGCGTTCAGCTAGTCGGTATAGTTGAACGTTCAGCTAGTCGGTATAGTTGAACGTTCAGCTAGTCGATTGATCGGTCAGCTAGCCGGTTGATCCGTCAGCTAGTCGGTTGATTGGTCAGCTAGTCGGTATAATTGAACGCTCAGCTAGTCGGTTGATCGGTCAGCTAGTCGTTGATAGGTTAGCTAGTCGGTTGATCGGTTAGCTAGTCGTCTGATCGGCCAGCTGGTCGGTTAATCTCTCTCCCTCTCTCTCTCTCCCCTGCCGGTGATACCGCAAAGCTTCCACTTCGTATTTCCGCCATGCAAACCCTACACGTCTAAATCTGACTGTTTAGATTTCACTGTCGATTTCAATGCTTCCTCCTTCCAGCCCAGAAGAGAAAGACCAAGCTGGAGGAGTCGTTCGGTCAGGCCCTCCGCACCGTCCTGACCTTTGGACCCTGGCTGACTCACATCGGCTTCCTGATCCCGTTCGTCTTGGCTGTGAACGTGAGTATAACCTCCACTCCCCTCCACTCCTCCTCCTCCTCCTCCTCCTCCACCACCCCTCCTCCTCCTCCTCCTCCTACTCCTCCTCCACCTCCTCCTCCTCCGTCTCCTCCTCCTCCTCCTCCTACTCCTCCTCCTCCCCCTCCTCCTCCTATTTCTCATCCTCCTTCTCATTCCCTACTCCTCCTCCTCCTCCTCCTCCTCCTCCTCCTCCTCCCCCTCCTCCTCCTCCTCCACCTCCGCCTCCGCCTCCTCTTCCCTCCCCTCCTCCTCCTTCTCATCCCCTACCCCTCTTCCTCTTCCCTCTCCTCCTCCTCCTACTCCTTCTCACCCTCCTTCTCCTCCCCTCCTACTCCTCCTTCTCATCCTCCTCCTTCTCCCCCTCCTCCTCCTCTTCCTTCTCAACCTCCTCCTCCTCCTCCTCCTCCACCCCCTCCTCCTCCTCCTCCTCCTCCTCCTCCTCCTCCTCCTCCTCCTCCTCCTCCTCCTCCTCCTCCTCCTCCTCCTCCCTCACCCCACCTCGAGTCTGTCTACCGGGTCGGGACGGTGGGTGATTCCAGCGATTCCCTAAGGGAGATCCAAGCCTTCCTTGATGAGAAGGGTTGGGGAACCTTCGGCCGACGTGCGAGCGGTACGAAAGCGTTGGCAGTCTTTGTTTGAAGGGTCTCTGCAGTAAGAATTGTTATCACTTTAAGGCCCAATACAACATTGGGAAGATCGGAAAATATCGACGTCCACAGATTTCCTTCTAATTTACACGGATTGTAGATGGTCATGGTAGAATCCTCATGTTGAAATCTTACGGCCTGGGATGCTGTACTTCTCGAGAAATCTTCACTCAACCATCGATAAATAGTTAATAACACTGCAGAACGGTGCGAAAACCGTGACAGGTTTTTTTTTTTTTGCTTTTTCTACTTTCTCAGATTACCGTTTGAGCTAAAACCTTCGTAGAATGTCTTTTGTGGAATGGTTTAACACACAAACTGTGGCAATCTTTTGACTTTTACCAATGTTTCATTGGGCCTTTAAATCCATGCTACAGAACTGTTTTGCAATGTTCCTAACAATCACACTCGTTCTGGGGGATTATTTGCATGTTTTCAGTATTTTATGCTAATGAGAATTTCAATATTCATGAGTAAAATCGTGATGTCATCACAGTATCACGCAACAGAAACCCCATTGGTCGAGTAAAAAAAAAAGTTCATTAAAATTTCTGGTTTTTCCTGCAATGCATGCTTCATAATAATTTGGATTAGTGAAGGCGTTTTGCAACAAACCTAATCCAGAGGGTAAATTCGCACAAAATGTTTGTTTTTCTTATTTTTTCAACGTTTTGAATGGAAATTATTTTCCCAACGGCTAAATGACCAACGTTTTGTACAGTGTATACATGCGGTTGCAGATTTGTACATCTCATAGGCACACTATTTTCTTTATCGTCTGATAAGTGGTTAATTATTGTTTTCCTTTTTTTTCCCCTAATTTTCTGGGATCTCACCGGCAGGCCATGCAAGCCAACTTCGCGCTGTACTCCCTCTACACTCTAGGCATGACGAACTACCAGCCGGCAATCATCATTATCCTTGTACGTCTTGCCCATAGAGCTCTATAAATAAACTAGAGGGCGCACTCACCGCGTGACGCGTGCCGACTAGGGGACTGCGACGCCATTACCAAAGAGGTGCAAATGCATGGATCTCTATTGGGCAAACTAATCCCATTTGTTTTACAAAAGAAAGTAGGACATTAAAATTCGCCAATCCCTTGAGGTTTTGATGGCCTTTCCTTTCATTACTCAATCCCATTTCTATAAAATTTTCGTTTCCGCATTCATAATTTTTCAGCAATACCTTTCCCCACTCATATAATTATTACGCGCGATTGCTACTGACATCCGGGCACTTCGAGCTGAAGTTGACCTCTTTGGTAATGGCGGATGCGCGTCCATGTCGGCACACGTTCGTACCGCGCGTTGATAGGGGAGTGCGCACTCTAGTTTATTTATAGAGCTCTATGGTCTATTTTTATATGTCTTAGGCTTCGGCTCCGGCTTCCTTGGAGTTCTCCGACACAGGTTGGGGTTCTTGGTTGAAGTTAAAGCTTGGTGTTTTTTTCTTCAAAAACGGAGTATATTACCGAAAACAGAAGACAAAGGCTACCCTTGCTCCTTGTACTTTTCAAATGGGTGGATGAAATCAAGACAAAGCAAGAGCCTAAGCCTATTAAAGCTGATTTTTTATTTATTTATTATTTTTGTTGGAGAAAAATACCTCAGCACCAGATCACACGCATTTCGTTACGCACACGCGTAGGGTTAGTGGCTCTACGTTCAGTGGTATGGCGGTGTTTTTTTTATAACTAAGCGTGTCCGGGCCACAAACTGTGCACAGCCAGACACTGTTTGTATCTCATTTGATCGAGTTTCAGCGAGTTTACAAAAATGATAGTTGGGATTCCTGTTGCTAGTCATGTTGGTATACTGAGGTATGGGGGCCTATACGTTGTGATTTATGATTCCGAAGTAACAGTTAATTCGTAAAATATTCGTGGTTCTTACAGGTACTGCCATCAGAGTCAGTCCCAGGGATCTCTCTGACGAATTACGCAAACTTCAAAATGCTGATACAGTGTAATAATGCAAAATACAACGATTCTGCACTTTCACGGTCAAAAGCGGACTTTGCATAATTATTCGGATGTTCAAAACGGACGGTTGTTGAACCATTTTGATAGAAAGTAATGATCTGATCTAACCAAAACAATATTATCATGAAACATGTGCACTAGTTCTTAAGCCCGAGTCTCTATAGACACTCTGATCGAAACGTTGATTGAGAAACGTGTTCTGCTTATCTGTTTTCCAGGTGTCGGCGTTCGTGCTGATGCCGGTCTGGCGGAGATGCGTCCAACGATTCGGCAAAAAGCTCTCCCTCTTCTTGGGCCTAGTGGTATGCTATGGCAAACTGTGCGTTCTTCAAAAAAAAAACTAACCCTAGGACCTAGAGTTTGAACTACATCATTGAAGTAGCGGAACTCCAGAGATCCATCGTCATCTTTATTCAGATGCAAACTGCAGTATTATAGTCTTGAGCCAATTACTGCAGCGTTAACAAAAAATGTACAGAGTACTGTAGGTTTTTTTGGAGCAGGGCAAACCCTCATTGAGTTACAGTCTCCTCGAAGCAAAACTCGATATGATATGAAATCATTGTGTATGATACAACACGGTACCCGCCCCGTTATTCGAGTCTACCACAAGACCTCGACCAGCTCGGTGGTCAAGTGGTTAAAACGTCTGCACTAGAAAGCGGGAGTCTCAGGTTCGAACCCAGCCCGATATAATCTGTTTGTTTATCAGGCATTGGGCAATTCAAAGCACTGAACACTCAGTGCTTTTTTACGTCTAGCAGGGCAAACCCTCATTGAATCAATGTTTTCTTGCGTGTCGGTTTGTTTTTTTACTTTATGTCATAGCCTTCGATCCCTCTGCTAGTGACGTGGGGTATAGTCGGCCATGGCAACACGTGGGTCCAGTACATCATGGCCGTACTTATGGGCAATGTCATGGCCATTGTTCAGCTCGTGCCCTGGTATGTCTTCCATTCGTCTCCTCTGGAGCTGCCACACTCGTGTGCATTTCTCGAGGCCGATACTGTACATCTCCATTTCTAACATGCCCAATTTCCGGACATTAAAAACAAATAATAAGGCAAAGGAAACTTTGACTGGATCGGGACTTGAACCCGAGATCTCTTGGTTAACGTACCGGACGGGTGCTTTTCCATCTGAGCTATCCAACCCTTAGATGGTGGCCTCCCTTATAGTCAGCTTGTATTGTGCTGGGGTGTGGGCGCCAGTCAGAAGCAATTCAACCATTAACTGCCATACATACCAGTGCTCTTCCATCTGAGCTATCCAGCCCTTAGACGGTGGCCTCCCTAATAGTCAGCTAGTCTTTGGTCGGGGTGTGGGCGCCAGTCAGAAGCATTTATTCAACAATTAACTGCCGTATATCTCCAGGGATCACACCTTCGCTTTCATTCTGGCTACAGCGGTTCGGGATCACACAATTGTGGATACATTTCTTTTCAATTCAAGTAAAAAAAAACAAAGGAATAAATTCATAGCCTTAGCCTCTGCCGTGTATTGAAATAGACCTCGTGCTAAGCGATGACGTGATTTTTTTTTTGGCTTTGGTATTTGAAGGAGCATGGTGCCTGACGTCATCGACGATTTCCTGCTGAAGATGAAGAGAGGGTACGAGACCATCTTCTACACGTTCTACATCATGATCATCAAGCTGGTGTCTGGTTTGTGCATCGCGATAACGACGTTCGTTCTTGGGTGAGTAACGCCCTCAACGGTTAGAGGAAACAAATTCAAAATAATTACCCCGTCTACCAAACTTATCTCATGACGTAAACCTCAACAAAATGTAAATTATAGATATAACATGATGTTTGCGTCGAGGAGAATGTAATTCAATGAGGTTTTGCCCTTACTCGACCTGATACACACTGAGTGCTCAGTGCTTTGCCCGGTGCCGGATGAAAATATTTCAGGCAGCTCGAGCGAGATTCGAGCCCGCGACTCCCGAAATCTAGTACGGACGTCTAGAATGCACTGAGCACTGAGCACTCGGTGTTTATCACGTCGAGTGAGGGCAAAACCTCTTTGAATAATGTAAATTGTTTGAACGAAGAGTTCCCTTCACAAATACCGCCCTCTGTGTCTGAAAAAGGTTAGCATTTAAGTTCGTTTCCACGGTTTTTTATTTCTCAAGACATGGTTGACGGATTGAGCCGAAACTTCAGCATGGCTGTTGTACATAGACGTTCGTTGAGTTTGACGAAATGAATGAACCTCAGTTCGCAAAATGGTGCAATTGAAATGATGTGGTTGATTGTCTTTTGCTCTCCACAGTCAAAACAAATAATGATTGTGAGGGTCCAGCACCTATCATGGGTTTTCCCTTTGAAAAGTTAAAAAAACGTTCCTTCCTTCCAAAGCATGGTCGAGTTGAAAGATGAAGGTATACGTTCCACGCGGGAGCTTACCTTGCAAGAGTAAACACACGAATCTCCATTCTCGCGTCCGTATAATGAATAGAATCGTGGAGTTCAAGCCGGGCGTGTGTGACGTCACGGAGGAGGTGCGCTTCGCTCTCCGGCTGCTGATCACGTGCATCCCGGCCGGCTGCCTCCTGATTGGCCTGCTCTTCCTCTACCTCTACCCAATCACGGAGGAGGTGCGCCAGCAGAACCAGACAATCCTGGAGATCTGGAGGTGGGTCAGAGGTCACGGAGGACGGGTAGTCAGCGGCAAGTCGTTGGGCGGTGTCCGAAAAGGGCCTCTAAGAGCTAGGTCTAGGTCTTCCCCCCTATTGGAAATACACGGAGATACGTTTTTTTAGCTTTTGGATAACAGAGACGAAGCCGGACCGAGGAGGCGGTTTCCGCCCCCCCGTATTTTTCTTTTAACCCTAACCGGCATTGAAACCCCAATTAACCACACATGGTTTTTCCTGTGGGAGGATAAGGGCCATGCACCAGGACACTCCACAGCCTGGTCTTCGTGGTGTCCTGTGGTACGTGAGCCTACACCCCTGTGGATGGGCACTTTGGTAAATTGCGGTATACGGTGTGTGTCCTGTGTGGGAGGTGCAAAGCGTCAGGTGATTTTTTTTTCTGCGTGTTGAGGCTTAATGACTTTTTCGGCAGTCTTCGTAGGCACATTTTGACACCAATTTTATTGAAATTGGATGTGCCGCTCTCTGACAATGAAAAAACAATTCAGTGCAATGGTATAGTCTGACGGAAATTGTCCATTGATTTACTACACAAAAGCATAGCATCCAAGGTGCATAGGGTATTTCTTTTCAGGAATTGGCATAATTAGCTCATTAAAATTGCTGTGTGCAATCATTTGTTCATCGTGTTTCATTATCATTGTAAAATCTATGCAAATTGGGGAAATGCAATAACAAAAAACATAGGAAATAAAAAAAAGGTAAATCATTCAAACAAAGCCATAACATTGAATCATGAATAATTAATGAGCTATCATTGAACAAAACTTTTTTTTTAAATGAAATAAAAAATAATAATGTTCGTTATGTAATTATCTATTACCGTGGCAAATATCATTTGAATCCATCATTGAACGACCGAGATCTGAGGGGGGGCGCCCCGTCTGTGAAGATGGTCAAAATAACCCGGCTCCTTGAGGGTTAAGCCGGGTTCTGGAAAAGTGCCTTGGCAAGATGTGACTCGGACACGATTATTTGATGAGTCGAATACCAATCCGAGACTTTTTGTTTTCCTTGGCAGGGACGCCGAGGATGACAAGCGGAGACAAACAATGAAGATTTCCCAGGAGCAACGGTTCCGATCCCGATCGATCAGGACGCCGACCATGAGCTTCAGCTATTGATTATCTATCGAATATCGATCCCCATCTTCTTCATCTCCTTCTTCTTCTTCTTCTTCTTTTTCTTCTTCTTCTTCTTCTTCTTCTTCTTCTTCTTCTTCTTCTTCTTCTTCTTTTTCTTCTTCTTCTTCTTCTTCTTCTTCTTCTTCTTCTTCTTCTTGCGTATGAGGCAGGCAGCAATTCTGTTATGCCCCTTAAAGCCCCAACACAACATAAATTGGTAAGATCGAAAAACAAAAATGTTCACAGATTTACATGAAACTTATACAGTTTGAAGATGGTTATAGTAGAAACCTCTCACTGAAATATTTCAGCCTGAAATGCTTTTTTGGGGGAGAAATGAGTAAAAAAAATCGTTTACGTCGAGATCTAAACTATTTTTCGTAACAGTACGGCGTTGAATGCTGCATTTTCGCGAAACAAATGAAGCGTTTTTCACGTTTTTCTCGAGACTCGGTTGGCGGATTGAGCTGACATTTTCACAGGTGTGCTATTTCATGCATATGTTGGATCACTTAACGTATGGATGCTATTCTTTGACCTAGACCAATGTTGTGTAGGGGCTTTAAGCGCTGCCGCTGTACCCTGCTCAGAGTTTGTTGGGTTTGGGTGAGTAAGGTCCACATCCTCTTGTGGGCAGAGGTCAGGGCACTCACTAAGAATCATTCTGCGCAGTTTGTTCAGGCGCACCACATTGACAGGCCGGAGATGTATGTAATTATTGGCTCCATGCAGCGATGCATGGCAGCATCGAAGCGGCCGACCCCTTTGCGTAGACGATTCGCAGACACCCATTCCCGTCTGGGAAGATCGGTGCCTCCGACCAGCCATCGATTAAATCGAGCCATGTACATTATTCATTATTATTATTATTAAAGATTTAACAATCTTACAAGATCCCAGCCAGGCTTTTTTTATAAAAAAGTTGTATCAACTTTGTATGACTGGTGTGGCCAGGTTGACAACAACTGGTTGTTTGCATCTGAATGAAAGTGGGGATGTGATCCCTGGAGATGCACTGCAGTTAATGGTTGAATTAACTCTTAACTAGGCGCACCCACCCCGGCAAAGACAAGTTGACTACTTTGGGAAGACCACCATCTTATAAAGGGCTGGATACCTCAGTAGTAAGAGCGCTGATACGCAAAACCAGAGGTCTCAGGCTCAAGTCCTGGTCCAGTAAAAAGTTATATCTTTTTGAAAGGAATTTCGCGACTCCAAAAATAATTAGTTTGTACAGTTTTAAAAATTAATGGCCTATTCATTTTTATTGTTAACGTAAGTTCAGTCGAGTTTTGTTAAGTTGTATGATATTTGAATAAAAAAGATACGCTTATTGTCATCCGATAGCAAGTGGTGCTGTTTTGGATGTTTTTTTGTTGCTTGTTTTTTTCTTCTTCTTTGTTTTGTATTCTGGAACGAATAAATTAACGTGACAACGAAAATTAACGGGACAACGGTCAAGGGTTACAGCACACTAAACGCAATCCAAGATGACTCCAACAAGCGGATTATCATAGAGTGTGGACCCACAATTTTTTTTAACACGGGGTACTTGGAGTCTAATTAATTTATGTTTTTGTAGACTAAGTGGAGCTTAAGACAACCTGGGGTTCATTGTTCAATTTTGGGTATAATTTGGAAATATTCTGACTTTAAATGCGGCCCTATTTTACTGTAGAAGTAGAGGGGTCCTTCCCAAAATCCTTGTAGATATTCGGCTTGAATGACTGCACCTTATTTTATTTATTTTTTCTTGGGGGTAATTAACGAAAAAATCTAATCGGCTAAGGACACCAACAATAAAAAGACAATGAGAGATGAAGGTCCAACCAAAAATTTGGAGTATATAGTTAGAGACCTGGAAAAATTCGATGTGGAATATTTGAATTTGAAAGCGGGTATTTTTGTACAGTGTTCTATGGTAGCTCGATAGCTCGGTGTTCTGTAACAGCGAGGGGTGCAGCACACAAATTCCATCCAAGATGGCTTCGCCGAGCTGATTATCATAAAGTGTGTACCCACAACTTTTTTAAGGGGTCTTAGGAGGCTAATTAACTGATACATTGTAGAAAAGGTGAAGCTTAAGACAACCTGGGGTTCACTCTTCAATTTGGTATGTAATTTGGACCATAATAGCGTCATTGTGCGCGGCACTAATAGACCTGGAGGAGGAAGAAGACGATGAAGAAGACAAAACCAGAACCAAAGATATGCTTTTTCAGTTGAAACGGAAAAGCAAAAAATCAGAACAAAAACAAGGGCTGTTTCGGAAGACGGAAAGAGCTAAAAGGGGGGGGTTTATAGAAAGAAAACGAACGAAAACAAGCTAAACAGAACGAAACAGCTAAAAAACTAGAGCTTCGACTGTTCTACGAACAGGACACTGGGCTTTTCTGCCTTTTGTGACGTCACGGTCACATGATGGCGTCTTGGGGATACCCCTTTACCCAACTTAGATATATACCAAGTATTGATGTCATCGGACTTATGCTTGCATCAAGATTGCAATTCTAAATTTGAATGTTTGTTATTTAATGCTCCAAATGCTATCTAGAATGATTGTGTGCACAAAAAACTATGGAAGGAAAAAAATATACAAAACAAAGAAAAAAAATCATGCATTTTGGTTATCAATTTATGTTATCAGTGCATCACATTGACTGTTTTTAACAATGAAAAAGTAAAGCAAAAAAATTGACCAATGAGCGGATTCGAACCCTTGGTTGCCATTTTTGCCCAATTCAACACACTAATGAACGTTGTGCACAAAGTCTATAGGACTAGGTTATACTAATTTAAAAAAAAGTTAAAAAATGAAACAATACCCAATCAACGCATGAATACACAATTTGCATAACTGGCTCACGATCTACCGGCTCACCAAATTTTAGGGCAATCGGCTTATGGGTTATATAAGAAATGAAATATCATGATTTGATGACATCATGATGACGTCATCAAATGTTTGCATTAAAGGATGGTTGTTTATTCTATAGCCAATAGATATAAAAGACAAAAAAATTATATGCTGGCCAAATCTGGTCTATTGAATGTGAAATTCCGAAAAACACAATGCCTTTCTAAAATTCATGAGATGACTTGACAGTCACATAATGCCTTTATTTTTGGATACACCTTTTCCCAACTTAGATATATGCCAAGTGTGGATCCATCGGACCTATGATTGCATCATAATTGGCATTTAAATGTTAAAACTTTGTGCACGTGTCACGAGACCTCTGATGACGTCACGATTGCAACAAATTCAGCTCACACCCGCATCTAGTGTTCTAAGTATGTGCCAAGTTTAAAGTTTATTGCTTTTATTTGAATAACCCGAATGGTCTCGCGAATGAATTTGTGCATAAAACATATATGGGGCCCTTGCGAGAAATAAAATTTGAATGAGAAAAATCTTAACAAAAACAAATGCTTCAAAAGTGAAGAAAAGCAAAACAAAATCAAATTTTGGGCGCAAAAAGTTATGCGGTGTAAGACCAAGCTTTCAGATCCCCGGGACCTCCAGGGTCGTCCCGTGTGCACGGATCTATTAGAGCTCATACGGCCTCGGTACCGGTCCACCGCACGTCCTTCCCTGTCCTCATCCATATAGGCCCGTAGACCCTGCGCCATGTGAGGGAGGGAACACAGCGGCCCCTAGACCTTGGCCGCCGAGTCGACCAAACGCATGTGTCCCTTTACGAAGACGCGAACCTGGATTACGAGGACAGTCCCAGCATCACAGTGACCCAACTGAATGCGCCACATGCGACGTTGGTGTTTGCGGGAGTTTTTTAAACACCTTATACTGAACGATCGTGCTGAGAAAAAATAAGTGCAAAATACCCCCGGGATCGAACCACTAACCTTCACGTTAGCAGTCGAGCGTCTTTCACACAAGGCCACTTGTGTTATGCAACAGTTACGACCGTCTTACACCCTAATAGGCGAACCGGATTAAAATAAAGGGGCATGACCGTTGGCGGCGGGCTTTTGGATTTCGTCGAGAGTAAAGGGTGCAGCACACCAAAATGATAATTATGATAATCAGCTTATGATTAAGATAATCAGCTCGGCGGAGCCATCTTGGATGGATTTTGTTTGCTGCACCCTATAAGGGGGCTTAACTCTATAGAGTTGGGTCATAAAATTGAGCTCAAGATGTGGCAAATCTATCACTGATGCCAAATGTGAAAAAAAAATGAAAAATATGATTGCGTTTGTCTGCAGTGAGAGAAACTCTAAGGGCCTACCGCCCATGCATTTGTACACAGTCTGACAAGAGAAACCCTGCATAGCACTGTGCACACTTTGGGGACAAGTCACAAGTGACATCAAAATTCCCCCCCAAAAAAATATGTTTATATGTCATATTTTTGATGTTACAATCTTCCCAACATTACAAACTGTCCAATTAAACAGAAGAAGGGGACAGATAGTATCACAAACCTGTAAAAAGACAGAGAGAAGGATGGGGGAGAAGGGGGAGGAGCTGTTACTTTCTCTTCCAACATTTGTCACCACATATTCACATTAAGTTTTATTTTGCACTTGTCTTGGAAAAGGGAAACATATGGAACATTTTACAACGATTTCTACCTGCAAAATTATTGCTTTGTCCGTAGAATTGGTGAAAGGGGGTCTTGGGATGGGCGGAGCTTGTTGCTTGGCAACGATAAAAGTTTACATTCAGCCAGTATAGCATGGTCAGTGTGTTCCCTGAACAGGTGGATTTTATTCCCAAGTTGCCCTTGGGATGTTTTGGGGGTTGGTGTTGGGGATTGGGGGGGTAGTGCAATTACTTGCAATGACATCACAAACCCTGTAAATGCCTTCCTTTTCAGGACAATAATTAGGACAACTTGAAGGGGTGCTTTCCTGACGTCATTGCAGCAACACTCACCGCAACAATTGTCTGAAGATGGGTAGAGTGAGACGGGGCATTTACAAGATGCAGAAAACTTGGTTCAAGCCAAACAACCAACTGGTACCTGAAGCAGGCACGCCAAGCAACCGACAGGCACCCGAACCTGGCACAACCTGCAGCACAACATCCACAAGATACGTCAGGCCGACACATCAGCAATTGCATCTAGCAACTCTCAGAGATGAACGAGGAGAATTCTGCCATGGCACGGCAAACATTGCACGAGAGGACTGCAGGAATGTGATGCTGCTTCGCCCGAAAACTGCAGAGATTACTCCAGTTGACGAGATCCAGCTCAAGACTGTGAAGCCTATAGCCGGAACATCTGGGCAGCCACAGCCGGTGAGTGGATCAGATCAACGTGAAGGAAGTTATCGATTTGTTGACGTAGACTTAGCCGTGGAACTTGGTATCCAAGTTGCAGTTGAACATCAGGAGACACACCCTCACTGTGACGGCCAACTCAGAATCCAAGCCCAGGCTGAACAGCGTAGAGGATTGGCAGTCTCAGAGGCACCGTCATGTGACAAGTGTGACTACAAAACACGGACAAAGAGACTGTATAGTTAAGTACCTCGTGGGAGCAAGAGGCGGGGAAGGAGCACTGCTGTTCCAAATATGTCCCTGCAGATTGGTCTTCACAACACCGGTATTGCAACCGCAGGTGCGAGGAGACTGTTGGCAGCGATGTACACAGCGGTCCCATCCAGAACTGGTCTGCAGAGAGGTGCGAACAAATGTGCAGAAATCATCAGGACTGAAAACATCAGAGACATGACAAATAAAAGAAAACTGACTAAAGACATTCACGAGCTCCAGGGCTTTGAGCGGGACAGCCCCATCGCAGTGGAAATCGACCGGCAATACAACAATCCCCTCCGCAACTGTAGAAAGAGCACCCCATTTGTTCCTGCAAATGTTGAATGTTTGTTATTTCATGCTCCAAATGCTATCTAGAATGATTGTGTGCACAAAAAACTATGGAAGGAAAAAAAATATACAAAACAAAGAAAAACAATTATGCATTTTGGTTATCAATTAATGTTATCAGTGCATCACATTGACTGTTTTTAACAATGAAAAAGTAAAGCAAAAAAATTGACCAATGAACGGATTCGAACCCTTGGTTGCCATTTTTGCCCAATTCAACACACTAATGAACGTTGTGCACAAAGTCTATGGGACTAGGTTATACTAATTTTAAAAAAAAGTTAAAAAATGAAACAATACCCAATCAACGCATGAATACACAATTTGCATAACTGGCTCACGATCTACCGGCTCACCAAATTTTAGGGCAATCGGCTTATGGGTTATATAAGAAATGAAATATCATGATTTGATGACATCATGATGACGTCATCAAATGTTTGCATTAAAGGATGGTTGTTTATCCTATAGCCAATAGATATAAAAGACAAAAAAATTATATGCTGGCCAAATCTGGTCTATTGAATGTGAAATTCCGAAAAACACAATGCCTTTCTAATATTCATGAGATGACGTGACAGTCACATAATGCCTTTATTTTTGGATACACCTTTTCCCAACTTAGATACATGCCAAGTGTGGATCCATCGGACCTATGATTGCATCATAATTGGCCTTTAAATGTTAAAACTTTGTGCACGTGTCACGAGACCTCTGATGACGTCACGATTGCAAAAAATTCAGCTCACACCCGCATCTAGTGTTCTAAGTATGTGCCAAGTTTAAAGTTTATTGCTTTTATTTGAATAACCCGAATGGTCTCGCGAATGAATTTGTGCATAAGACATATATGGGGCCCTTGCGAGAAAAAAAAATTGAATGAGAAAAATCTTAACAAAAACAAAGGCTTCAAAAGTGCAGAAAAGCAAAACAAAATCAAATTTTGGGCGCAAAAAGTTATGCGGTGTAAGACCAAGCTTTCAGATCCCCGGGACCTCCAGGGTCGTCCCGTGTGCACGGATCTATTAGAGCTCATACGGCCTCGGTACCGGTCCACCGCACGTCCTTCCCTGTCCTCATCCATATAGGCCCGTAGACCCTGCGCCATGTGAGGGAGGGAACACAGCGGCCCCTAGACCTTGGCCGCCGAGTCGACCAAACGCATATGTCCCTTTACGAAGACGCGAACCTGGATTACGAGGACAGTCCCAGCATCACAGTGACCCAACTGAATGCGCCACATGCGACGTTGGTGTTTGCGGGAGTTTTTTAAACACCTTATACTGAACGACCGTGCTGAGAAAAAATAAGTGCAAAATACCCCCGGGATCGAACCACTAACCTTCACGTTGGCAGTCGAGCGTCTTTCACACAAGGCCACTTGTGTTATGCAACAGTTACGACCGTCTTACACCCTAATAGGCGAACCGGATTAAAATAAAGGCGCATGGCCGTTGGCGGCGGGCTTTTGGATTTCGTCGAGAGTAAAGGGTGCAGCACACCAAAATGATATGTTAATCAGCTTATGATTAAGATAATCAGCTCGGCGGAGCCATCTTGGATGGATTTTGATTGCTGCATCCTATAAGGGGGCTAAACTCTAGAGTTGTGTCATAAAATTGAGCTCAAGATGTGGCAAATCTATCACTGATGCCAAATGTGAAAAAAATAATTGAAAAATATGATTGCGTTTGTCTGCAGTGGGAGAAACTCTAAGGACCTACTGCCCATGCCTGTGTACATGTACACAGTCTGACAAGAGAAACCCTGCATAGCACTGTGCACACTTTGGGGACAAGTCACAAGTGACATCAAAATTCCCCCCAAAGAAATTGTTCATATGTCATTTTTTTGATGTTACAATCTTCCCAACATTACAAACTTTCCAATTAACCAGAAGAAGGGGACAGATAGTATCACAAACCTGTAAAAAGACAGAGATAAGGATGGGGGGGAAGGGGGGGGGGAGCTGTTACTTTCTTTTCCAACATTTGTACCACATATTCACATTAAGTTTTATTTTGCACTTGGAAAAGGGACACGTTTGGAACATTTTTACAACAATTTCTACCTGCAAAAGTATTGCTTTGTCCCTAGAATTGGTGAAAGGGGGTCTCGGGATGGGCGGAGCTTGTTGCTTGGCAACGATAAAAGTTTACATTTAGCCAGTATAGCATGGTCAGTGTGTTCCCTGAACAGGTGAATTCTATTCCCAAGTTGCCCTTGGGATGTTTGGGGGGGGGGGGTGGTGTTTGGGATGGGGGTAGTGCAATCACTTGCAATGACATCACAAACCCTGTAAATGCCTTCCTTTTAAGGACAATAATTAGGACAACTTGAAGGGGTGCTTTCCTGACGTCATGAATGGGCCCTAATTACTTGGAAACAAAACTTCCAACCCATTAATATTCATTACACTTATCAGCAAAATACTATAAAGGTGAGAGTTTTCTTCCTAGAGGAGCAGAAACGATTTGCGAACCTCAAAAGACCTCTCTCACTGCAGCAACACTCAACGCCGAATTTCTGCAATGATTTTGGGATGGACCCCTCCACTTCCACAGCCAAATAGGGCCACATTTAAATCCAGATATGGTCCACATTTCATACCAAATTAAAGAGTGAACCCCCAGGTTGTCTTAAGCTTCACTTGTTCTACAATGTATCAGTTAATTAGCCTCCAAAGACCCCTTATTAAAAAAAAAGTTGTGGGTACACACTTTATGATAATCAGCTCAGCGGAGCCATCTTGGATGGATTTTGTGTGCTGCACCCCTAAAGTCCCCCCAATACAAATTTCAAGGATAGAGATATACAGATATAGGGTCTCCACTTCACAACATTTACGTTTTGCCTGGGGAACTGATTGTCCACCTTACCAGAACACACTCATACAACCGTATAGAGATAGGCCTTAGATGCGTTATAGTATACTCGATGAACAACTTAATGTCTTCTTCATGCTCCACATCCCTCTCCATGTCTCTTCCTCTCTGATCTCCCTCTTTAGCTCTACCCCTTTACAATCCTCTCACTCTCCACCTCAAGTTCCTCTCCCTATCTCCCAATACTCTATCTTCTCTCCTCTCTATCACTTATAACTCCCCTTCCCCTCTGTTTATTATCTCTCTCCACCTTTCTCTCTCTCTTTCTCTAGTATCTCTCTCTTTCTCTCTCTATCTCTCTCTCTCTCTTTATCTCTCTCTTTTTCTCTCTCTCTATCTCTCTCTCTATCTCTCTCTCCTTCTCTCTCTCTATCTCTCTCCTTCTCTCCCTCTATCTCTCTCTATCTCTCTCTATCTCTCTCCTCCTCTCTCTCTCTCTATCTCTCTATATCTCTCTATCTCTCTGTGTCTTTCTATATCTCTCTCTTTCTCTCCCTCTCTCTTTCTATCTCTCTATCTCTCTCTCTCCTTCTCTCCCTCTATCCCTCTCTATCTCTCTCTACCCTTCTCTCTCTATCTCTCTCTATTTCACAGCAGACTGAACTGTTGTTTGTTTGCCTTCTAAACCCAAAATGTGTTGAGTCGCCAGGCCGACTTTGATCGACTGAACCCCCTCCCTCCCTCCCCTCCCTCCCTCCCCCCTCCCTCCCTCCCTCCACCCCCCCCTCCCTCCCTCCCCCCTCCCGGAGGGAGTATGACATCAAGGCTGTGGGTCTGTGACACACACGCAGATAGACAGGCGAGCATGCGTTTCACACTAACCGCGCTCACGCACCACAGACCCTATGGCAGCGACCCCCGTCTTGGACTGGAGTTGAATGGGGGGGGGGGAGCAGGGGGAGGGGTCGGCAGGTATACTATGACGCATTGCACGTCAGATCAGAACGCGTCCAATAGTCGAGTGCGACTGCGTGCTATCCGCGTGGCATCCCGGGACTGTTCGACTCCATTTCTGTGTGTCAGTCCCCGTGAGTCTCAACGATCCGCCGATCTTGATCTGATCCCGACACCCCAGAAATGGACAGAACGCCCTCGGAAATCGACAGATCGACAGATCGATAGCTGTGAGGGGTAGAAGGGGGAAGGGGAAGCATCTTCGTACACGTTTCGCCTTTGTGTTTGTCGGTGTCTGGATTGTTTTTTTCTTTCTTGTGGGGAGGGGTGGGACATCGCTTTCGAGAGAGGACGCGGGGAATCTGCGTAAGATCCTTGGCGACGTGGACGATGTGATCTGCGGTAGGCTTCTGCCGACTCCTGCGCTCTCTCCCCCCACCCTCTCCCCACCCTCCGTCCGTCATGGGCACGAGGCACGTCTTGCTCGCTGTCTGGATGATGCTGGTGACGCGGCCGATCTGCCACGGCTTGGAAACGAGTGAGTACCCGCTTAGAAATATATTTATGAAAGTCGCGCAACGCAAGTCCTCAAAAGGCCACTCAAGGTGAGGGCTTAACTACACAACATTGGTAAGATCGAAAAGCATAAATGTTCACAGATTTACATGAAACTTATACAGTTTGAAGATGGTTATAGTAGAAACCTCTCACTGAAATATTTCTGCCTACAATGTTGTATTTTGGGAGAAATGAGTAAAAGAAACACATTACGTCTCACCGAGATCTAAACTATTTTTTCCGGAACAGTACGGCGTTGATTGCTGCATTTTCAAGAAACAAATGAAGCGGTTTTTCACTATTTTCTCGAGACTCGGTTTGCGGATTGAGCTGAAATGTTCAAAGGTGTGCTATTTCATGCATGCATATGTTCGGATCAGACAACGCATGGAAGCTATTCTTTGACCTCGACCAATGTTCTGTGAGGGCTAAAAGAAAGGAATAAGGAGAAGAACCAGGAGCAAACTAGATCAGGAGGAAGAAAGATGAACGATTATGTTTTCGTTTGAATTGAGACAAGTTGTAGGAAAGAGGGAAGCAGGTTGCAGGTAGAGAATTCCATAGTGCGGCAGTGCACGGGAAGAAGCTAGAGAAGTCCCGCTATTAGTATTGGCTTTAGGTGCCATAACATTTACAAGGCGCTTAATTCGGTTGTTTCTAAGCGCACCATTGTCTGTCTACAAAATAACAAACCAGAACATGATCAAATACCAGAATCATGAAACAGAACTGTTTCAATACGTGTAACGCAACGCCAACAAAATCGTCAAACGTACAAGGAACAAGATGGTCACTAATAATTATGGTGTGCACCTTACCTCAAAAAATACCTCTTGTCCGAAATCCATTACTCCGCTTCAGTGCCCCTTGACCGCCGCACGAATGTGTATTCTCTAACAACGTCTCGTTTTTCACAACTCGATAACAATCGGTAATAATCCACGCCTGTGAGATAAACCAAAAAAAAGGAATAATTATGTATGTACACGAGCGAGTCAAACCTGGCATAATCGGACGCCTGGGGAGCTTTTGCCGTTACTTCACCCACTGTTTCGTGATAAGCTACAGGCCTAATACAGTCCAATACAACTTGGGCACACACAAAAAGTGGTGCCCGGAATCGGAGGGTCCAGCACGTAGCAATACCACTATACCGGCGCCCCCGAATTCAGAGGAAAGGAGCGAAGTAGTTGACACGGAATTGGTGAGAGACATTCTGAACGATGCACATAAAATTCGTTTGGGCGAGGCAGTATATCAGGTATCACATTCCATTACGGGACCGCTTCCGCCTCCATTCATTAAAAAAAAAAACGCCAAAAAAAATCTACCTCAAAGTGATTAGGTTGCCAGCCATAGTTCCAGTTGTATTTCACGTGAAGATTTCACTATGAGATTCGGCCCTGATCGTCGGTCAGTGGAAAAGATCGGGAAACATCGATGTCCACAGATTTCCTTCTAATTTACACAGTTTGTAGATGGCCATGATATAATCCTCATAGAATCCTTCTCTAGAAATCGTCACTTCTCAGACATCGAGAATTTACTCGCGAGTAATAAACTATTTCTTACATTATTTAGAGAACAGTGCGGAAACCATTACGGTGTCTTTGCCTTTTTGCTCCTTTCTCAGATTACCATTAATTGAGATAAAACCTTCACAGGATTTCCCAAACAAACTGTGGCAATCTTTTGACTTTCATGTTTATGTTGTATAAGGACTGACTTCGAACTATTTCTAAAGACAAGTTCAACTCATGGTAACTTTCATGGGGTCTACTAAAACCAACATTCTGACCAAGGGATCGAATTGGGTCTGTTTGGAAGTGAAGTTTTTTGGGACCCGTTCAAACTGAAATTGCCGACCGTCTTTTCAAATCATTTTTTTAAATGTTTTAAAAACACTGTGTTCAGCCTCCAACGCAAGTGACTATGCTGTTGGAAGCCTTGTTTTTCTTGTTTTATCGGATAAGGGCTTTCTTGCGCGTGTATGGCTTTTGTGGTGCGTCGAATCGGCTCTTGCAGTAAATTGGTGCCTGATGGGAGGGATAGCGGCCGTGTCTCCGGCCTCTAACACGGCCCAGCTGCCACGCGGCGTCTGCTCGCTCGCTCGCTCGCTCGCTGGCGTGACTTTCCTCTGGGCGCTGCCGAGAAAGAGCTTGCATCTTACAGACGGTCGCGCCGAAGATAAGGTCTTGAGGATTCCTAGATTCGACTGATAGACTCAGCAACAATCCCCCGCGTAGCCGAAGCCGCGTCCCTGCTGTGCTACTTTCTCAACAACGACGCAACAACAACACGCTCACCGACTCGACTCGTTCGGTAAAAAAAGATTGCGATCCTGAGATCTCCACAAGTCCCTCGTTAAGATCAAATCTGAAACATAGAAAGAGGTGGAGGGAGAAAGAGGGGTAGAGAGGGAGGAGAAAGGAGGGAGGGGATAGCGATAGAGAGGAAGGGAGAGAGGGGATAGAGAGAGAGGAAGGGAGAGAGGGGAAAGAGAGAGGAAGAGAACGAGGGGGAGAAAGGAGAGGGAGGGAGGGAGAGAGAGGGGGCAGGGGGTGGTGAGCGGAGTGAGTGAGGGATGGAGAGGGGGAGAGAGAGAGGAAGGGAGAGAGGGGAAAGAGAGAGGAAGAGAACGAGGGGGAGAAAGGAGAGGGAGGGAGGGAGAGAGAGGGGGCAGGGGGTGGTGAGCGGAGTGAGTGAGGGATGGAGAGGGGGAGAGAGAGAGAGCGACAGTGTTGGGGAGGGAGGAAGAGAGGGAGAGAGGGGAGTGGGGGAGAGAGGGGGAGGGAGAGAAAGGGGCAGGATGGAGACAAACACAGGGGAAAAGGGAGACGGGAAGAGGTGGAGAAACGGGAGATAGAGAGACGGGATAGAGAAAGAGAGAGAGAGAAGGGGGAAGAGAAGGGGAGACCAAGGGAGAGATCAAGGCTATACACACCCATATCAGTTGGGTATACTCCTCGTTTTAACTTGAATTTAAATACTGTTGGTTAACCCAATCAAGACTAGAACCTCTTCTTTTCAGTTTGCAAAGGTACGATACACCAATGACAGGGAAAACCAATATCACACATGGCAGTATAAGGGGGGATGTATACACGCGTATTATTCTGCGCGGAAGCCAGCCGTAGAGCTAGAGATGTATACGATCCACTTTAATTTGCAGCCCCTCAATCACTCACCGTGACGAGTCGTCGTCACCCTGCCGTATACAAGACAGGCGCTAATAATCGTCAGTTCGCAAACGACTCTGATTGATGCGAGTCGATGGCGAGCCTCGCGGGTTCGCCAGCCTTCGGCCGCTGATTCGAGTCTTCCGCTCGCAGCTGACGGAAGCAGCGCGTGGATTAAAAATTGTCACCCGGCACAGCATAATGAGGAATAACCCCCACTTTTGAAATTTTGAGATTTCCTAATGATGTGAAAGAGTATACCATTAGCTTTCAAATGATATCAAAATTATTTCCGTGTGAACTTTGTTGTAATTAGTGCAAGGGGACTTCGCTCGTTCTAACTCCCCGAAAGCGGCCATCCAAAAAGGCAGGAACTTTACATTTTCATGAAAACAGTTCACAAACACTCCCCCGAAATCCTCGTTTTGTTTTCAACATTTAGAGACAGATTTCGGAAAAATACTTTAGACATAATATCCTCCAATACATTAACTTTCCGAAAAGACAAAAAAAAAAAAAAATAATAATCGAATTGAGAAGATACTTTAACTTCAGGCGTTGTTTACTCGAAAAGTGTTTTGGTGGGATATTCCTCATGTCGCTGTGGCGGGTCACAATTGCTCTGTTGTAGAAAAGACACGCTAATGGAATGGGACGAAGGATAACACAAGAACTGCGACAGGGGGTTTGCCCAGATGTCCAAAGGCTTCACTCTGGACCCCCGTATAATGTATCGTTTCCTCGGATTCTATAATCACTCCGTTAACATGTTTTTCTTTCTTCTTTCGAGCATGGATATACAATCATCATCGTCTATACAGCCAAGTTACATGGACATTATATGCCAAGTTGCATTGACATAACATGCCAAGTTGCATTGGCATTGACATAATCATGGGGGTAACCAATTAGCGCTGTCACGGTGTGAGTATCTGATTGGTCTGTCGTTATCGCTCTGCCTGCTGTGAAAAAATGCCGCTTCCAAAAAAAGTTAGAGAAAACAGAAAAGGAACGAGAAGTTTGCCTGCCTTGTCCACTTCTGACATGTGACATAAGGAGGCGTAATGAGGTATCTACTCCAAAAGGACCTTTCTCAATACCATTCTGCCTGGACTGGACTGGACTGGACTGGACTGGACTGGACCTGACTGGACCTGACTGGACCGGACCGGACCGGACTGGACTGGACTGGACTGGACTGGACTGGACTGGACTGGACTGGACTGGACTGGACAGGACTGGACTGGACTGGACTGGACTGGACTGGACTGGACTGGACTGGACTGGACTGGACTGGACTGGACTGGACTGGACTGGACTGGACTGGACTGGACTGGACTGGACTGGACTGGACTGGACAGACATACTGGATCCTTCGATAAAGATATATGGTGAGATATTCTGGAAGTAAATCCATTGACCTCTCATTAATAAATCGAAACCAGATTGTTTGCAGATATATGTCTCTCTGTCCCCAATTATATTAACGCATTGCCCTATCCCCTTATCTTCCCCTTATAAACTTAAAATAACACTATTATGTATGTGGCCCTTGTTTACGACATTGACCTCTGTCAAATCCTAGGTCACACGGGTCAGCCTAATAATGCCCTTTAATTCGCATTTCCGTCATCCAGCGCAGGCTGGAAACACACGTGGAGCAACCCAATACGTTTCTACGGAGTCCCTAAGGGAACACGGGTCATTATTTTGTGTTCGCTTCATAGAGAATGTAACCCAATGAGTATTTCCCCTGCTCGACAGGGCTGGGCAAACCCTCATTGAATTTCATTCTCCTCGACGCAAAACGTCATGCTATATCTAAGGTGCAACGCTGTACCCGCCGCATATATCATTCGAATCCGCCACACGACCTTGACCAGCCCGCGTACATTTTTATTTTCATAGGAGGGTTAGGGGCAATTTCCATGAAATTAATTATCGTAAATGGGCGTGTCGAATTGTGTTAAAAGAAAATTACGACAGAAGAAGATTACGACACCCCATTTATGATAATTGGCCCTAATTCAAAGGATAATTGGTTAAGACGTCTGCACTGAAAGGCGGGAGTCCAGGGTTCAAAAACCACCCAAGCTGCCTAAAAGTTTACACCAGTTTAAGTTTACAGGCATCGTGAAAAGCATCGAATGCTTAGTGCTTATTACGTCGAGCAGGGCAAACCCTCACTGAATTTTGAATCGCTTCCGAAATGATACTTTGCTCCCTCGAAATACTGACATTATTGATAAGCGAGGGCATGGAATCCCTCATTGAATTGCTTTCTACTCGTAAAACTAGATAATATATTTAATGCAACGCGGTACCAGTCGTTATGCAGACTTCAATATACCACACCTCCTCGACCACCCCGGCGGTCAAGCGTTCATAAGGTAATCTGCACAGGAAAGCAAGAGTCTCGGATTAGAATCCCACCCGAGCTGCCTGTAGTTATTCAACGGGCAATCGGGCAAAGCACTGAGCACCCAATGCTTTTACGCCGTCGGACCCAAAACCTTCCTGTTTTTTTAACTACGGAATTAAATAATCAATAGTTAATTAACGGGAATAAACAAGAACAAAGACAAAACAACCACCTTTGACATACATTTGGGCTCTTACGTAACGACACCCAGGCGGGCCGGTAGAAGTGGATAATTATGGTGCTATGCACTTTTATAAAAGGGTACACAATATTATGTTGAGCTATTTGTTTTCCCCAATCTGCCCCATACCTTACGAGGCAGTCTATTTGGGCGCAGTGCGTCCATTCGGGCGCAGTGCGTCTATTTGGGCGCAGTGTATGCATTTGGGCGCAGTGCGTCTTTTTGGGCGCAGTACGTCTTTTTGGGCGCAATGTGTCTTTTTCGGCGCAGTACGTCCATTTGGGCGCGGTGTGGCAAAAAAAAAACTGCTACAGCCCACGCGGCAAATATCACATGCCTTGCAGTCCAAATGCTCCGCCAGCACCGAATCTCTACAGTTACTTAAAGCAATAATTATGGATATATCGTACTTCGACCTGCAATCTGTCAGGTCCCATACTCCATCTCCTTGCGCCTACGAGTCCTCGGACTGCTCGCTAATTGGGACCAGAAGCCCCGTTTGCAAATCGTTCCCTTTTTTTTCCCGAACCCGATTTTTGGGGGGCCGACGGCAGTTATGGAAGGCGTGACGCATCCCTCCGCTTCCATAACCAAATTTGGGCCAAGTCCAAATCCCCGACAAAATCATTCGATTTCCGCACAAGTTGAGCCCCCTGGTTTGTCTCGAGCATCATCTATGACACAATATATAGCTGCTGATTGGCACCCCCGGGACCTGTTTTACTTTCCACAAACAGTTTGCTTGGATATACGATAAAATTGGCTAAGGGCCCCCGTCTTCTGTAATTCCAATACAAGCATGAGGCCGTGTCCGAAACGGGCGTCTATATAGAGCCAGGTCTAGGTCGTGACTTGACTTGACTTGGGCCCTTTTCCAAAACCCGGCTTAGGCTTCGGCTCCGGCTTCGTCTCTGTCAACAGAAAAGGGCCGAAAACTCAGGTCGGAGTTCTTTGCTGAAGTTGGAGCTTTGGATTCTTTTTCAAAAAGCAGTGTCACGTTCAAAACCGAAGCCAAAGGCCTCCCATGTTCATGCCCTGTATACTTCAAAATGAATGAAAGAAATGGAGCCAAAGCCGGAGCCTGAGCCTAAGCCGGGTTTTGGGAAAAGGGTCCTAATTTCAATATAAATAAATGCAGCTTCTCGTAATGGTTTAGGGTAAGTAAGTAAATAAAGTAACAGTGGCAATGGTATTGATATTTGGGAGCCCGTAAAAAAATGGCTTGTCTAATACAGGCTCCCTGAGGAAAAAAGAGAGTTAAACATAACGAAGCAAACAGAAAACGAAAAACAATACACGAACAAAAACGCAAAGTTAAATCCATGGAGGGGGTAGCTAGTAAGCAAGTTAGACTACGGCGTGAACATGATTATTAATTAACTTTACAAAAATGGTACTTACACATATATATCAATTTCATTTAAGGTTTTTCCCCTATTGGAAATACTAATACACAATAGCCATAGCCGTAGCTCTGGAAGCCCGTTTCGGACACGACCTTAGATTGGCGATCATTATAACATTAGTTTGTTCTTTAATCCTCTTTCAAAATGTACAAAACACCAATAAGCAGGTCTCACAATAATTTCGATGCGTGCAGTGGCCAATTTTCATACGGCCGCTTAAGCGTCCAAATGGGTGCGAAACGTCACGAGCCACGATGGGAAATCCCCTCGCCTTCGCAAACTTCACCGATGCTTCATGCAAAGCAAAGAAGAGTGGAATACAAGTCAAAAGCAATTTGGACAGCATATCGCAGGCAGTTTGTAATCCTGCTTACACGGGGAAGACTATTCTTGCTTAGCAGATTTTCACGCTTAAGCGGGTCTATGGACTTTGGGTTTGGCCGTTTCCTGGGTGCATCCTGACCAATCTGAGTCATTTCAATAAGTCAGCATGCAATGCAGTTCGCAACACGTTTCTTTGTTAACAAAATGTAAGTTGTCTAAACCCAGTTTTGATTTCCCTATCTGTGAAATAGTGAATGCTTTCACTATGAGATTATGTATCATGCCCCAACTCCCCATTTTTTTTTTATCTTGGTCACCTGGGGATCGTCTGGGTAACCCCCTTTCCCCTTCCCCTTTCACAACTGTTACCCCACTTCCTGACCCTCTACCTCTCCCCCCCTCCCTCCCCACTTTTCCCCCCGGAAGATGTCGAGGTCATCTCACGACTCAACTCCCCAAAACCAAACAAGTCACTGCTCTCTGCCCATTCATGCCCAGGGCAATTTCGGATGATTCGAGTAACGGGTACCCGGAATTAGAAATCGCCGGGTACCCGGAATTAGAAATCGCCGGGTACCCGGAATTAGAAATCGCCGGGTACCCGGAATTAGAAATCGCCGGGTACCCGGGCAACCGTAATCAGCTGGAAAACTTGGGCAAATACCGAGAGATATCGCAAAGACAGACGTTTTCATCAAAAGACAGTTCGGCGTAAGTAAGAAAGACATAGAAACGAGCCAATAACTCGCCAGAGTTTGAGGTATCTACCAACAAAAACCGTTTTGTGGTATAAGCAAAAATACGACCTAAGCCTCGGTTATCTCAAAGAACTTTTGGTCCAATAATGTTTTTTTCGAAAGTATCCACCTCGATATCTATTCAAATGTCCCATCTTCAGGCGCTAGTTACTCTGACTCGAAAGAGTGGGAAATGAATTCAAATGAATACAAATGAATGAAGTACAGATGAATTTGTATAATTTCGGAGAAACATAAACCAGACAAAATGCAACCGGGTACCCGTTTATGTCGGTCGGAATCCGGGTACCCAGCTCAATTGCCCGCGACAACCCCTTGCGTACACGTATATACACGTATTCACGCAAGTGGGCCCGAACAAGACTTGAAACGCGTCTTTTCCGGGGATGAAGCAACGTCTTGTTGAGGAACATTTCCCGTCAGAAAAAAAAAATACAAAAAACTGGGCTTACACTTCATGACAAACGGTCCCGTAACCTTGGACTTGGCTTGAGGGAGAGAGGATAAAGGGGTGGGGGTTAGTTAGGGGGCAGTAACGGATTCTCCCCACCCCTCCCAACCCCCGGTGACTCAATGCTCACCTCCCTCCATATTTGCATAGATTATGCAAATCATCTCGTGAGTTTTGCCTTCACCGATAGTCGGGTTCCCTCGAAGCTGTTTTTTTTTTCTGATTGTGGTTTTTGTTCCCGGCGCTCAGTAACGTCGAGCAGGGCAAACCCTCACTGAATTACATTCTCCTCGACGCAAATAGGCATAACAATTCCATGGCCCTCAATGATTATAACTCACAAGTTGGAGGGTCTGAAGTTTCGATCCTACCGGGACAATTCCCAAAGGACTTCTCCCCAAAAAAAATGCTCAAGTTGCGCAGCGTACGAATGTTGCATATAAGTCTTGCGCCTCTATGATTCTTTGCAGCAATGTTTAGAAAAGGCAGCAAAATGTTGCTTAAGTTACGTAGCAATTTTTTTTCGCACATAGGCAACATTTGAACTTTCGTGAAATCGGTTACAGGCCCTTACTTTTCAGATTCATGTATAGGACGTCATGTTAATCAGTGAGCAGTTTGAAAGATAATTTCTTTAATTTATCTAAATAATTATTTATCCAACAGAGAAAATGTGACCCGGCACAACAACACGAGGAATATCCCACCAAAACACTTTTTGAGTAAACAATGCCTGAAGTTAAAGTATCTTCACAATTCGATTACAAATCAATTTTCTTTTTTGGGGGTATTTTCGGACATTTTAAGTATTAGAGGATATTAAATTTTGATATCATTTCAAAGCTAATAGTATACTCTTTCACATCATTAGAAAACCTCAAAATCTCAAAATGGGGTTATTCTTCATTATGCTGTGCCGGGTCACAAATGTGCACCGCGTTCGTCGAGAAAACTCGACAATGGTATGGACAAATACGTTACTCGTTGTCGAGTATGGTGCACAAAGGGTTAAGCGACAATTATTGTGATATTCAAAGTCAATTCCACCCTTGTGTACAATCAATAGGTCGTTATGGGAAACTATAGAGTTCGGTTCGTAATTTACGCACGCAGAGAGTTGCAAAGTTGCAAAGTGCGCCCTGTGGGTGTAAGATACTGGGCGGGTGTTTTTCGTTGTTGAGCTGAATTGCGTGATGACCTTGTTCTCGAGCCGCTGCTGTTGTGGTCTGGCCCCGTGCATGCGCGCGCGGAAGCGTGCACTGCCTACCAGCGCGAGAGGTTACAGTGTCCCGCGCGGCGGAAGACGGCCTAATCACACGCGTGATTCACAGGAAATTCGACAAACTACACGGAGTTAGACTTGGTGCCAGTCGCTCCCTCTTCTCTCTCCACCACTCTCCCCCTCTCTCTCTCTTCCCTTCTCTATCTACGCGTATGTCACAACCTTTTTCTATCCACATCTCTCTCCCCTCTCTCTCACCACCTCTCTCTCTCACTCCCTCTCCCTATCTCTCTTCCCTCTCTCCCTCTCTCCAACTCTCTCTCCCTATATCTCTCTCAACCCCTCTCCCTCTATCACTCCCTCTCTCACTCCCTCTCTCTCTCCCTCTCTCTCCCTCTCTCTCCTTCCCTCTTTCTACCTCACTCTCCCTCTCTGTCTCTCAGTGATTTTCCCTAGCCCTGCTTCTCTATGTCTTTCCATATTTTTTTTCTGTTTCTCTGTGTGTTTGAATCTCCCCACGTCCATCCCTGCTCTTTATCACTGTCTTTCTATGTGGCATTGAGCCTCTAGCTATCTGCGCGTCTGTCCCAATCTGTTCATCTGGTTCTCTGCTTCGTCATCTCTCTCTGTATATTTATATATGTAAGTATATCTATACTACTGTCTCTGTCTATCTCCATCACATATTCTGTCTCTTCGTCCGTCTACCTCCCCTTCTCTCTTTGTCTCTCCGTGTCTTTATATGTTTTGTGTATGTTTTATTATGTCACTCTGCCATTGTCTGTCCATCTGTCTACCTGTCCTTTTAATTCCCTCTATCAACTTAAAAAAAAATAAAGACTGTGAGTTTGTCTCGATGTGTTTCGTGAGTCTGTCTCTTTACTCCCTCTACATCTCCGTCTCTCGATGTCTCTCTCCCTCTCTCTCCCTTACTCTCTATCTTGTCCCTCTCCTTCTCTCTCACCCACTCTCTCTGTCTCCATCTCTCTCGCTATCTCTCACTCTCTCTCACTGTCTGTCTCCCACTCTCTCTGTCTTCCTCTCTTTCTCTCTTGCTCTCTCTCACTCACTCTACCTCTCCTTCTCTGTCTGTCCCATTATGCATTCTCTGTAGGTCTCTCTCTTTCACTCTCTCTCATTCTGTCTGTCTCACACTCTCTCTGTCTCCGTCTATTTCGCTCTTTCTCTCTCGCTCTCTCTGACTCTCCCTCTCTCTCTCTCTCCTATTCTGTCTGTCTCCTACTCTGTCTGTCTCCAACTCTGTCTGTCTTTCTGCCTGTCTCTATCTTCTCTATCTCCCTCTCTTTCTCTCTTTCTCTCTCTCTCTCTCTCTCTCTCTCTCTCTCTCTCTCTCTCTCTCTCTCTCTCTCTCTCTCTCTCTCTCTCTCTCTCTCTCTCTCTCTCTCTCTCTCTCTCTCTCTCTCCCTCTCTTTCTCTATCTCTCTACTCATTACGGTGTGTATTTGGCCACGCGACCGTCTTTATACTTAAAACGGAGGTGGGGTTCCATCAGTCATGTTTTTTTTTATTTACGCATGGCTGTGAGGGACCTTGACAGATCTGTCTCGTTTCCACTCATCTGCGTTTAATTTTCAGAGAAAACCTTGTAAAAATTGTGCAGGGCTATATGGGGGGGGGGGGGGGGGGTGGGGACGCCCAAAATAGTTTATCCTGCAGCTGTGAAAATTGCAGAGGCCATGCAGGGCCTCCGTAGTTCCGCAGTGTCCCACTGTGGCCGGCTTACCCTGAATAGATTAGTTGATATACCTCCGCAGACCCCTTATCTAAAAAAAAAAAAAAAACAAGTAGATAAAACAACTGTTGCAAACTACTCTCACTGACCTGCAATACGTGATTCTCAAAAGATAGAGGGCCTGACGTTTCGATCCTAGCAGGACCTTTCTCAAAGGCAGAGTGACTGGCAGTCAGGGGAAGGAAAGCCCTGATACACATGACAGAGGAAGGACAAAAGGGAAGGTAGTGGGATGCAGATGTGTTTTGTTTAGCAATAAGATCAAGTAATACACACTTCGCGATAATCGGCGCAGCGTCTAGTCTAGGGGGGAGGGGGAGAAGGAGGGGGAGGAGGAGGGGAGGAGGAGGGGAAGGAGGAGGGGAGGAGGAATTGGAGGTGGAGGGGGAGGAGGGGGAGGAGGAGGAGGAGGAGGAGAAGTAGGAGGTGGAGGAGGAGTAAGAGGAACGGAAGGGACGAAGAGGGCGGAAAGTAGGAGATGCAGAAGTACGTTTAGGAGGAGCAGGATGATGAAGGGAAATGCACATTACGACCCTCGACTGATGAATTAAACACGAGGGGATGCGGATGGCGGTGGGGGTTGGGACTTTGGGATGCGCAATCGGGGTGCGGATGGCGATCCTTACGAGGGTGCGGGTGGAGATGCACACGCGGGTGCGGGTGGAGATGCACACGCAAGTGCGGATGGAGATGCGCATTGGGCTGCGGATGGGAATGCGCATGGGGTTGCGAATTGGGATGTGCACGTGGGTGCGGGTGGGGATGCGCAATGGGGTTGCCGATGGGGATGCGCAATGGGGTTAGGGATGAGGATGCGGATTGAGTTGCGGACGGGGGTGCGGAAGGAGAAAGGTCCTTCAAAGAGTCAAAGTCAGGCCCTCCTAATTGCTCGAGGCTTAAATTTTGATAATTTGAATCGGCGAGCAGTCTGGAAGAGAACTCATAATAATTTACTTTAAAGTTACCAAACATAGTAAAAAGAAATAGTAGAGGTGAACGAAACCCGCAGCTTAATAGAACAGCGTCCGAACCGTTTTTAAACATTTTTTTTTCTTCTTCATTTTTGGACTTAACAGCCATTGCACATTGTTCAGCTTCCCGTTTAGATGTCGACATCTCCATCATTGAGCACATGCAGCTGTTCGGAAATCAATAAATCCCAGTATCATAAATAGAAGGTCAGGGGAACAGTGCAGGTCTCACAAAGGCTAATTATATCCAGATTTATCATTAAAAAAAGGTGGTGATTAATAGTAGGACTTCATCATCACACTCTGCTGTCAACTTATTTTTTTTTTTTTTTTGGGGGGGGGTGGGGTATCTTCTTCTTCGGGAAACCCCACCCGATGTATTTTTAGCTGGAACTTTATTTTTTTTATTCAGGATGAAAGAGCTTATACTTCCGAGAAGAGACCTATAGCCTATTTGTGATCCGGCACAACGACATGAGGAATATCCCAGCGAAACACTTTTTGAGTAAACAACGCCTGAAGTTAAAGTATCTTCACAATTCGATTACAATTTTTTTTCTGTTTTTTAGGAAATTTTAAATATGAGAGGATATTATATTTTGATATAATTTGAAGCTAATGGTATAGCCTTTCACATCATTAGAAAATCTCAAAATCTCAAAAGTGGAGTTATTCCTCATTATGCTATGACGGGTCACATTTTTGTTTATTGTCGGCAGCCGGGACTCCGTGTGTTGATACACACACACACACGAAAATGGTAGTTTGTAATTCTTTATAAAAAGTAACTTCATTAGACAAAGCTGTCTGCATTATTGTTGTCTAAATATTATGTCAGCTTTTTGAATAGGGAAACAATGGGGTTGCTTGACCCCATCCGGGTTCAGCGGGAATCAAGATAATTATCATACAAACATGTGTAAATAGAAAAACAAATATAATTTGAAGAAAAAAAATGGCAGAGAAATCTTTGACGGGAAAGGCACTGAAACCCGAGACCTCTGGACTAACGTACCAGTGCTATCCGGCCCTTAGACGGTGGCCTTCCCTAATAGTCAACTAGTCTTTGCCGGGGTGGGGTCACCAGAACAAATTGGAAATAGTTTGATCGAAAAACAACGGAAACAGAACTAGACAAGAAAGAGTATAAAGAAAAGTAAAGAGTCAATAGAAACGAGAACGAAAAAAAAAAGGTTAACAAAGGTGAAAACGAAAACCATGTAAGTTTGGTTATCCAGTTCCGTTAGAAATCTGTCACTCACGCAAGCAGGCTGTCACTGCCTAGCGTCAAACCTCTCCTTGCAACCTCGATCTCCCTCTGGCCGTTGCTGGCAACGTATTCCCAATGGGGACTATACTATACGCGTCACCAGAATACGTGGGCCGAACCCAAATCACGTGCGGGCATCGAACGGGGGTCGGGCCCGCCGGCAGTACGAACCACAGGCGGCCGATCGGATCGGCTTGCAGCCCTGGAGATGAGCGTCTTGTCCGCACTGGACTTATTTTTTACCGAGCCCGTGGGTAACATTCCAATGGGTAAATCTTCCCGGCGTCCGCACTTGGACTTTTCGACTCGGGTAAACTAACCGAGACGATGGGTAAAACTAACCGACTCATGTACATGTGCATGTACTCTAGGTACACAAACACGTTAACTGTTACCCCATGCCCGCACGAGTCTTGCATACAGTAACGTAACGTGTGGGGCGCCGGATGTTTTTTTTTTTACCGAGTCGTTTACCGAGACGTCGTGTTCGGATTGGACTTTATCGACTCAGTTATACTGACCTGGTCATTTTAACCGGGCAGAAGTTGGTCGGTTAAACTACCCACTGGAGTCGGGTAAGTTACCTGGGAGGAAAACTGCCTGGGCTGTCCGCACTGGACTTAAAATGGTCAATTTACCCATTTGCTCGGTTAGTTTACCCATTTTAAGTCCAGTGCGGACGCGGCACCGTGTGCGGCATCGTCAAAGTTGCCGATGCCCCGGGGGAAGGAACACGGGACGCCCAGCGTAACACTCCCTTCTCTTCTCCCCGCGTTTCACGGTGAAAACTCGCGGACGTGGTCGTTTCATTCTAAAGCTAGAGATTATTATAAAGCATTTTCTGCAATTGTGTCCGAGTCCACGGCATTCTCCTGATGACGGGCAGAGCATACGTCGAACGTCGAGTTATCACGCAGGTTTTTTTTTTTCAGAACCATACCTCTTACTAAAGAGACCTTAATTATACACGGTGTCACCGCAAACCCTCCTATGATGAAATTGTTTAACCCACCATGCAAAGCCTTAAGTCTTATCTATGCACAGTATGGACGTTTACGAAATGAAGACTTACTTTTAGGTATCGGTCATTATTTTCCCTTATCCGTTGCAATATCGCATGCATCTACAAAGTACAAACAAGCGTTCGGCCACAGTTTCTTCAAGAATACTTTGTACACTTACTAAGCAAACACACCTTCAAAATCGTGGACAAACCAAAACCTGGATGTTCATGCCTTGTCAGACGGATACAAAGTCTGAGCCCCAGCCTGATCCACAGATTCGTAAAGGGCCTATACATTATAAAGGCAAAGCAAATGAGCATTAACCACATTAACCACAAGGCGCTCGTATAGGCCGAGTAACTGCACGGTGCAGCTCAACTAATATTATTTTACAGTCAAAATACATCAAGTACGTTGACACTAGATTGCAAAGGTCAAAATAATGAGGTTTCTTCCACTCATTCTGTAAACGGCAGCTCACAGAAACGAGTAAAGAGGTACGGTTTAAATCTGTACTAATAACATGCACAGACTGGTGTGTGGGTTAATTCTCGGTTTCAGCTGTGCACGTTGCGTCACTCGACACTCGAAGATGCTTCGTGCTCAGGGACGTAACTCCTTAACTGCAGCCGATGTTCGAATTGCTTGTACTGGATTTAGTGCGGATCAGAACGGTTCTCGTGGTGTGAAAAAGGTCATTGCCAAGTTTGTGCAGACACATCAAAGTAATGGTATACTAGGCGGTGCGTATCCGCAGTATCAGGAAGCGAAACGCTGCATACAAAAAGGTACGGTGTCCCTGAATGGACATACAAATCTTTGACACTATATAGTATGATAAATAAAAATGGCCCCCAGATCAGAGTTCAAAGCGATGATGCGCCACCAAAATAATGAGTACGCTGGAGCTGTAAGACAGATTTAACAACCAATTGACAATTGCTTGGAAACCCTGCGTTGTAACTTCTTGGAGGGTAGGCCTATAATATTATTGCACCATTCTCGCTCTTCGTTTGTGTTGATCATTTTGTTGGATTATTTCCAAACGGGGATTTGTTTGCTGAGCTCGGAGACATTTTGTGCAAACGAATGCACGTGACGTACGGGGAGATCGTGGTCGTGTCGTGCCAGTGCTTTCACATGAAATGGCCGCCCCGATTAACGACCCAATTAGTATTAGCAGAGGCGAATAAAAAGGGTTGCATTTGGTTTTATTCGAACAAAAACCTCAAATCCATTTTAGAGAGGATACTTGAGTATTGAGTATTTTAATATAGAAGGGTTTGGAGCAACACACATATTCCTTTGTATAATTCATCCCAAATCCATGTTGCTAACTTTTTCTCTCTTTCATTCCTCCATCTTTCCCTTTCTGTATCTCTTTCTGCCTTTCGCTCCTCTCTTCGTCTCTTTCCATCTCTCCACCTCCGTCACTCCCTCGTTCACTTCCATTCTCCCTCTCTACCCCTCCCTCCGTATCAAACGCCCCTATTCCATTCCCTCTCCTTCTCCCAATCCCCCCCTCCCCTCCCTCTCCCACTCTCTGTCTCCCTTTTCATTGCCCTGTCTCTCCCTCTCAATCGCCCCTTCTCTCTCTGTCCCTGTCCCTGTCCCTGTCCCTGTCCCTGTCCCTGTCCCTGTCCATGTCCCTGTCCCTGTCCCTGTCCCTGTCCCTGTCCCTGTCCCTGTCCCTGTCCCTGTCCCTGTCCCTGTCCCTGTCCCTGTCCCTGTCCCTGTCCCTGTCCCTGTCCCTGTCCCTGTCCCTGTCCCTGTCCCTGTCCCTGTCCCTGTCCCTGTCCCTGTCCCTGTCCCTGTCCCTGTCCCTGTCCCTGTCCCTGTCCCTGTCCCTCACCCTCTCCCTCTCCTCTCCTTCTCCCCTCCTTCTCCCCTCCTTCTCCCCTCCTTCTCCCTCTCCCTCCCCCCTTCCTCTCCCTCTCTCCCTCCCCGACTCCCTCTCCCTTTTCCCTTCTCCATCCTTCTCCCCTCCTTCTCCCCTCCCCTCTCCCATCACTACAGAAACCATAACGTGCAAGTTCCAGGGCGACTGGTGCGGTTACAGGCAGGACCCGACGGACGATTTCGATTGGTCGGGCGCCCACGAGGACACGCCGAAAGCCTCGGGAGGCGAGCCAAGTACGATGCGTCACTTGTTTCCGCTGCCCGGGAGTCGATAGACGTCCCCCTGCCCCCCCCCCCCCCTGCCCCGGGAATCGATAGACCCACCCCCCCCCCCCCTCCTGCCCGGGGTTCTCAAGAGCAACCCACTTGAAAGCTCAGTTTATTGGGGATAACGTTATAGAACGTGCTTTCCTTTCTAGAATTACAACCCCATATATATCTCATCCCTCTTTCGTTCTAATCACTGGGATTAATGTGCTGGGACTTTTTTTTTCTCCAAGCTTTCTTGCTCGAGATTGAAAGGGGGAAAAAATGGGCCTCAGTAAGTTGCAGATCTGCTGACAAATTAGACCAGTAGCCGATAGCTTCCCCCGGCTGATTGCATGCAGCTGTGTGTGTATGTTCTCGCGCAGCTTCTTAAGACGAGTCGAGGGATAGGCCGCCGCAGGCAGCGCGCGCTGCGCAATGATACATGTACGCCCAGTTCGCAAACCGTACACGGACTACTTTCACACCTACTCAAACAAAAAGCAAAACAGTTACATATAATTGTCTTCCATTGACAAGTCTTCTAGTGTCGTAGATCTGCTTAACCAGCCCCCCCCAAAAAAAAAAAAAAAAAAAAAAAAAAAAAAAAATCCTAATCAAAAATCCGATTCAGGTCAGCATGATGGCCATAAGGTGTATAACTATTTCTTAAGGCCATTTTCTTCACCGTAGGCCCACCACTTATTGGCAAAATCAAAATCAGGTGTCAATTGAATCCTGGCCGTGACGGCTTGTGTGAGTTGGTCAAACTCATTCACCAACTCCCGCCTTTTCTGAACAGATCAAAAATCTATCAGACAGACAGTCAGGCCAAAAGATTGGCCCCACGCTATTCCTTCCCTGCCAATCGCTATTCTGAGTTGGAATTGTCGAGTATTCCCGACACTGCACAGTTTCTGGGTTGTGTCGTAACCGAATGTAATTCACGAAGGATTTGGACAACGTAAAAAAAAACAACCACCGTTCGTCAATGATTTCTGTCACAGTATGTCGCACACGTCGAAATGTTTGATTTATGGTTACAATTATCACGATTGGGTAACGCGCGGCCTGAGTCACCCGTGTGTATTCCCCGCTGAGGAAGTCGCTGCCTTCGGGCTCGAAAAAAGCAGGAAAACGAGGCTGCCACGTCACTGACTTGGGTGTATGTGGTACAGAGCGGGTGTGTGTGTGTGGGGGGGGGGCTACGCGGGTACCAGGTAATCGGTAAAGAGCTGCAGAGATCAAACGGACACCACGGGAATGCAATCGGTAACTAAAGACGTGTCCGAAACGGGCTTCCAGAGCTACGGCTAGGGCTACTGTCTTCGCATCTCCGTGAATTTCCAATAGGGGGAAGTCTTAGACCTAGCTCTAAACGGCCGTTTCGGACACTTCGTAAAATATGTTCAGAAGTGCCCGACAGAAGGGTCTAAGTGCGTTCAGGCGCTAACATCACTTGGTGCCCTTCTGCTGGGAACAAATTCCGTCCGGTCCATTTTAATGTCTTTTTTACAAGTAGTCTTTACGTCATCGTGACGTCAATTACGTGAACACGGAATGTGGGAGGCATATAAGTGTCACAACGTATGACACTTAACCACCGTGGCTAAGCTATAAGTGCGCATGTGCGAAGCCAGGTTTTGCTGAGGCCTCCCCCATTCATTCATTCATTCATTCATTCATTTCTCAGGTAGTTACAGGCACAAGCACGAAACAACACTAACCCTTATCCTAATCCTAACACTAACAACCCTATTTTTTCCTGAATCTAACCCTAATTCTAATCCTAATCCTAACTCTATCCTATCAGTAACGCTAACCCAACCCTAATCCTGAACCTAACCCTAACCCTAATCCTAATCCTAACTCTATCCTATCAGTATCGCTAACCCAACCCGAACTGTAACTATAACCGTAACCATAACCCTAACCGTAGCGCCCTAAGCCTAACCTACGCTGGTTTACAAAACACGTCCTTGTATAGTCCCCACACAATTTACGGGGTACTAGCATGGCTCAACGACGGTGGTTATGTGTCATATGTCGGACCTGTTATATATCTCGAATGTGGATAGGAGGAAAGAAGCGCTAACAAAGTGGAAACTTAGCAGAAATTAAAACGAATGACCTTGGAAAGCTTCTTTTGCCCTCATGCCCTTTTGCAAGGCACCCGTCGTGTTGGTTTCTTTTATAATGTTATCCAAAATTGTCTTAATTAAATTGATAGATAGACAAGGCGGGAACTTTTAAATGCGTTTATAACACACTTGGCTTGCTAGCTTAAGAAAAACCTCATCATCTTCACCAAATCTCAAAATTTGAGAGAGCCTGATGTTTTCATTGAAGCATATTTTAGCATGACATTTACATTCTAGGTTATTCCAGCATGACATTGATAACATAGCATATTCTAGCATGACATTGACATTCTAGCATTCTACCGTGTCTCTTGTGTAAGTTCGCGAATGGTTACGAGTATTCTGTGTCTCTGTAATGCCAAACAAAAACACCAGATGAATACATCAGCGCCTGCCGAAACACGACGGGCCTACCGCCCGGCAGCCTGGCACGCCTCATCTCCCCCATCTACGAGGTCACGGCCCCCTCCCTCCTCAGCCTCCAGTTCAGGCACTTCAAGACGGAGGGGGACGGCAGCCGGCTCCGCGTCAGCGTGCAGGGAACCGCCCGGTCGGCGGCCGCGGCGGACGCCGACGACGGGCCGGCCGGACGCCACAGACAGCCGCTCTTCCGCCCGCTCCTGCAGACCCACTGGCCCTGGGCCACGTACGAGGGCAAGACGGACGTGGTGGGCCAGTTCCAGGTAACTATGACTGTGAGGTTCCACCCATGGGTGCACCAATAGACCGATTCATGCGCGACCAATGTTTTACATGCCATCGCGTGCCATCGGTATTTTTTTGCATCTCATTTTAGTGCAGAACAGGGGCCAAATTCATAGAGCCGCTTAAGAGTGGAAATCTGCTGAGCAGGAAAAGTCGTACTCGTGTACGCAGGATTACAAGCAGGATTACAAGCTGCCTGCAATTTGACGTCCATTGCTTTTGACTTGTTTTCCACTCTTCTTTACTTAGCGTGAAACAAAAGTGGAGTTTGGGTAGACAAGGGGGATCCCGTGGTTCATGAGTTTTGGGGCTTATTAGCATATTTTGGCGCTGAAGCGGATCTATGAAATTGGCCCCAGGAATGGAAACGAGTAAAGAAGGTTATCGTATTGTCCGCTTTCTTCTTAGTACATTTTCATCGCTGCTCTGTGCCATTATTAGATGAAAAATACCCACGCAATCGGTCTATTCCATCCAAGATGGCTCCGTCCGCCGAGCTGATTATCATAAAGTGTGCCCCCCCCCCTTATTTTAATAAGGGGTCTTTTGAGGCCAATTAACTGATACATTGTATAATAAGTGAAGCTTAGGACAACCTGGGGGTTCACTCTTCAATTTGGTGTGTAATTTGGACCATATCTGGCTTTAAAATGTGTCCCTATTTGTCTGTAGAAGTGGAGGGGTCCATCCCAAAATCCTTGCAGAAATTCGGCTTGAACGGCTAAACATTTCTGGGGGTAATTATAGCAAAACATCGAATCTGCTAAGGGCACTAAAATTGAAAAGAATCTGAGAGATGAAGGTCCAAACTACAATTTTCAGTATAGCTACAAGAACTGAGAGACTTTTGGGTGTGGGATAATTGGCTTTGAAAGCGAGTGTTTTTGTACTGTGTTCAATTGGAGCTCGATTTAGTGTTCCGCACCCCAATCGACAATTGGCCGAATGCGCCCTCTATAGGTGACGCGTGGCCTACAATGGGTATCAAACAATCAACAAACATGGCGGCCCCAATATCAAGTTGCCGCTGGCTTTTTTTTTTTTACACCACAGCCATGGATTTTTAGCTTTTTTCGTGCAAATCCGCGCTTGAAAAAAAAGACCAGAGTTGACATCCTCGGCGCGCCGTTCTGTGTACCCTCTTAAAAAGGTGTACTCACTGGAGGGTTGTCAACAAAGTTAGACTGCCACCAGTCGCTCCAGGACACCACTCTCACAAAATGTTTGCATGCAAACAGTCTCTCTCTTACACCATTTCTCGACCTGTCAGCCATTACCACGTCCGGGGCGTGCGCTGACGTCAAACACTGACATCATCACGTGGTGCACAGGGACCCTTAACGGAACCAAGCCTCAGGCACGATCCAAGGCTCTCCAATAAGAACATAATCTGTAACTGAAAAAAAAAATCATCAACGTGCACTTTTAGGTGCTGTGGAATCGTAACCGTAAGCCTAAGCCGTGACCCTTGACCCGGTGGTGCACAAAGGGCCAAAGCGACCATAAGCAAAAGTGCCAACTCTTTTGACACCCCCGATAGAGGGCGCCCTTTGCAGATGACGTCACCTCCGACCAACCCACCGCCCCGAATCACCCCGCATCAGAAACGTGTATAATAAGCACTGCACGTCAGCCAACGAAATCCCTTGTCACCTAAAATCAACGATGACTCTATTGTCTTGGGAATACTTAGTATATAGGTAATCGATTTATCGTGTCTTTCCCGTTTCTAAATTTTGTTCTGAACGTGTAGCTGGTGATTGAGGCCGAGGTGGGCTTCTTCTCGAAGAGCCACGTAGCCATCGATGACATCATCCTCGCGTTATACTCCTACCCGGTACACTTGGGACCCAGCAACGAAGGTATAGGATACCGACTTTGGTTTATTTGCCCCAATTATGATCAAACTCACATCTGAAATGAAACCCACAGGACTGTACATTTTACGAAACAAATGTATGGAAACAATAAACAAGCATTGGAGTAAGCCGGGGTTTGAACCCCAAGCTTTAAGTTTGTATGAGCTCTCCGCACAACATAGATATTTAGGCCTTCATTTGGAGCTTCTTAATATACAAGTATTTGGTAGATAGTCAACTATAATACATATCTGCTTTAGGCTGACTGGCTCCCGCGCCCCAGCGAAGTTTACTGAGTGTGTGATAGGAGGTCATCATCTAAGGGCTGTATAGCTTGGGTTATAGAGCGCTGATCAGATTTGGTGTTAAAATCCACGTCCACATTTACTTCAAAAATGACATCTTAGGGTTCGGAGTAACGAGCCTATACCAATCCAGTGCATTCAAAGACCGGTGGTTTTTTTTTTTTTTTTTTTGGGGGGGGGGGGTTGGGACAGTGGCAATTGAATTGCCCAATAACACGGATTGAGACTTCAGGATAGCACGACTGCGTTCGGTTCAATCTGAAGTGCCGGGGCGCTGACTAAACTTCCGCGATTGCTTCATCCCCTCCCCACAGCTTCGCCCTCAACGAACGCGTCTGGTGCCCGACCCCCGCTATCGCCGCCGCCGCACGAGGGCGAGAACGACGCGCTGACGTCATGGTCCCACGTGACGCCCCGCCAGGGCGTGGGCACGCACCGAAGCGACAGCGTGATCCAGGAAAAGACTGAAGGTATGGCTATTTAGCTGCACTGAGGCTCAGACTAGGGCTTCGGATTGACTTCACTGCATGGCACCTTTTCCAAAATCCGGCTTAGACTCAGGCTCCGGCTATGTCTGAAGTTCATTCGTCCGTTTTACATGTGGAAACTGGAAGCATGTGAAAAAACAACAACATCCAAAGCTTGAACTTCAACAAAGAACTCCAACATGTGTTTTCAGCTTTTGGATAAGAGTGACGGAGCCGAAGCCTCTGTCACTTTTAAAGGCCTAGATCTTCTCATTATCAGAATTAGGACGGGCTACATAAATCAATACATTTAATACAACGCTGCAGTATCATTGGCCCTGATCCATTGAGCCGCTTGGCGTGAAAATCTGCTAAGCAGAAGAAAAACAATCTTCCTTGTGTAAACTGGATAGCAGTCGGCATCGCCGTGTGATGTCAACAGCATTTGACCTGTAGTCCACTCTTCTTTACTGAGCTTGGAACAATAGTGAAGTTTGGGTCGGAAAGGTGACCCTGACTTGTTTGTCGCTGACTTGGCGGGTCCATGGCATTATCTCCGGGTTGCACAACATGACTCAACTCTGATGAATTTTACCGCACCGCGTGCACCTTACTCGAAAATTTTGTTTTTGGTTAAAGCAAAAGCTAATGAGTGTCCTTTTTATCTTTACGAAGGCCCGAAATTACTGAAAAGTGGTTTGACTGTGATTCCCACAACAGCCGCTAGCCTGGTTTACAACTTGGTGTTTATTTGCAGTTGAAAAACAAAAATAAGGTTGGGTTCTTTGGAAATAATGTGACCCGGCACAGCGACATGAGGAATAGGCTATCCCACCAAAACACTTTTCCAGTAAACAACGTCTGAATTCAAAGTATCTTCTCAATTTGATTTTTGCATTTTCGGAAAGTGAATGTATTGAAGGATGTTATGTCCATACGATTTTTCCGAAATCCGTCTCTAAATGTTGAAAAAACGAGGTTTTCGGGGGAGGGTTTGTGTACTGTTTTCATGAAAATGTAAAGTTCCTGCCTTTTTGAATGGCCGCTTTCGAGGAGTTAGAATGGTGCTGCTATTTTGTGTCTGGTGCCAAATGAACGAGCGAAGTTCATACGGAAATAAATTTGATATCATTCGAAAGCTAATGGTATACTCTTTCTCATCATTAGAAAATCTCAAAATCTTAAAAGTGTATACATATGTAACAGATACTAGTTACATTCAACTGACTGGCGATTCGTAAGCGGGACATATAGCTAGCATGCACAACTTCGCAGCGATGAGGAAATCAAGATGGCGTCGCGAAGTCTAGTCGAAGGCTTGCCTGGGTATTATACAGAGCGACCGTGGCCCCTGCCCCCTTCCCCCCTCCTCATCCAATCCCAACCACAACTGCCCCTTTCCACCGACGCCAGGTGCGGCCCGCTATGACTCGGTCGGGCGGCTGGAGTTTGGCGGCTGCGTTCGCGAGCACACACCAACACGGGGAGCGCATGCAGTGCCTAGACAGGAACTGCACGGTGCAATCATTTCCTGACGTCTAGCTAGCTGCTCCATCCTCGAGACGTTCAGGGATCCAGACTCACAAGTCAGTGAAAAGTAACCCCTCTCTAGTGTTTACACTACGAATCGAGAAACCCAGCCATTTTTTTTTTTTTGGGGGGGGACTGTGTCGAATAAATATATCTCTAAAGAGAGAGGGCCTTTCCAGGACCTTTGAGAAATGTTCTCCTAGGATAGAGACGTCAGGCCCTCTAACTTTTGAGAGTTACGTATTGCAGGGTCAATTTAGTCAGTGAGCAATTTGCAACAGTCTTTTAGATTGACTTCGAATAGAACGAGAACCCAAAACGTGTTAACTTGAACGTGTCTCCCACCCATTTTTTTAAGATGAATGGAGAAAAGTTTGGAGAGCAACGCCAAGTCTAAATACTTTATTGGGAAGATGGGAGGATGAGCATGTGGTTCTTATCATTAAATACAATC
>OX465119.1:3562616-3712616 GCA_949987565.1 Luidia sarsii | reverse complement strand
GCTCTACTAGTTGAACAGATTAACCCTTAATCTCACGGAAGTTGTTCCAAAAAAAAATCTTTTGTTTTTGTTTCCGTCGTACGCTTGGTTCGGAGTAACATGAGCTCAGTTGACATATCTTCCTGCAAAAACGCAACGTAACGATTCGGGCAGTTATATATATATATATATAACCCCGTTGTACCGGACTATTTGAAATGCGGGGGATCTTTAGAAGAAAAAAAAACCAGAATGCTAAACGATGAAACAGGAAGTCGATGTTTTCTCCCGATACCGAGAAAGGAAGCATATACTTTCATGCACAGACACGCCACTGATTCTTTTTTTTTTTTTGGAAAATAAAGTGAAACAGAAAGCCTTATCTGTGCTGGCTGACTTGTGTGTCCTGAAAATTATATTGACAACCTAGACAGTCCTTATTACCAGCATGACATTATTCGTGAAAACTTTATATCAGTTTTCCTCTGTTTTTGTTTTCTCTGCTCATGTCATTTCCCACTTCCTCAATCTATGCCCGCCCTCTTCAAGACGACTTTGAAGAAAGTGCTGCAATTAAATTCAATTCAATTCAAATCAATTCAACTAAACATTTATTTCCATAAGGAGTAGGTTTGCGGTGACACCATGTAAAATGTATCTTTTGTGAAGAAGTGTGGTTCTGAAAAGAACCGGAGGATCTGGACGTTATACTCTGCTCGTCTTCAGGAGAATGCTGGATTCTGTCTCGGAGTGGGGCTTAATTAGTTTGAAAGGGGATCTGGATTTGGGGATAAGTCCAGTGAAGGGTGGAGGCGGGAACACTAAAGGCGGAAACTAAATTTAGATGCTGCACTGGATCTTCGGTCTCGGTGTGCTTTGTGCGTGCTCAGAGCATAGTACACTGTTCGAAACGTCGAGTTCCTCCGGTTCTTTTCAGAACCACAGTTACTCACAAAGGAGAAATCTTAAATCGATGGTTTTACCGCAAACCTACTCCTTTATTCTCTTATATCCTCACCATGAAAACCTTCCAATCTCATTTATTTCCATACTTGCCATAAAGCGAAGAACAAAAAAATGTAGTATTCCGAGCTATGAAGGAAATAATTCAAGAAATATCCGTGAAACACTTTCGCAACAAAGAAGAGATTCAAATAGAAATAGAGGCAATTTTATGATGGAGGCATATTCAAAAGACTGGGTCTTGTAAAGAAATGGCCTTAGCCAAACAGTAAACAAGAACAATCAAATGAGACAAAATCAACGAACAATACCAATAACCAAAATAATCAAACACAAAACAACTATTCGGACGAGAAGAACTGATGTGTGAAAAAAGCAACCAGGTTCATTTAGAGACTGAAAACGAAAAAAAAAGTAATGTGTGAAATAAGGAAGCTAGGCCTACTCTAGATAACAGCAACTATTTTTTTTCTAGGAATTTCAAAAGGGATTGAAATAACAAGTTTACTCCGACCCATTTCCAGGACGCAGGATACGAAACAAATCCTGAATCATTCTGAAAGGATGACATTCGGATTCTAAAAAAAAAAAAATCTCCCGCATATAATGAGTTTCAGTTCTTCACATTAATGTTTTCGAATTGCACCTATATTCGACGGCAAACATTTCTTTGGGAATGGGACATCCATTTTGATGAAGGGTTTCCAATTTCAGAGCGAAATTCTCGCTTCAGAGTAAGGGAAGGAAATCCGCTGAGTGCTGGAGAATTTTTAGAATCTCATTTCCTGTCCCCCTCAAAAAAGAGATTCAAGTTACATTTTCTGTCACTGTCCTTAAAGGGGGTCTATACATGTACACACCTGACATTTCGATTTCAGCAGAGCTTTTCTTCAGCTTCAAAAACACGAGTACGGGTAAGGAAGCATCACATGACAGACAACGACAGAAATGACGTGAGCAAAAAAAAAAAAAAAAAAAAAGAAGACAAGCTGAACAAACTGGCAACGAAAACGTTGACTTGACCGGGATTTGAACCAGAGACCTCTGGTTTTGCGCACCAGCTCTCTTTCCGTCTGAGCTGTCCAGCCCTTAGATGGTGGCTTTCCCAAATTGTCAACTAGTCATTAGTTAACTATTTGGGTTATTTAAATCAGTAGTAAGTTCCAACATGTTGTGTATATTACTGTATTCTAGTATCATCACTTCTTACACAGTGCATTGCGCTGCGCTCTCCCTAGCCTTGATCATGGCGTTGGCCGACGATCTATAGCAATCTAAAGGCGACATTCAGAAATGCTGTATATTGCTATGCGCAATGCCGTCGAACAGTGAAATGCAGCCCCTTCTCCGCTCATAGCTTGTGCACGCCATTCCCCGCCCGTGCGTGTAGCTTACGTCCAATAGGTTGAATGGGTCTCAACAGGGAAATTGTAAAGGTGTATAGGTCTCCACAAGGATTTCACGAAACTGGTGTTTGGAACTAGCTATAAAAACGGGACATTTTTGAGGTGTAAGAATTGGACATTTCCGCACAGGAATGTGAATGTGGTTGAAATGGGAGCATTTTCAAAACAGTGTTTGTCACTCGGTTGTGTTAGTTGCACGAAAACGAAGTAATGTGTCCACAAGGATATGATTATAAACGATTACATGTTGGTGTGTGGAGGGGGGGGGTGGTCCTTTGACAAGGCTTTGTTCTCTCTTGTGCGTGATCACTGAACCGCTGCAGCCGTGTTTACGGCACACTGTGGCCCTCTGAACGAAAACGGGGAAAGCGAACTCAGCAAGTCGATCAACCAAAAATGCTCGAACAAACCTGGATAAAAACGGCAGTTATAACATCTAGATGCTTCCTACTGGCTGCTTGTATGAAAACTGGGTCTTGTATCTTTTTTTTTTCGGGGGAGAAAATCACAGTTTCGAAATATAGTACTGTATAATAGATATGGGTCAACGAAATCTATTTCATGTTCATCTCGCATCTCGTTCACCCGCACCGACGGCGCCTCCAACGGTGGAGCAGGGAAGAGAGCAATGTCATCCCCCACCCCCCCCCCCCTCCTCCAACCTCCCAGTCAGCGAACGACGGCTCCTGTTTTGGGAACCAACTCGATTGGAACAAACTTACTGGAACAAAAAGAGGGGTATTTCCCTTGCAACACAAAAATAAGCCGCCCCTATAGCGCCACATAGAAAGAACGTGCACTCATACAGCGTACACCTCTTTCCGTGTTTGTTAGGCAACAAAAGACCGAACGACAAAAGCCTCTTTTGCCACCCGTCGGAATAAATGCAGATTATTTGGAACTACTTCCTTCTACCGTTAACAATGGCCAATGTTGTTGTACAGCTATGGGATGGGGGTAGGCCCGCACAATCCCCCACAAAGCCGCAGTCGGATTGTTTTTTGTTGTTGTTTCTCTTCCCCTTGGTTTGCAATGTAAGTAAAAAAAAACTTAAAAAAAGTTAGGCCCTATAGAGCCTGGTTGTATGACCAAGAAGCAGCACAACCAGGAAACAGACATTCGAAATCGCGCCAAGGGCCGTGTGGACGAGCATAAATCAGACGCACCTGAGACAGCAGAGCAGCGCGTTCCAGCGGCACGGACGGCCGGGGAAAAGAACGGTGAGTGACGGCACGGCGAATCGGCTAGTCACGCTGCTGAAGGCCGCAGTTAATACCCCGGGGTGTCAAGTTTTTGGCAGTCAGTTTGACGGCAAATCCTTCAATCCGTCACCCTTCCTTATAGATAATCAGATCTTTTGCAGTCAGATCGGGTACCTGTGATCTAAAACTGTCCTTGAAAGTAACACCGCCCTGAGATTGAGACAGTGCTTCTGCAATAGGAAATTAATCAATTTCTCGTGCTACTTGGGAAAAAAATTATCGAGAGGCAATTACTCGTTTAGGAGAGTAACGGCAAACTAGTAGCGATACATCTATACAAAAAGCATCCCTGCTAACCAGGTATTCCGAATATTAATCGTTCGGTAACGTTTTACTTCCGCGTGTAACGAGAAGGCGGCAACACACGCAGTGCATACAACATTGCTTCGGCTCGCTTCGAGAGTTCAGAATGCCATAGGATAGCCCGCCAACTCAAACTATAGAGTCGTTCAAAACCTCATTCTTCGGAAAGCAAACATAGCTGAACTTTCATCAAAGGGACGCGTGCCGACCGTTGTACAGTTATAGTGCAGATAGTACAAACACGATACATGTACTACGTAATAATATGTCTGATTGAAATCTATAGGCTAAAGTACAGGTTGGATCAGTCTGGTTAAATCGCGTCTTGAATATAGGAGTTGGAGGTTTGCAGTGACACTATGTACATAGATTTCTTAAAGAGGAATGAAACCCAGAGAAAAATGTTGGCTTATCTGATTGGGTGTTAAAAAACAACCTACAATTACCTATGTGCTACTCACCTACGAGTTTCATAAAGAGGGAAAAATCGTGCAAAATTCAGTGGTCGAACTTGCGTTCCCGAAACCAGCCGTGTTTTTGAAGGGTCGCCAATCATTGCGGGGGGGGGGGGTTGTGACATCATAACGGAAAACTCCCGTTAAACTCCCCTTTAAGAGAAGGAGTGTGGCTCTGAAAAAAGGCCCGTAACTCCACTTTATAGTCTCCTGACGACGGGCAGAGTACACACTATCCGAAACGTTGAGTTACCGGCTCCTTTTAAAGTCACACTCCTCCTATTAGGAGACGATGTGCATGGTGACAACGCAAGCTTCCTACCTTCAACTCTTTTCTTGAATCAGGTTCACGGTGTTTGGTTTTTTGTTTGTTCAGTATCGCTGCACCAAAAATTGACTTTTTCATCTCTTATCCTAAGAGCGATGGGCTAGTATACAGTGTCGTGGTCCTCTGCCGTGGAAAATCCAGTCGGCACGGTGTTACAAAAGCGGCTTTTAATCGGTCGGGACCTGGGCCAGTGCAGTTACACGGAGCTCCTTAAGCGTGGAAATCTGCTAAGCAGGAAAAGACCCCGATATGTTAACAGTATTGCAATCCACTTTCGCTATGCGAAGTCAATTGCAATGGACTTGTATTCACATCTTCTTTACTTAGCGTGAGCTAAATAATAGTGAAGTTTGTGTTGGCAAAGTGATCCTATGAATCACGACCTTTTGCTACACAGAATTGGTAAAGGTCTTCAAAACGAGTCCATACTTCTTCTTCTTTTTTTTCTAATCCAGCACATGTATGAAATAACACACCTGTGAAAGTTTCTGCTCAATCCGTCAACCATGTTGCGAGTAAATGTTGAAAAACGGGCTAATTTTTTTTTGTCATCAAACTGGGTAATCTTCATCTCGTAAAACACACCTAGCAGAATTTCCAATAATGCCACCGTGCGTTTAAACCGTCGGTAATTGCAAATGGACCATATTGGTTTTGTTCAAATGGTGTGTAAGGGCTTTAAGTCTGGTAAGCATGTGTTTGTTTTTTCTCTTCAAAAGTCATTTTAAAACGGCCGTTGGAAATTCATGCAAATTCCACTTTTCATGAAAATGGCACCAATCCAAGCGCTAAAAGTTAACACCATGTCTGATCCAGGTATTTACTCCCACTCGAGTAAGTTACTTTAACACAATTCGTCAGGTCGAAGTTTGGATTAGCGGCTTCAAGCGGCTATATGAACATTAATTGGCGCCCGCATTCGGCTCGTATTGGGCTCGTTTTAGGCCCGCATCGGGCTCGTATCCTCAGTTTCAGTTTGCGCTGCATTAGAAGAAAAAAAATATGCAGACTGCACTGGATAAAACAGATAAATAAACATGGGTTCATGGTTCGGAAACTTGCTGTTTCCTGTTTCTGTTCGGCAACAATGCTGACTACCATCGACTGTCCGTAAAAGATCTCCACACATCAGCCTACTGCTTTGCATTCAAATTCATTTGTCTTTCTTCAAATAGGTCATTGTTTACATGTTTGTTAATTTTGAACCCAATTATTCAATCAGCGAGTGTTTTTGTTGTTTCATTTCCAAACATGGCGTTGATGTTGTGTGCAATGGTGTACTTCAGGCCGGTTTGTGGGGGAGCTGTGTGATCTCTCTGCCCGGTGGTAATTCTGCAATACACGAGTAATCGTTGTTATCCACTCTTTCTCAAAGATGGGAGTGATGTGCAGATTGGAAAGGGATGACTTGGAGTGGGATAGGGTGGGATGGGTTGGGATGAGATGGGATGAGATGGGATGGAATGGGATGAGATGGGATGGAATGGAATGGGATGGGATGGGACGGGATGGGATGGGACTGGATAGGATGGGATGGGTTGGGATGGGATGGGATGGGATGGGTTGGGATGGGATGGGATGGGATGGATGGGATGGGATGGGAAGGGATGGACTGGGATGGGATGGGACGGGATGGGATGGGATGGGATTGGATGGGATGGGATGGGTTGGGATGGAATGGGTTGGGATGGGATGGGATGGGATGGGATGGGTTGGGATGGAATGGGATGGGATGGGATGGGATGGATTGGGATGGGGTGGGACGGGTTGGGATGGGATGGGATGGGATGGGATGGGATGGGATGGGATGGGATGGGATGGGATGGAATGGGATGGGATGGAATGGGATGGGATGGTATGGGATAGGATGGGATAGGATGGGATGGAATGGGATAGGATTGGATGGGATGGGATGATATGGGATAGGATGGGATGGAATTGGATGGGATGGAATGGGATAGGATGGGATGGGATGGGATGAAAATAATATCGTCAACAAAGTCATCATCACAATAACATCAATAGTGCCCCTCCCTCCATCCCAAGAACCCTCGTGATGTCAATCTTCGATTTCGTTTCTGCCTCAGTCCATTTGTTATTTTCTTCTCCTTTTCCAATCAATCATTTTATAGATGAAGATGGCGCCCCTCGCTTGTGTGTTAGTGTTGATTATGTCGGCGTGGTCGCCTCTCGTGACGACGAGTTCGACGACAGATACCATCTCCGCTTCGTCCGTCACCAACGGGTCCACGGACGTACCGGCGACGGGGACCCAGTCCCCCATCGCCGAGTCCACGACAAATTCCTCCCAGACAGAGATGACCAACTCGACAACCCTGGAAGTGTCGACAGCCGCGCCGAACAACACGGCCGAACCGACCGACGCGTCGACAAATGATACAAGCGGCCAGACGGAGCAGTCAACTGGTCCATCGATGTCGACCGAAGCTCGTATGTCGACACAGATGTCGACACCCATGTCGACACAGATGTCGACACCCATGTCGACATCCATGTCGACATCCATGAAGACGACAATGCCCTCAGCGACGCCGTCCGAGTCGTCTGAACCAATGTCGACAGCAGCGCCCGCATCAAGGTCGACATTGATTTCGACAATGATGTCGACCTCGTCTTCTTCCGGCCAAGAAACGACAGCAGCAGGGGATGGAGATGGCGCAGGTGAAAGCCCTATCTTGAAAAAAGTATTTTTTTCGAAGGTCGACTTGTCGACACGTCTGTTTCTGTTCGCACAATTGCCAAGTCTGTCCGTAAAGTGCGGTTCGCTCGCTTCTCTGGATTTTATTTGGAAACTTGTCAGTCCGTCAGCCTGTCTGTCTGCGTGCTGTGTACCACCAGGGCTAGACACATAGACCATAATTATAACCTATAGACAGTCAGTGTCTATTAGAAAGGACGCCGTAATACCATGGGGGACCCGACTACTTGCGTCAAACTATGGGCGGAAGTAAAGAGCCGTGCCACACGTTTGTTTGGCGGGTGACGTGACGCTCGTCAAAAATCGCACATGGTTCTATGGCCGTTCATTACGAAATGAAGGCTTAGGCTTGGGCTCAGGCTTCGGTTATGTCTCTCTTACCCATAATAATGTTACGGGCATCTAAAAACAAGCGTTTGGCTCCCGTTTCCTGGTGAATACTCAGTACTTATCAAGCCAACGCATCTTTAAATTTATGGACAAACCACAACCTGGATTTTCGAGTTTTGTCAGACGAAGACGAAACCAGAATCCGACCCTGTGTTTGCTTACTTGCATGTCGACGCTCTTTACTTCCGCCCATACTTGTGTAAAGATGGCCGCCTCCATGTCATTTCAGTCTGGAACCCGCTATTGTCCAACTATAGTTGATGATTATCTGTCTGTGATCCTAAACTTACCCTGCCACGACCAGCCCATGGGCTCTGTGTTTTTTTTGTGCGTAGCTCATCGTCTTCCGGTTGAACAACTGCTGCAATTCTAGAATAATTCGCCGGCGGATTGTGCTCGGTAACTTTATAATTTACCAGCCTTTCCAAAGGCGGCGTAATTTCGCTGACGGTATCTCGCCTCGCCTGTGCCCCCCCCCCCCCCACCCCAGCCATGGAAAACAAAAACATCTCGTCTTTTGTTCTCTGGTCTGTTTCAGAGCGACTTGAGTGGGCCATGTACCTCGGCATTGGATTCGGCGGTTTCATCTTTCTCCTACTCGTCTTGTTCCTCACCGCTTTGTTCGTACGCCGCTGGTAAGTAGTTTTCGCTGGTAATTGCTTGGTAAAGAATTGGTTATGGATTTGTTGAGGTGTTTGTTTGGGGTTTTTTTTGGTTTTTTTGGGGGGATGAGGGGGGTTGCTGGTTTGTTTTTGTGTTTGTTTTTCTTGGAGGGGTCTATCGCCAGCCCTTTTCAGACGATGCTGAAAACAAATCGCAAGGCTTGAGAGAGAATTTAATAAACAGTTCCTCCGTTCACACGATTGATTGTCGAGGGTCCCGCGAGAAATCCACCGCTAGCGGAAGATTTGTCGGAGGTCCCAAATCTCTCAAGGTGTCACCAGGGACGTCTCTCACTCTCAAGCATTGCTAACCTTTCACACGATGGCACGTTTGTAAGATTTCTCATGCACGAGACATTTTCTCAAGCCTTGCGAGGTATTTTTTCAGCGTCGTCTGAAAGAGGCCTTTAAACAGCTCTCCACAAAATCGGCCGCTTCCCTCCTCCAACATGTCTGCCCGATGACCCGTCGTCTCGTCTGTGCAGCTCTTCGGTGTCAGCGTGCTCCCCTAGCTGCCTAAACATTTACTGTCGGACCTTGCGGACCAAGCGCGCTCGCTGTGCGGCACGGGTACTACCCGACCCAAAGTATCGGAGGACTAGGAAGGACGTTGACGTTGAAGAGCGTGTTGACACCGAGGAGCTGCACAGACGTCAGACTCAGTTCGACCGCGAGCAGCCCTTGACTCGGGACTCGCTCCCTCTGCCGTGACTAAGGGGAAAATTCCATGCAGCAGCTTCAGCGCCAAAGAAAATGTTCCTAAGCGCAGCAAAAGTCACGAGCCACGGGATCCCCTCTGCAAACCCAAACTTCACCGATGCTTCATACTAAGCAAAGATGAGTGGAATACACGTCAGCAGCAATAGGCAGCACATCGCAGCGAAGTTTGAAACCCTGCTTACACCAGGCAGACCATTCCTGCTTAGCATATGTGACCCGGCACATCATAATGAGGAATAACCCCCACTTTTGAGATTTTGAGATTTTATAATGATGTGAAAAAGTGTACTATTAGCTTTCAAATGATATCAAAATTTCATCCAATACATTAACTTTCCGAAAATAAAAAGAAAAAAGGAAATTGATTTTTAATCGAATTGAGAAGATACTTTGAATTTAGGCGTTGTTTACTCGAAAAATGTTTTGGTGGGATATTCCTCATGTCGCTGTGGCGGGTCACATATTTTTTCGGCTCGACGAAATACACCGATCCAGTAGGCCACGCCCCTTGACAAATTGCCCAATCATAACGCGCGATTTATGGTGCGACAAAATTGTCGTCATTTCTTTTCGACATAACGTTTTGAATGTATGTATTCTTTACTACACACTTTTCGCAGTTGTTTACAATTTTGTTTCACACGTTCTGCAGACAATTCCTTTGCAAACCCTGTTTTTTATCCTTCACCACGGTCAAGCTGTGTTTATATTTTCACTGTATTTCTGACTGACGATACCTTGGCAAGAGAGGACATGTAGATTGTTGGCCCTCTTCCAAATAAAAAAGTCCAACGGAGAGAGGCGCTTTCGGTGTTTGCGGGCCCTGCTGTGAACGCGCACGACGTGTGGGCGATCGTGACACGTTGCGCGCATGTGCGCGGTTGCTTGGCCGTTGCTCTGGTGGGTTGCTACGGCCTACTGGATCCGGTGCATTGGGCCCAGCCTGAAAGCTGAAAAGCACTTCTTTTAAAGTGGACTGTTGTAAATGTGAACGCGTGTTTCTGCTCATTTCTCCCTCCCTCCTTCTTCCTCTCCCTCCTCAATCCCTCCCTCCCCCACCCCCCCCCAAAAAAGTCGAAAGGCCCGGCGTGGACGCGACGACAAGCCGCTCTACCTCGATGGCAACGACGAAATGGACAAGGTCAATCCCAAGGACCGCATGTCCGTGCACCGGCCCTGCTCGGCCGCCATCGGCGACGACGACGACCTAGCCCTGGTCACCTTCGTCGCCGCCGGCGGCAAGGGCGCGGACGCGGACGCGGCCGGGAACGGCGGCGCCGTGAACCCGGAGCCAGACGCTGCTGTCGAGGAAACGGCGACTGGAGAGGGAGACCACCGGGAGTTGGAGAAGGGCGCCACCATGCCTTCCTCGGCACGACTGGCCGCCTTCTCTGCGGCTGCAAGAGCCGGTGATGCCATTCCCTCGCCTTCTCCTCCTCCTCCTCCTCCTCCTCCTTCTCCCCCTCCTTCTTCTTCTTCTTCTTCTTCTCCTCCTCCTCCTCCTCCTCCTTCTCCCCCTCCTTCTCCTTCTCTTCCTCCTCCTCCTCCTGTTGCTCCTGCCGGCGCAGTACCGGGCGCGACGGGTGGAGACGGCAGCGCGAGACCCTTCAGCGGCGTGTCTTACACCAGCGCCGATATCGACGTCGCCCTCGATAACGTCGACACCGGGGAGCAGTGAGAGAAGTCAAGGAACCCAACCCTTCCACCGCAGACAAATCGAAAGTTACAGCTGAACACACTGAACACCACTTGAACACGTCCTTCGAGCAAGCGCCCGACTTGTCAGACGAGCTACATTGGCGCGTGCAACGAATCAACTCGTGAGTATGCGAGTTCAAGGGGTCATTCGAATTTGGCCAAAACGTTTTAACGAGTGTAGACTCTGGCGTGTGTTTTAAATAGAGCACCCTCAACGCTGAACTCCGGGCAGGCAACTGGTATCATGCAGTGTAATCTCGCACGTGAAAACGCCGATATACAAACAGCGCATTGTCACCCATCACACGCAAGTATTTTCCGTCACTTCCCACCTCAAGGGGTGAAATTCAGAGAACCTTTTCAGCTGTACAAAAACGGACGTCGGCGTCCGATAAAATAAATCACTTATAACTCTTTATCTAATAGCACGAAAAACCTGATAATGCTAGTCACAGCTCAATTTGTATTTCGTTTCGCTATGAGCTCCTGATCCTGGAATAGAAATCAAACTCTTAATCTTATCAGTGCATCGGGGTATGTTGGTCTGTATATTTGGTTTGGTCACTAAAACATTTTCACACTTGCATCTTGGTCGTACATAATGCTGTATCGAATTGCATAGCGCCGCTTAATAATCTCATTTTGCTTAAAGGGACAACTACACATTGGTCGAGGTCAAAGAATAGCATCGTCCATTCGTTTTCTGATCCAACATAATGCATGAAATAGTAAACCTGCGAAAATCTAAGCTCAATCCCCAACCAAAAAAAGTTAAAAACCGCTTCATTTGTTTCGCGAAAATATTTAGATCTAGGGGTGAGAAGTAAACGGTTTTTTTTACTCTTTTCGCCCAAAATACAACATTTTATGCAGAAATATTTCTGTGCGAGGTTTTTACTATAACATCTTCAAACTGAATAAGTTTCGTGCAAATCTGTTGACAATTCTGTTTTTCGATCTTACCAATGTTGTGTAGGGGCTTTAAGCAGGAAAATTCTGGATCAGAATCATATAAAATATAACATGATATAACCGGATCAGGTTGCCAGCCAAAGTTCAACTGGCATCCTAAGTTGCTAAGCAACCAACGTTTGAATACAGGTTGATTGCAATAAGTACCAAATTGAAACAGTAATCTTGTAAAGATCAGGGAAGGATTTCCAGAATTTGCTTCGCAGATTTTCGCGCTCTATGAAATTGGACCCTGGTCGTAAGAAGACACTAAAGCTCTCTTTTTTCAGAGACTAACATATTCCTTAGAAAGGAGTCACATAATTATATGAGGTATATATAAAAGATTTCAATGTTTACTTTATTTTGAAACACCAAGCAAGTTTGAGATGCGAAGATTTTTTTCAAATTGTACAATTTCTAACAGTTTGCTGGTCACTATTTTCTAAATGTATGCATAATTATTACTGTTTGGAGAGTGTTATTTCTATTATCATAATTATTTTTGCTATTGCGATTACCGGTTTGTTAAGAGCCCACCGTTTAGATGAAATTATCATGAAGTCATTACGCAACATTTTAAACAGATTTTGTTATATTGAAATTATGTATATTAGAAATATAACAAAGTTTGGTTTTAAAAACGCTTGCTGTTTTTAATTTTGAATTTTTAAAGTATTTTTTTCTATTTCGATTTTTTTTTAAAGTTATTAGACAAAACCCGTTTGCCTAAGGTAAAAATGTAGTGTTTTCGTTATGTCAATTGTTTCCAATAGACCAACATAGGGCGTGAGAAATAACATTTACCGCATTAGATATGTGTCATTACGTTAGAATTGTTTTATGTAGTGCCAAAGAAGTTTAACCAGACTATTATAGTAGGTGAGTTCTTCTTGGATCAGGAAAGTTAATTTTCCAGCTTATACCGATGTCCGTTTATCTCACTGTTTCATTTGTAGTTTAGTACCACCTTTGCATTTTAGTAAATTCTATTCAGCTAAAATATTGTGCTGGTGGATGTAAACTAATACGGTCGATTCACAATAGTGCGCCCTCAAGAGTTTGCAATGCGTTGGCCAATCACAATGCGCGGGATATTAGGGCCGTTTTAGAAATGAAGGCTTGGCTCGGGCTCAGGCTTCGGTCATATTTGATCTTACTCGTTATAATATCACACTCATCTAGAAACAAGCGTTTGGCCCCAGTTTTTCTGGGAATACCCTGTACCATTCAAGCCAATAAACATTCAAATTCGAAAACAAACCTCAATCTGGATATTCAGGTTTTGTCAGACGGAGACGAAGCCTCAGCCCGAGCCTAAGCCTTCATTTCGGAAAACGGCGAATGTCCACCCCTTTCAAAACGTGCATTGGGTGTACAGATTCCGCGTTTTGTGATTGGCCAACGCGTTGCAAACTCTTGAGGGCGTACTTTTGTAAATCGCTCAATATTATCGGTTGTGAGATATCTGTACATTGTATTATATCAGAGGTGAAACTTCATCCGTTCCAAAGAAACGCCTCAATAGCGCTTCGGAAACCCTTGATTTGGTTTGAATTATGCGTATTTGAATTTACATCAACACAAACATGTTAACTACTATATGCCACCGTAACTCATCCGAATTTGAAATAACAGTTTAAGAACGAATACGTTTGTGTCGTTATCGATAATTATTGTACTCCCACGCGTTCGTTTATCATTATGAAAATGAATTAATGACGTGACCAGTATCCTTGCGAAAATTACACACAGCAAGAACGCCTGGAAGACTTGGGAGCATAATTATGGAGAATTCATTTTTTTGAGAGTATACTGTTTAAGTAAAGTGCATTAGGAGCTTCCGCATGAACACACGGAATTTGCAGCATTAATGGTAGCCAGGAAACGAGGCTGCGCAAACCACAAAGTGTCTTCCGTCGGCATTCTGAGAACTAGTCAGTTAGCCCTCAAAAATTGGCGTTCACTCAGTCTGCGGTTTTGACTTAATTAAATAATTTCGCAGTTGTCGATTTCATGAACAGCGAACTTAATGTGCACAGTCGCCAAATATCTTTCGGGCATAAATATGCACGCTTTCATGAACTTCCACAAACACTGTGGGGTAGACTAGTTCATAGATGGACTAACATGGAGACTAAACTGGGTTAGACCGACTGACAAAAGTTGTCGTTGGAACGCAACTTGTTTTTCACCAAGAAGGGAAGGTGAGACCATAAAACTTATGCGAGGTAACGTTTCCAGTGAGAATAATCAATTGATCACGGATCAATGATCATCAGCTTTGGGTGGTCTCAATAATAATGTGTCAGTGTAATGCGTCACTTGACATTAAAGCTGCATTATTTGAACTGGGAATAGTTATCGTAGTGTACATGTTGCTTCTGGTTGAAACTTTGCTTGAGTTTAAAATCGACAATATTAAAGGTAAAATTTAACTCAAATTAACTAAAATTTCACGTCAAACCTCACTAACATTTTCACTTGAACAATTGTGTACATGCATGCCATTGTACTGCACCATGTATAATAATCATGGCTTACGGAAGTATTTTAATGTGCTGCACCCTTTACTCGCGACGAAATCCAAAAGCCCGCCGCCTACGGCCATGCCCCGTAATTTTAATCGGGTTCGCTAACATGTATAAGATGTCCGTAACTGTTGCGTAACACAAGTGGCCTTGTGTGAAAGACGCTCGCCTGCCAACGTGTAGGTTCGTGGTTCGATCCCGGGGGTATTTTTCACTTATTTTTTTCTCAGCACGATAGTGCGGTATAAGGTGTTTAAAAAACTCCCGAAAACACCAACGTCGCATGTGGCGCATTCAGTTGGGTCACTGTGATGCTGGGACTGTCCTCGTAATCCAGGTTCGCGTCTTCGTAAAGGGACACATGCGTTTGGTCGACTCGGCGGCCAAGGTCTAGGGGCCGCTGTGTTTCCTCCCTCACATGGCGCAGGGTCTACGGGCCTATATGGATGAGGTCAGGGAAGGACGTGCGGTGGACCGGTACCGAGGCCGTATGAGCTCTAATAGATCCGTGCACACGGGACGACCCTGGAGGTCCCGGGGATCTGAAAGCTTGGTCTTACACCGCATAACTTTTTTTCTCGCAAACTTTGATTTTTTAAGTGTTTCGTGCTTGTTTTTCTATTTATTTTTAGCTGTTTGGTCTTCCGAAACAGCTTTTGTTTTCGGTTTTTTTTTTATAAATTTTGTTTTTTTCTCCCCTTTTTTGTCCTTCTGTTTCGGTCTTCCGAAACGGCTCTTGTCTTCGTTCTGTTTTGTTTTCCTATTTAACTTTTTTCTTAGTTGTCTCGGTCTTTCAAAAAGCTCTTGTTTTCGTTTATTGTAAATACCCTTTTTCATTTTTTTAACGTTAAAATTAAGTGGCCCTGACGTTTCCATCCTAGCAGGACCTTTCTCAAAAGGCAGAGATTTATTTAATGTTTTAGAAATCCGAAACTGTTGCGTAACACAAGTGGCCTTGTGTGAAAGACGCTCGACTACCAACGTGTAGGTTCGTGGTTCGATCCCGGGGTATTTTTCATTTATTTTTTTCTCAGCACGATTGTGCTGTATAAGGTGTTTAAAAAACTCCCGCAAACACCAACGTCGCCTCGGCGTCTTTCTCGCGCTGTAACTTTATAAATCTTTACCGCACGGAAATAATTCTGATATCATTTGAAAGCTAATGATATTCTCTTTCACATCATTAGAAAATATCAAAATCTCAAAAGTGGGCGTTTTTCCAAATAATGCTGTGCCGGGTCACATATGTTCCTTTTCAGGGCAAGTTTGTCCAGTAAAGCATTTATTCACAATGTGTCCACAGCAACTAAAGATAATCCTACAAAAATAGTGAATAATGTATATTGTTTCAGATGTAACTAATTAATCAGCTTATATCTACGAGTGCAATGGCATTAATTAATTAAATGGAATTCCTTAAAAGTCCGGTGTGCGCTCAATCTCACACAAAGGTGCATTTGTATGATACATCACAACAATACATACTAATAAGTATCATGAATACAATTCGAATAATTTCCCTGGGTGGTGGACATTCCCATAGGGTTGTGCACAAATGTTACATACCTGCTTCCTAAACTTCCTCCAAACCAATGAACTTGAATTCCCCACTTCTCTTGAGAGCATTCTCTATCTACTATAAAAAATATAGACATTGAAAATATGTTTCTATATGTTTCTACATGGGACATTACAGAGGCACTGAAATGTTGAGTGTATCCCTCAGGTACCATCAATAACGATAATGTGTCTCCATAAGGTCCCATGTAGGTTGTAATGTCATCTAATTTCGTTATACTAGTCCAAAATCCATGCACTATTTTACACAATAACACCTTTTAACGTGCGGTGTATACCATCAACTGAATTATTTATGACGTTGGGAAAACGCATTGCGTGCAGTGGCGTAATATGACCTTTGGCGCTATGTTTGTATGGCTTTGGTGACGAAGATCTGGGTTTTTTTTTTACACCGCAGCCACAGTTTTTTCGCTATAACGTGGTAATTTCGGCCTTGAAAAGAGACTACATGGAGTTACGCTATCCGCCAGTTGAGTTACGTTACGCTATCGGCCAGTTGAGACTCCTTGTGGAGCGGCAGAATGTGTTTTGTTGTTGATAAGGGAAATAGTTTGCCACAAAAAATTATGAGAGATGTCTTGTAAATAATTGTGTTGTCACGATAATAAAAGATGTCTTATTTCGAGCGGCCTCCTTCCGGCCTCCTGGCTTACAGACAACGCAGTGGTAGTCTCTTTAACATGTTACAGTGAAAAACCTCTGGCTGCGGTGTAAAAAAAACGCATCCGGGACGGACAAGCCCCATCGCATCGGCTACGAGTCGGTGAGCGTTCGAGGTTCAGATTGAAGGGATCAGTCTGGGTGGTCCTCCTCCGTTCTCCTCCGGGCAGGTCGCAAGCACAGTTTCGAAGGCAACCACGTCTACAGCACATAGTCCTCTAAAATACATATGCGGCATGTAATCCATCCATACATAAGAAATTTTTTGATATAATTATGTATATCATAAATTAGTTTCAGTGAGCATCACTCCAATATACAGATGAGACTTCAAGGTTTCCATGATGGTGGGAGTACAAAGTGGAAGGTTTACCGTGACACCATGTGTCACATTATTTTTTTTAGAAAGAGTGAATGCGTGGCTCTCAGAAGACCCGGTAGTTCTGAAATGTTTTATACAGGAAAACAACTGTGGAAAATAAATACAATTCACGCAAGCGCACATCTTAATTAAATTGCACACAACCTCCACTCAAACAACAACTATTATACACGTATATAATGTACTGCTATACATTCAAATATTATCCAAAACGTTGGTGGAAAGTACGAAGCATGTGGTGTTGTACTTTTTGTGGCTTTGACAATTATAATAACTATTGAAAACATTCAACCGCTGTTAATGCTTTAGATGTATCTTTAGCTGTTAAAGTTATTGAAGAGATCCAGAGTAAAGATGGCTTGTTTATTTGAATAACTCATGGTTAAAACACCACTTGAGGTTCAATGAATACGTTGGTAATCATATCAACAAATACTTCCATTAAAAATTTATACACACGACAATACCCATATTTTATACTTGTATGCTGCTTTTGTTCTTATATTATAAATCCGCCTGCCTTAATGAATATAATTAATTTATTCACAGCGTGACTGCGTTTATTTACTATTTGAACAAGTCCTTACATTATTTGGGTTTTTTTAAGCGGAGGGAAGTACCATTGTGAATTACAATTGTAAAATTCGCCTTTAATGAAATTATGAAAGCAATTGGATCTGGTATTTTAGGAATTGGAACAATTTGTCGCTTTCGAGACAGAGAATGGCTCTGAAACGAGCCGGTAAGCTCAACATTGTCAAACAGTGTGTACACCGTTCGTCGCTTGGTGACCTGGTGGTAAAGGGTTTGTACGCCCTCTACATGTATATTATAGTTACTATGGCCGTTTTCGAAATGAAGGCTGAGGCTCGGGCTCAGGCTTCGTCTCCGTCTGACAAAACCTGAAAATCCAGGTTGTGGTTTGTTGCCAAATGTTTAGGTTTGTTGGCTTGATAAGTACAGGGTATTCACCAAGGAACTGGGGCCAAACGGTTGTTTTGAGATGCCTGTGACATTGTAATGAGTAAGATAAATATGACCGAAGCCCAAGCCGGAGCCTTAGCCTTCATTTCGAAAACGGCCTATGCTAGGACGAAAATGCATGCCACTCGCCACTGGTGGGAGGGGGTGGGCGGCTCTGGATGGAGAGCGCCCTCTCGCGGTCTTGCTTTTACTTCACCCGTGGCGACCTCACTCTAAACGGAGGGCTCTGGCGGTTTGTTGCCGCGGTTCTTGTCGGTCGGCTGGTACAGCTTCAGGCGCTCCTTGGCGCCCTTTTGCAACATGGCGGCGGCTTTCACGACCTGGGGCAGGTCGACCCTGTGAGACAATTTATTGATAAAAGAAGGAAGATCAGATTAAAACTTTCCAAAGCTGCCGAAGAGGGCGCGCTTCAGTGAGCGTGTTCGGCGTGGGGATCATAGGCCGTTTTCGAAATGAAGGCTTAGGCTCGGGCTAAGGCTTCGGTCGTATTTATCTTAGGCCCTACTCGTTATAATATCACAGGCATCTAAAAAACATACCTTTGGCCTCAGTTTTTTGGGAGGAATAAACTGTACCTATCAGGCCAACACACCTTCAAAATCGGAAACCAACCACAACCTTGATTTTCAGGTTTTGTCAGAGGGAGACGAAGCCTGAGCCCGAGCCTAAGCGTTCATTTTGAAAACGACCATAGACATAAAATAACCATATAGATGGTCAGCATCTATTAGAAAACACGTCGGGATACTGTAATGCCATGGGGGACCCGACTACCTTCAACGTATGAGCGGAAGTAAAGAGCACCTTTTGGGTGTTCCGTTTTGGCTGTGGAAGATGCTTCTTTCCATGCGTGAATGTCTCCCTAAAATTGTCCGTCCTGATTTTAGAAGAGCTTATAGAGTTATCTCCAAGCCAACGGTACCCACCTGATGCGTCCCTGGCAGCAGTTGTCTCTAGGGGGCGCCATTCCTTCGTCCTGGTCGTCGGCCTCGCTGCTGATGTCCATCTTCTGCACGATGAGGCGGAGGAGGTCGTACTGCTTGTCCATCTGGGTGGACAGCTTCTTGAACCTGGGGAGTGGAGGTATACGCAACGAGGGACTCTATAGTTTACCCCCTTCCGAGCAGTGACCTTGTGTGCAGCGGCACACACAATAAATTGACACAAACTGACCTCCTGATCCCTTTGCTGAATCGCAACTACCTCACTTTTCGTAGGTCCATACCACGTAGTTTAGAGGGGGGTTCACTTCCTCTGCCCCTCGGAGAGGGACGGAAGAGTCTGGCGAAGTCACCCACACCTGTGCCCCCTGCCATAGGTTTTTGCACATTTCTCACCTACGCTGCTATCTTGTTTCCCACTGAACCTGGATGGGTTCCTACTGTCCCCTATGTTTCAAACAGCATTAGTCGAGGTCAAAGAATAGCATCCATACGTTGTCTGATGCAACATATGCATAAAATAGCACACCTGTGAAATTTTCAGCTCAATCCGTCAACAGCGTCTCGAGAAAATCGTGAAAACCGCTTCATTTGTTTCGCGAAAATGCAGCATTCAACGCCGTACTGTTACTAAAAAATAGTTTAGATCTCGGTGAGACGTAAATTATTTCTTTACTATTTTCTCAAAAAGTACAGCATTTACGTCATAAATATTTCAGTGCGAGGTTTATATTATAACTATCTTCAAACTGTATAAGTTTCATGTAAATCTGTAAACATTTCCATGTTTCGATCTTACAATGTTGTGTATGGGCTTTAAAGGCCCAATACAACATTAGGAAGATCGGAAAACATCGTTGTCCACAGATTTCCTTCTAATTTACACAGTTTGTTGAAATCTTACGGTATATGTTGAAATCTTACGGTATGGGATGCTGTACCTCCCTAGCAATATTCACTCAAACATCGACAAAATTACTTGCAAGTAATAAACTTTTTTTTATACTACAGAGTGGTTCAAAAACCGTGACAGTTTTTTTGCTACTTTCTCAGATCACCATTTGAGCTAAAACCTTCGCATGATTGCTGTTTTGGGATGTTTAACACAAACTGGGCAATCTTTTGACCTTTACCAATGTTGTATAGGGCCTTTAATATTTTTAGACAATAAAATAATAAAGTCCACTTTGAAATGAAGTTTACTGCTTGTAAACATTATAACAAAATACAGTTTTGTGTTTGTCAATATATAGGATCTCGGCTGGTGACATTTTACAAATTTTAGTGTTCCTACATTTTGTGTTTGTTTCTGCTCATTTGGGGCTCATTCTTCATCATTCTGTTCATCGATCTTTACAGACGTTTACAACCAACCAAAGCATAGCCGCAGCCGCGAGCTAACTTTCAGAGGGACCGCAAAAACGCTTCACAACACTAGGGCCCTTTTCCAAACCCCGCCTTAGGCTTCGGCTCCGGCTTCGTCACTGTTATTCAAAAGATGAAAAAACAGGTTGGAGTTCTTTGTTGAAGTCGAAATTTCTTTTTCAAAACGCAGTATAACATTCAAAACAGAGCCAAAATGTCTTTCATGTTCAACCCTTGCACTTAAAAATGGATGAGAGAAATGGAGACAAAGCCGGAGCCTGAGCCTAAGCCGTGCTTTGGAAAAAAAGGCCCTAGCATAGCAGTGGCTTACTTCCTCTTCAGGCTGCCGAGTTCCGTGTTGGACTGCTCAGCGTCCTCCGTGACTCTGAAGTGGGCGATGCTCTTCAGAACGGTGTCTTTCTTCTCCGAGTCGTCCTTGATCCCCGTCATCTTCTTCTTGAACTTCTCGATGAATTTGTTCACCTTCTGCAGTGTTTTGAGAGACCGGACGAGACGGCCAGGGTTGATTCGTGGACTGTGCCATTTTTGAACAGCAGCAACTTTGACATCTTGACAATCCTCACCTCCCTCGTCCTCCTCCTCCAAATCATTCTTCTCGCCCTTCTAATTACCCACCTCACCTTCTCCTCCCCACCATTCTCCTCTGTATCGCACCCATCTTTACTTTTCTACTCATCCACCTCTTCCTCCTTACCCCGGCGTAGCCATCCTCCACCTCCCTTGCGCCTCCCTCTCCTCAGCGCCCAACTTCGTCACCCTCCTCGTCGCTCTCATCTCAACTCGAACCGATCCCCATTACCAACACCATCACCACTATCATCACAACACTCGTAAACAATAGCAACGGCAGCAGTAGCAACAGCAGCAACTACAGCAACATCAGCAGTAGCAACAACAGCAACAACAACAGCAGCATCAACAGCAAAAGCAAAAATAGCAACAAGATAACAACGGAAGCAACGACAGCAATAGAGGCACTAGCACCAGCAACATCAGCAACAACATCTACATCAGTAGTAGCAACAACAGCAGTAGCAACAGCAGCAGTAGCAACAGCAGCAACAAAAGCAAAAGCAAAAATAGCAACAAGATAACAACGGAAGCAACGACAGCAACAGAGGCACTAGCACCAGCAGCAGCAGCAACAACATCAACATCAGCAGTAGCAACCGCGGCAGTAGCAACAACAGCAGTAGCAACAGCAGCAACGACAGCAAAAGTAGCAAATACAGCAGCAATGGCAGAAACAGCCAAACTTGCAACAATAGCAACAACAGCAGCAGCAGCAGCAGCAGCAGCAGTATAACCAACTCTACAACAACCGCAACCACTACGAAAAAAAAAAAGCAATCTATTTCTTGAGCCGTGCAGCTCTACCTACGTATTTATGCTGGGCGCACATCTTCCTGTTGGGGCAGATGTGGATGTGGTCCACGTCCAGCCAGCCCATGACCTTGGTTGGAATCTTCTGCTCCATCTCCGTGTAAAGCTCCACCTGCATGGCCAGACGCTTGAGCTTAGCGTCCTGCTGCACCTTGGCAATGTCCCCGACGGCCAGACCGATCTGCAAGCGGGCAGAGAGAGAGAGAGACAGCGAGGAGAACGCTCTTTCAACAACACAGAAGTTGGGTCGATCGGGTGCTGGAAGGCCGGAGTTGTTAATCTGGGCCCTTTTCCCAAATCCCGGCTTGAGCTTCGTATATCTTGCCTCATCTCAACCATACACTCTTGACTCTTCCTATCTCTCTCTCTTCCTATCCCCTCTCTCTTCCTCTCTCCCTCTCTCACTCTCTTCATCTCTCTCCCTCTTGCCCTCTCTGTCATCCAAACGCTAACAAACACAGGTTCCAGTTCTTTGTTGAAGTTGAAGCTTCAGATTGTGTTGTTTAATTGCAGGGTGTAACATTCCCTCACTCTCTCTATCTCTTTTTTCTCCTTCTCTCCCTCTCTCCATCTATCTCCCTCTATCCATCTCTCCCTCCCTCTCTTCATCCCCTTCTCTCCCTATCCCCCTCTCTTCCTCTCTCCTTCTTCCTATCTCTCCCTGTCTCCCTGACTCCCCTCTCTCTCCCTCTCTTCATCCCCTTCTCTCCCTATCCCCCTCTCTTCCGCTCTCCCTCTCCCCATCCCTCCCTGTCTCCTCTCTCTCTCTCTTTCCATCCCCTTCTCTCCCTATCTCAATCCCCCCTCTCTCCTTCTCTCCCATCTCCCTCTCCCTCTTCCTATCCCCCTCTCTTCCTCTCTCTCTCTCTTCCCATCTCTCCCTGTCTCCCTGTCTCCCCTCTCCCTCCCTCTTTCCATCCCCTTCTCTCCCTATCTCAATCCCCCCTCTCTCCTTCTCTCCCATCTCCCTCTCCCTCTTCCTATCCCCCTCTCTTCCTCTCTCCCTCTCTCACTCTCTTCATCTCTCTCCCTCTTGCCGTCTCTGTCATCCAAACGCTAGAAAACACAGGTTCCAGTTCTTTGTTGAAGTTGAAGCTTCAGATTGTGTTCTTTGAATGCAGAGTGTAACATTCAAAAACGAAGCCAAAGACCTTCCGTGTTCATGTCAATTGCACTTTGAAAATGGACGAAGGAAAGAACGCCATAGCCGGAACAGGAGCCTAAGACGGTTTTTGGAAAAGGTCCCTAGTTGACAAGGAGCTTGGGTGGTCACTGGCCAATCGTACAACGTTGACCACCCTAAGTTTTATTTTTAATTGGTTTGCGGTGACACCATGTTTATCATCTTTTATGATAGTTGGAATCCAGCAGTCTCCTGACGACGAGCAGAGTACACACTGCTCGAAACGTTGAGTCACCGGCTCTTTTCAGAGCCACACTCAGTCTCAAAAGAGATGATAAACATTCTGTCACCGCAAACCAATTAATAATAATTGTTTCCACCATGCAAACCTTCAAGTATTTTCTCACCCTAAGTTTACTTCCATGGAAGGTGATCCTTTGGTACGGCCGATTAAAAGGGCCGAGAGAGAGTAGGGGTGGAGAGAGAGAGTGGGGGAAGAGGGGCCAGTCAAAATGTTCCAGCGAACAACCTGGCTCTTGCCTCCTCTCAGTCATACACTCTCGTCGCTTCCAAGATGGACGACGAGCCCAAGCCTGAGCCTGAGCCGTTTCTATGCAGTTCTCACTAGCCACTATAGCCACTATGGCCACTATGGCCACTATGGCCACTATGGCCACTATGGCCACTATGGCCACTATGGCCACTATGGCCACTATGGCCACTATAGCCACTATAGCCACTATGGCCACTATGGCCACTATGGCCACTATGGCCACTATGGCCACTATGGCCACTATGGCCACTATGGCCACTATGGCCACTATAGCCACTATAGCCACTATGGCCACTATGGCCACTATGGCCGGTTGCTCACCAGGAGGTTCATGAGAACGATGGGCAGAGCGATGACCAGAAGGGCCAGCACCACGAAGGTGAGGTGAACGAACGGCATGGTCGAAGGGTCGTCGTCCGCCGCCGGCCCCACGAAGGAGTTGATGAAGTCGATCTCCGCCATCATCATTGTGAACACGCGGAAGGTTGCGTAGAGCGGGGTGCTGAACGCCTTGTTTTCCTGGGAATGGTTGGGAGGTAAACAGATACAAAGGGCCGTAAAAAAGAGAGGTGAGGATACATAGAGACAGAGACGGGGTGAGAGGGAGAGGGGGGGGGAGAGAGAGGGAGAGTTGGAGAGTGTGGGGGGAGTGGGAAAAATACTGAAGAAAGAGAGGGGTGAAATAGGGAGAGAGAAAGACAGGAGGGGAGAGAGGGAGAGAGAGGGGGAGAGGTGGAGAGGGGAGAGCGGGAGGGAGAGAGGGAGAGAGCGAGAGAGGGAGAGAAGGAAAGAGGGAGAGAGGGAGAGGGGAAGAGAGGGAGAGAGGGGAGGGAGATATGGAGGGAGCGAGAGAGGGAGAGAAGGAAAGAGGGAGAGAGAGGGGGAGAGAGGTATATGCTGAAAAATACTGCGTGTTTTGTTTTAAATTGGACAATAGTAGTGTCCGAATTCGTAGGGAGAGAGCGGAAGGGAGAGATTGAGAGAGCGAGAGAGGGGAGAGGGAGAGAGGGAGAGAGGGAGAGAGGCAAAAGGGAGAGAGGGAGAAGGGGAGAGAGGGAGAGAGGGGGAGGGAGAGAGGTGAGAGGGAGAGAGAGGGAGGGATAGATGGAGAGAGAAAGAGATGGAGAGAGGGGGAATGGGAGAGAGAGGCAGAGATGGGGGGGGGAGAGGGGAGAGAGAGAGAGAGAGCAACTCGCCAGTAAAGCGCTATCCAGTTAACGGTGTCAGCGCCGGCTAGAGGTCGGCGTGACGTTCTGACACTCGAAGGCGTCGAATCCTTACCTCGTCCTTCATCAGCATGAAGAGAGGGAAGGTGAAGGCGAGGATGAGGACAGAGAAGACGGCCAAGACACGCACTAGTGTCTTCACGATGACCTCGAACATCACCACGTAGATGCCGATCACATCGATCCTTTATGTCGTAGGAACAAAACAAAAAAGACGCACAAGGTTGATCATAAATTATACAAAAATAACAACCACGGTGATCCTGTCCGTCGCGTAACCGGCGGTATAACGGCATTGGGGTTGTTACGTAGCTGCAGGCACTGGAGCTGCGAACAAATTATTTCTATTATGTGTTTGTGTCCCTCCACATGTCTTCCTCTCTTTCTCTCCCTCTAACTATCTCTCACTCTCTCTCCCTATCACTCTCACTATTTCTAACTCCCCCAAACCCTCGCAGTCTCTCCCTCTCTCCCACTTTCGCTCACTCTCTCTCACTCTCTCACTCTCATTCACTATCTCTCACTCTCTCTATCACTTTTTCTCCCTCTCTCCCTCTCTCCATCTCTCTCCCTCTGTCCATCTCTCTCTCCCTCTCTTCATCCCCTTCACTCCCTATCTCCCTCTCTTCCTCTCTCCCTCTCTCCATCTCTCCCTGTCTCCCTCTCTCCCCCTCTCTCTCTCTCTTTCCATCCCCTTCACTCCCTATCTAAATCACCCCCTCTCTCTCCTTCTCCCCCTCTCCCTCTCCCTCTTCCAATCTCTCCTCTTCCTCTTTCCCTCTCTCACTCTCTTCATCTATCTCCCTCTCTCCCTCTTGCCCCTTCTCCTTTTCTCCCCATTCCCTGTCCCTGTCCCTGTCCCTGTCCCTGTCCCAGTCCCTGTCCCTGTCCCTGTCCCTGTCCCTCTCCCTCTCCCTCTCCCTCTCCCTCTCCCTCTCCCTCTCCCTCTCCCTCTCCCTCTCCCTCTCCCTCTCCCTCTCCCTCTCCCTCTCCCTCTCCCTCTCCCTCTCCCTCTCCCTCTCCCTCTCCCTCTCCCTCTCCCTCTCCCTCTCCCTCTCCCTCTCCCTCTCCCTCTCCCTCTCCCTCTCCTCTCCCTCTCCTCTCCCTCTCCCTCTCCCTCTCCCTCTCCCTCTCCCTCTCCCTCTCCCTCTCCCTCTCCCTCTCCCTCTCCTCTCCCTCTCCCTCTCCCTCTCCATCTCCATCTCCCTCTCCCTTTCCCCTACCTCTACCTTTCCCTCTATCTCTCCCTCTGGCTTTACCACAGTGAAAAGTGGTTCAAGAGGTTGCCGGTACAAAATTTGGTGCACACTCTCCAACTAGTAAGTCTGTATTAGGTGCCGTCTTCGAGTTCATCAAGTTTAGACTAACACTACTACTGTATCTTGATGAGTCTGATCCCTACATGCACGTGTCTCTGTCTTTTTTGGCTCCCTCTCTCCATGCGTCATTCGACTCGTATGAATAAAAGCCAGACAGAACCGAGTAGTCGATCCATCCCTCTTTCCCGCTCACCTCTGCTGGTAGAGCAGCACGAGGAACCAGGCGAGGAAGGAGGCCACGGCCCCGCACTGCCACTGCACGGCGCAAAGGTCGGGGTCGTCGGCGCACGAGTTTTTCAGCAGGAAGGGCACGGTGAAGACCAGGGTGCAGCCGTACAGTCCCCACTCCATATAGTTGATGAAGTCCGCAAAGTACTTGCATCTCTGCAAGGGATGGGATCGTGGGATAGACGTTGGAAGGGCTAGCTCCAGTCAAGGGGTGGTTTGCGAAAAGGGAGACAGCGACCTTATAGCTTGTGCACCTGGCCAAATTTCAGTGGCATTCACCATCACATTTTTGTTTCAACAATGTACCTGTTTTCTCTCTCCAAAATCCGATAAACATTCACTGAATACCCGTTAGATATAGGATTTGAAGGTTTGCATGGTGGAAGTACCGAGTGGAAGGTTTGCGGTGACACCATGTAACGTATCTACTTTGAGAAGGAGTGTGTGGCTCTGAAAAGAGCCGGTAACTCAGACTAGATAGGATTTGAAGGTTTGCATGGTGGAAGTACCGAGTGGAAGGTTTGCGGTGACACCATGTAACGCATCTCGTTTGAGAAGGAGTGTGTGGCCCTATGAATAGAAGCGATAACTCAGACAAGGTAGGATTTAAAAGTCTCTATTGAGGCGGAGAGTGTGGCTCTGAAAAGAGCCGGTAACTCTTCCCGGCTCTTTCCAGAGCCACATTGCGTCTCAAAAGGGATGCGTCACATAGCGTCAACCGAAAACCTTCCCTCTTTACTTACTAAATAGCGATACAGCACTGGCACAATTGGGTGTCTGCAGTGAGTTTTGTGTCATACTACTTACTGCCTGTGGTATAATAATGATGCTGAAAATGGCTAATTTTGTTAAAACTTAGACAAGGGTGGTGTCCGAATTCGGAGTGCCCGGCGCCTAGCAAAACGACCGGCGTTCCGAATTTCGGAGATCCCGGCCTCACGAAGTGGCAGTAACCGGATGAGACGTATACGCTGCCTACCTGATTCATAATCTGGTTGATTTCCTTGAGGATGTTGAGACCGCTGTAGATGCTCATCACCCAGGCCATGACAACGATCCACTGGGCAAAGAAACGTTGACAAAAAATTAAGATCGCGACGTAATGAGGATATGATGAAAGGATGATGCGGAATCCAATTCTAGGTATCAGGGTTTTAATACAGGAACTCAACTGAGCGTAGGATAACACACTCTGAACATCTAAACCGTGAAAATGGGCTAAAAAAATGTCATTTAGGCGTGAAAATAAAATTCACCGTCTTTTCACCCCTATTTCATGGCACACAGTAAGACAAGTCATTTTCACGGTGTTTTCACCAGTGGTCTCCAAGGCCACATTCCTGGTGGTAAATGGCTAGAGCCATTTTTAGATCTGGGAGTGACAGTTACAAGGACACCATACAGTACCTCTATGGGGGCTGGAGGTCTCTACTGGTAATTTAATTAGCCATCCCTCAAGGCTGGAGCTTGCCACCCTAGATATTCACGTTTTTTTCACGGTCTTTTTGGTGACCCGAAGATGTCCTTATCAGGTCAGCGAGGCAATTGTTTTCACGTTGAATTCACTGTAAAATGCACCGTGAAATCACAGTGACTTTTTAGTTTCACGGCGAAATGACATTTTCACCCGCTTTTCACGGTTTAGATGTTCACAGTGACAATGGTGAACCAGTACGTTAATGGGGAGTTGCCGACGGCGCCTGAAAACCAACTGGGCCAAGCGCAGTACGATCAGGAACTTATCAAGGCAGCCCACATACAGGAACTCAAGCGTGACTTAAATTCCAATAGGCCCTGCAAACACATAGGAACTTATAGAAAGGAACGCAAGATTGCTTCACAACATAATGATCTTTGCGTCGAGGAGAATGTAATTCAATGAGGGTTTGCACTGCTCGACTTGATAAGCACTGAGTGCTTAGTGTTTCGCCCGATGCCTGGTATTGTGAAGACAACAAAAATGAGCCAGCTCGTTCGGGATTCGAACCCGCGATATCGTGGTATATGTATATATGATGCAACGCAGTACACGCCGCTATACAATATTCAAATGCGCCACAGAAAAAAACTCGACCATTTGCGGGTGGTCAAGTAGTTGAGACGTCTGCACTAGAAAGCGGCAGTCGCGGGTTCGAATCTCCCCCGAGCTTCCTAAAATTCACCAGGCATCGGGCCAAGCACTGAGCACTCAGTGCTTGTCACGTCGAGCAGGTTAAAACTTAATTGAATGACGATATTCATCAATGACAACTCGGGACTTGAATACAAACGGAAACAAAAGTTCGACTGATTGTCTTTGTGTGTGTGTGCATGAATACAAATTGCGGTCTCACGCCGTTGAGGTCGTCCTGCCCGTTTTCGACGGTGTCCCCCGCCGTGTCGTTGAGGGCGTGTATCCGGTTGCCCGTGTGCTTGTAGTAATCCCCGTTGCCGATGATGAAGGCCATGAGAGACCCCAGGAAGCAGACGTGCAGCGCCATGCCCAACATGTGGATGTAGGCGCCGTATGATTTCCTGCAGAGGAGGGAAGGGACGAGGGAGAGCATTAACCTTGCTGCCTCACACCTTGTACAATAAAACAAATGATTGCTGACTCCGAGAAGAGACTCATTTTGTTTATTGTCAGCAGCCGGGACCCTGCGTGCTGACGCCCGCTCGAAAGTTGTATGGTTACAAGCAGTAATTACAAAGTGGTCTGTATTTGGTCTAAAGATAAGGCAGCTTGGTGAATTGTAAAACATTGGGAAATCCACTGCACAAACCCATGGCAGGGGACAGAGGTGGGTGAGTCCGAGTCTTGTAAAAGGAGACTAGAGTAAGACTCGAATCCGAGTCGTGTAAAACTAAGACTCAAGTCTTACTCAAGTCCGAGTCGTCTTGTTAAAGAAGACTCGATCCATACTCGAGTCCGAGACTTGTAAAAGAAGACACGAGTCTTACTCGAGTTCGAGTCTTGTAGAAGACTCGAGTCCGACTCATCTTGTAAAAGAGGACTCGAGCCTTACTGGAATACTATAGTTTTGTATAAGAAGACTCGAGTCTTACTCGAGTCCGAGTCGTCTTTTAAAAGAAGACTCAAGCCATACTCGAGTACTATAGTCTTGTATAAGAAGACTTGAGTCTTACTCGAGTCCGCGTGTTGTAGAAGAAGACTCGAGTCATACTGGAATACTGTAGTCTTGTAGAAGAAGACTTGAGTCTTACTCGAGTCCTCGTCTTGTAAAAGAAGACTCGAGTGTTACTCGAGTCCGAGTCTTGTAGAAGACTTGAGTCTTACTCGAGTCCGAGTCTTGTAGAAGACTTGAGTCTTTCTCAAGTCCGAGTCTTGTAGAAGAAGACTCGAGTCGGGAATCGAGTCCGAATCCGAGTCTCGGAAAAAGAAAACCTGAGCCGGACTCGAGTCCGAGTTGTTGTTTTTTTCTATAGAAATGAGCCTGGAGACCGACCTCGAGTAAGACTCGATTCCGAGTCACGAGTCAAGGCAAGTGTCTAGAGGGCGCCCTACCATTTCATGTTGAGGTACTCCACGCAGACCGGGTGGGCCAGCAGGTCTATCTCCTTGTTGTCCAACATCAACTGGGAACACACACACACACACACACACGAGAGGAAACAAAAACACATCGGTATCATCACAGACCCTTGCACTAATGGGACGCCGCAGCCATAACCGTTGGGAGCAGCTCAGGCTGAAAATGCGTGGCCAGCTATGTGAAATCAGTTGCCCAAGAGTTGGGGATTAAGGATTCATTGCTTTTGATTAATCATGGAATAAAGATTAACCCCCAAAATATGTATCTTTCCACCATAACCCTGCCACACTCTTTAAAAAAAACTGTATGAGATCCATACAGCGCTATAAATAAACTAGAGTGCGCACTCACCGCGTGTCGCATGCCGGCAAGGGGACTGCGACGCCATTACCAAAGAGGTGAAAATGCATGGATCTCTATGGGACAAACTTATCCCACCTTTTTTACAAAAGAAAGTAGGACATTCAAATTCGCCAATCCCTTGAGGTATTGATGGCCTTTCCTTTCATTACTAAAAACCATTTCTATAACATTAAACACTTTCCGCATTCACAACTTTTCGGCTTTATCTTTCCCCATTCATATTAAGCGCAATTACTACTGGCAATTGAAGTTGCCCTCTTTGGTAATGGCGGATGGGCGTCCATGTCGGCACACGTTCGTACCGCGCGTTGATAGGGGAGTGCGCACTCTAGTTTGTTTATAGAGCTCTATGATAGGATCTGATCTGGTGCACGATTTCCCGACCAATTTCGCCTCATTTTGTTGATGCTGAAAAGGGTCAACGTCCGGATAGCACGTCATACGTTTAACCCATGTTGAAGGCCCCTAATAGATTTCTCGTTTTGGCAAACGTATCTGGCAAAGATAATTGTCCCAAACTTTATCTTCCAATTTTAGCAACTTTTTTGTTTGACCACCACAACCGTAGAGTCGAGCTTTCACGGATCAATAATGTCGTTGGGTCGAAAACGTCATTATGATCTATCGGCAAAACTGTTGGTGAATAACCACACGGCATCGGCTCTTGGTGTCTGGTGTCAGGTCTAGCGGGTAAAGGGCCGGGGGGTCAGAGGCCAGGTCCTTCAGGTCGGGGGTCATGGGTCGGGGGTCACGCGGCACCCAACTTACATTCATCGAAGGCAGTGGCACGTACGGTAAGCCTTCCTTTTCCATCCTCAATCGTTCTTCGAAGGGAGGCTGTAGAAAGCGGAAGTCGTATTTCACCTGGAAACAAACGCACATTATTGATTAGCGAAATAATTATTAGGTATTCTTTACAGGGCTTAGGACATGTCAAACTGATTTATAAAATGTGCATATGAGTCTTCACGTAAACGGGTGATTCACAACAGTGCGCCCTCAAGAGTTTGCAAAGCGTTGGCCAATCACAATGCGAGGAATGTGTCCACCCAATGCAAGTAAATGTGTCTGCACGTACGCTGCATTTATTGTCGGCGTGCCTTGTGGCGTGCGCATGACCTCAAACTTTGCTCAAATCATCCTCCAGCTATGCCCCTAGATTTTTTGTTTTCAAGAGGGCAATCGAGCAAGATATTAAAAACGGAAAGAGCCAAAATCTCATCGATCGTTTCATCAATCTTCTCCGCTTCGTCGACTTTGAAATCAAATTACCCAGAAATCGGCGCTATTCGGATGCTCCACCGATCTGGTCACACTTCGATCCAAAATGTTCTGAAAAAGGGGGGGGGGAGAAAGGCATCGTTTAATTTAAGAAAAGGGACGCGTATGGTTTCCCACGCATAAAGAACGAAATACGAAAACAACGAAATCAATACTGGTACTAGCTTTACATGTAACCACATCGTGCGTTGGCTCGGACGTTAGTCCAAGTTCCAGTCAGAACTCATACAAGTCTGCTTCGGATGAAACAAAATGAACAAAATGCACGGTGAGTAAGTTTGTGGAACCAGATTCGTGACCAGTGAGCCACCGTGCAGCGCTTCGACCTCTGACTAGAGGGCGCCCTCTTCCGACAGGGCGCCCTCTTCCGTCCGACAGGGCCTACCTTATAGACCTGAGGCACGCGGGTGATGAGGTTTTTGAGGGAGTTCGGCTGCTCCATGAGGTAGATGTGAATCACCTCCTGCCACCTGATCGTGCAAAAAAAAAAAACCTCAATATCATATGGAACTATACATCACGATCACATCAGTCTTGCCCTTGCAGTCTGTACACTGGTTACCTGTTGAGCATCGTATTAAGTTCAAAATCCCATTATTCACTTGTGCATAATTCTACGCTGAACTCTGCCCCTCAATTACGTCACACGTATAAGAACGGACGTGGTTCCGCGGAATCACTGTGTCCTGGCATCGTTTTCAAAGGACGGTATCCGTCTGTATTGGGTCATGCACGTCTGTGGCCCTTTTCGAAAACCCGGATTAATCTTCACTCTCCGGCTTTCTCTACGTCATCCAAAATCCCCCCCAAAAAACACAGGAGGGAGTACATTGATGAAGTTGAAGCTGTGGAATATCTTTCAAAACACAATGTAACCAAAACCGAAGCCAAAGGCCTCCTATTTTCCGTTGTCTTGTACTCTAAAATGGACGAAAGAAAGAGCGACAATGCCGGAGCCTATAGCTGAAGCCGGAGGCGTTACATCACCGCCGGTCAAACGTGCCGTCTCTCCCCCTTTGCGTCGGCGCCCCGACTTCCCTCACCTCTGATGGGCTACGATAGTCTGGGCCACGTCCACGTTGTTGGCCGCCACCGCCGTGGCCATCAGCCCTCTCTTGTCGTCGTTGAGGGTCAGCGCCGCGTTGGCGGACAGCAGGAAGTCCACGGACTTGGGCATGTCCGCAGCGGCTGCCAGTAGCAGAGCGGTGTTCTGGAACGAGAGGAAGGAGAGAGTGTGAGCGTGGAGGGAAGTGAGAGTGAGGGAGGGTCTGGGGAGAGAGGGAATTAGAAAGAATCAAGAGAGAGGAGAGAGAGGGAGAGGGGGGTCGGAGAGGGTGGGATGAGAATTGAAGAAATGGGGAAAGAATGAGAGAACGAGGGGGAGAGAGGAGGAGAGAGAAGAGATGGGGAGTGAAAAAGAGGGAGAGAGGGGAGAGAGGGGATGAGAATGGGAGGAATTGGGAGAGAATAAGAGAACGAAAGGGAGGGAGGAGGAGGTGAGAGGAGAGAGATTGAGAGAGAGGGGATAAGAATGACAGAAATCGGGAGAGAATGAGAGAGAGGGGAGAGAGGAGAGAGGAGAAGAGAGGAGGGAGGGGGAGAGAGAGAGGGAGAGGGGGAGATCGAGAGAGAGGGTGGGGTGAGAATGGGAGAAATGGGGAAAGAATGAGAGAACGAGAGGGAGAGGGGAGGAGAGAGGGGAGTGAAAGAGAGGGAGAGAGAGAGGGGATGAGAATGAGAGGAATTGAGAGAGAATGAGAGAACGAAAGGGAGGGGGGAGGAGGTGAGAGGAGAGAGAGGAGAGAGGGTGAGGGAGAGAGATTGAGAGAGAGGGGATGAGAATAACAGAAATCGGGAGAGAATGAGAGAGAGGGAGAGAGAGGAAGAGATGAGAAGAGAGGAGAGAGTGGGTGGGACAGAGATTGGGAGAGTTATAGAGAGTGGGGGATAAAGAGAGGGGAAGGAGACAGGGGAGATATAAAGTAGAGGAAGAAGGATAAGAAGACGACGAAGCCAAAGAAGAAGAAGAAGAAGAAGAGGAGAAGGAGGAGGTACCGGAAGAGGAAGAGGACGAGAGAGAGGAAAATTAAGGGGAAGACGAAGAGGAAGAGAGAGATGAAGAGATGAGAGAGATGGTGCCGATGAAGATGACGAAGGAGAAGAAGGGGAGGGAGAAGAGAAGGAAGAGGAACAGGAAAGGGAAGACGAGGAGGAAGAGGAATAAGAAGAAGTAGAGAAAGAGGAAGAAGAAGAAGAAGAAGAAGAAGAAGAAGACTTTTGACTTTGACTCAAATGGAAACTTTATTGCAATCCATTTGACATGAATCAACATACATGGAAATAAATAATGAATATACATAATGAATAAACATGACAATGAACAGAATAAACATAAATATACAAGTTTAAACCAGTAAAAGAGTTGTGTTTGAAATTAAGAAGAAGAAGAAGAAGAAGAAGAAAAAAAGAAGAAGAATAAACGTCTCACATATTTTCACTCACTAATTGATGGACTCGAAATTTAATAATAACTATAGCCAGTGGTTCAGCTCGAAACGAAAGCGGATTTTTGAGAAGAAGGAGGTTTGACGGAGTCACTCACCCCATGATCGTCGGCCTGATCTAGGAGATAGCCGTGCGTTGTCATGAGAAGCTTCATGCAGTCCGAAAACCCTCCCATGGCAGCCAAGTGCAGCGGACTACGCCCTTTGTAATCCCTGGGTAAGGAAAAGAGTCGCCAAATCCATGCCCGATGTCACAATGTGTAAAGATGACACGATGGGTAAACATCGCTGTCATTGAATAAGACTTCAAGGTTTGCATGGTGGAAATACTACGTGGAAGATCTCCTGACGACAGGCAGATTACAGACTACCTGGAACGTTGAGTTACCGGCGCTTTTCAGAGCCATACTCCGTCTTGAAAGAAAAGTAGTACACGGTGTCACCGCAAACCTTTCACGCTGCCATTAGGTCGGAAGGGAAAGCTCGTGTTCATGGCCGAATGCTTATTGCATAATCCAAATACTATGATAAAGTTCGGGTCGGTGATAACGTGATGATCGATGAGAGATTGCCCAACTCAACTTTTAAACATAACTGTATGCTCAACAATTGAATGGACAAAGTATGTCAATCTTTTAAACAACACTTTGCTTTGAAAACAAACTCACTTTACATTGGAAAAAGGAATCCATTCAAGATTCTTTGCAACTCCTTTAAAAACAACTTTTTATTGGAAGTTGAAATCCACAGAGATAGCATTTTGAATGCATTTAAAAACATTTAGTGTTGTAAACAAATACATTGGCAGTGACCGGCCACCATAGAGGTGTCGCCAATCTGTGGCTAAGGCTTCGTCTCCGTCTGACAAAACCTGAAAATCCAGGTAGTGGTTTGTTTCCGAATTTGTAGGATTGTTGGCTTGATAAGTATAGAGTATTCACCAAGAAACTATAGGGCCAAACGCTTGTTTTTTTAAGATGCCTGTGATATTATAACGAGTAGGATCAAATAATGACCGAAGCCTAAGCCCAAGCCTAAGCCTTCATTTCAAAAACGGCCTTTTCGTGCTCCTTCGCTTCGCTCATACGCATGAAAAACAGTTTCATTCTATTGCACGATACAACAAAGAGACATGCACATGACTGTTTCGAATTCATGTAATGCTTTAATAATCAGAGCATGGGAAGCGGCCGCCCCTTGAACCGCCTTCATTTCGAAAACGGTCCACGTCTGTGGGTTGTGTGGCCCTAGTGGGGCGCCCTCAAGCGTCGGCTCACCTGTGGAGCAGTGCGCCTCGGAGGAGGAGGAGCTGGATGACTTTGCCGTGGCCGTTGGAGGCGGCGATGTGCAGGGCCGTCATCCCCTCGCCATCAATGTCGTTTATGATGTTGGGCCCGATGGAGCTGTCCAGCAGGCGCTTGCACGAATTGAACCGACCGTACCTTGGATAATTCAAAGTTAGATTCATCGCAGGATAAGTTGTGTCGGTCGAGGGAGGTGCACGCCATCTTATTCCTAGTATACTTGACCTCATTTGTGACCCGGCACAGCGACATGAGGAATATCCCACCAAAACACTTTCCGAGTAAACAACGCCTAAAGTCAAAGTATCTGCTCAATTCGATTAAAAATCAATTTTATTTTATTTTTGTATTTTCGGAAAGTTGATGTATTGGAGGAAATTTTGATATCATTTGAAAGCTAATGGTACACTCTTTCACATCATCAGAAAATCTGAAAATCTCAAAAGTGGGGGTTATTCCTCATTATGATGTGCCGGGTCACATTTTGTTGTATTGTGTTATGTATTTACCCATGTTCTGATTTGTATTTTGTTGACAGACATTGGTGCGCTTAGAAACGGCCGTATTAAGCGCCTTACAAAAGTTATCTTATTATTATTATTATTATTATTATTATTATAATGAGGTGAAAGAGAGAGAGCAAGACGGAGAGAGAGAGAGTGGGGTGGGGAAGAGAGAGAAATAGATAGAGAGATAGAGGTGGAGGGAGAGGGGGGAAAGAGAGGGAGATACAGAGAGAGTGGGAACATAGGGAGAGAGAGCGAGAGAGAGAAGGGGGAGATATCAAGAAATAAGGGGACAGATGGAAAGAGAGGGAGAGGGAGGGAGAGAAAGAGAGGAGAGAGAAAGACACATATAGCGGGAGAGACAGATAGGCAGACAGGGTGGCAGACAGCGAGCGAAAGACAGGTGGAGAAGATTCGAGAGAGGGGGAGACGGGCAGATAGCGAGAAAGGGGACAGAAAAGTGGAGAGAGGGGAGGGAGAGACGGGGTTTAGAGAGGAAAAACGGCGAGAAAGAGAGAGAGGCACAAAGAGACCAATTTAGAAAGAGAAAGGGATGGAGAGAGAGGCCGAGAAAGTGAGATAGAGAGAGGCCGAGAAAGAGAGGTAGAGAGAGGAGAAAAATGGTTGGAGGGAGACAGGGCGACGAGGAGTGGAGAGGAGTGTATTACAGAGATTGAGGAGAGGGTAGGGACTGAGGGTAGAGAGAGGCGATGGGGATCGGAGAGGCAATGGGATGGCAGTGAGATGGGCGAAGGGGGGAAGGGAGGGAGAATAATGAGAGGGAGAGAAATAAAATGTGTTTTTATCATTGACAGTTCACAGAGAGTTGCCCTTCCTCTTGTTGCGAGTCGATATTTTAGCCAACGCCGGTCCAAAAATGTATTCAAATCTTTGTCTACTTGAGCAGAAGCGCCAGCTGAGGAGGAGACGGAAGGGAGGGGGGGGGGGACTTTGGACGGACACTCACTTGGCGGCGAAGTGTAGAGGCGACTGCTTTTCCAGGTTCTTGAGGTTGACGGTGGCACCCAGTTCGATCAGGTTCTGCACGGACTTGAGGTTGCCGTCCCTGGTGGCGTAGTGGATCGGGGTGCAGCCCTTGTAGTCCACGTCGTTCAGCAGGACCGACACGTTCGACTGAGAGAGAGAGAGAGAGGGGGGGGGGAGATTGGAAGAGGAGAGATCAGAGAGAGTGCTGTACATGTGGCGTTTCTCCACTGAGGCGCAATGTTTTTTTTTTAATTGAATTGAATCGCGGTCTGCTGGTTGCACGCCGTCTGTGAAGTTGTGGCTCAATTTGTTGGGCTTTGCAGCCGAACACACCTTTACGTCCACTTCTAAACGCCAAGGGCCCAATTTCATGGAGCCGATTAAGCGTGGACATCTGCTAAGCGTGAAAATTGGATTCCTCCCTTTGTAAACAGTGAAGGATTTGCGGTGACACAATATGTAGCACAACCCTTTTGAGACGAAGTGTGTGGCTCCGGTATCCGCAAAGAGCGTGTACTCGACTCAGAGACTAACTAAGATTTGAAGGTTTGCATGGCAGAAGTAGCAAATGAACGGATTCATTTTGGTGAGTGTGTGGCTCCGCAAAGAGCGTGTACTCAACTCAGAGACTAACTAAGATTTGAAGGTTTGCATGGCAGAAGTAGCAAGTGAAAGGATTCATTTTGCTGAGTGTAAGGGCACTAAAAAGAGCCGGTATTCAACTCAGAGACTAACTAAGATTTGAAGGTTTGCATGGCAGAAGTAGCAAGTGAAAGGATTCATTTTGCTGAGTGTAAGGGCACTAAAAAGAGCCGGTATTCAACTCAGAGACTAACTAAGATTTGAAGGTGCGTATGGCAGAAGTACGAAGTGAAAGGATTCATTTTCAAGAAGATGGGGCTCTGAAGTCCCGGTCTCAAAAAGATTTAATAATAATAATAATATTTATTGTTTAAAGACAGCCACACATACATCTCAACAGTCTGTACAGAGCTACAGTAAAAAGTAAAAATTAGTAGCACAATAAATATTATAATTAAGAATTTAAAAGCATAGCTGCTTGGACTGATCTTAAACAAAAGGCACTGTGATCTTAAACAAAAGGCACTAAAATCAAAAAAATAAATTTTTATTACTATTAGAAAAAATGCTAAAACTGCTTGTCAAAAAAATATTGATGTTAAAAAACCCAATTTTTTTTTTTATTTAATTATGGGGAAACAAATATAATTATAAAAACTGAAAGAAAAAAAATAGCACAGATAGGATGAAAAAGTGTTCAGTCTAGCGTTACAATGGTCTCTCTGCAAAGCTTCCACTTAAACCGGGCGGGTTCGCCGTGGGGCACCGTGCAAGCGACCGCCCTTGATACCGTACCTTGAGCGCGTCCAGCCCGTAGGCGGTCAGCGTCTTGCCGCTCAGCACTGCCAGGTGGAGGATGTTCCGGCTGCGGTGGTCGCGGAGGCTGCAGTCGGCCCCATGCTTGTTGAGCAGCATGGCCGAGCGGTAGCTCCCCCGGGACACGGCCAGGAGTAGCGGGCTGAGACCGCCCTTCTCCAAGGCGTCCATGTCGGCCCCCTTCTCGGTGACGAGAGAGAAACCAGAAGAAAAAAAAAGAGGAGAAAAAGGGTCAGATTTGAAGGTTTCCAGGGTTGAAATACCAAGTAGGAGGATTGCGGTGACGCCATGTTTGAGACGGAATATGCGTGGCTCTGAAAGCAGCCGGTTACTCAGACTAGATAGGATTCGAAGGTTTGCATGGTGGATGTACTAAGTGGAAGGTTTGCGGTGACACCATGTATTAGCGGTGCGATGTCCCGGATGTTGCTTTTCACTGCTGTTCAGGAAACAGTCGTAGGGCTCAACGCGTGCAAGCGCGCGCACACACTTCCGCAGACCACTCCGCACCCGGACCTGCCTGCACATCGTGACGTCATGCAGTTTTCAAATCCAAGATAGTCACCCCAAGTAGGCTCGTCGACCCGTTCTCGGTCAACTGAGGGGACATTTCTCCCTTAAACCAAACGTAAGTAAAACAAAATGACCAGTATTGGAATCTGTAATTCTCACTGAATCCTAAATGGGCGCGTGGGACGGTTGGGACTGGGGATTTCCGTCGGTTTTTTTTTTTCAAAGATGACATTACCACAATGCATAGCCACGATCCTTGGACCCTACAGTCACCCGTCCCTCAAAATTTGATAAAAAAGGGTGACTTGTCGGGTCCAAGTTACTCGGACTAACCATGTATGATGTAGCACGTCTCTTTTGAGAAGAAGTGTGTCACCGGTGGACCCAAAGCTGCTTGCGTGTTAGTAAAATGGGCGGGCTGTTTTCAAAGGACAGGGCTGCATTGGGTATTTTGAGGGCTTGTGGTATTGCTTTTGTCTGTACTGATGAAGTAAGGGTTGGTGTATTGTAAGGGTCACTCACACACCTAAGATTCGAATTACTTCACCGGATCAGATTCCCATTGAATGACAAAGTACCCAATCATTCCTTATTTATTGCGGGATCACCTGAGAGAATCACATTATTTGATAGCAGCCATCTTTGATTATATCCCAGCATCCTTTGCTATGTTTACATTTACTGTAGTCTTCGTCCCCAGGCGTCTGTCCCCAGGCGTCTGCCCCGTTATAGTATCAGCCGAATCACGAAACTGTGCCCAAGCATCACGGTATACACAACACAAGACTGCTGTTACGTTTACCTGCGAGACAAGGTACTCTACGACGTCAACGTGGTCAAACATAGCCGCCCTGAAAAAAAAACCAAGGAAAGCATTGTTTTGTAATCTCCATGTAATAATTATGGCTTCACAAATAACCGATGTCAGTAACCTCAATGCTAGCACTCGCATTCGGCTAACACTCTTTTATCATAGGAGTAGATGGTGCACGTTGACTACTGACGACCCACGGTATATAGAACAAAAGTTGTGGGTCCACACGTTATGATAACCAGCTCGGGAAGCCATCTAAGGCCGTGCCGGAAACGGGCTTCCAGAGCTACGGCTAGGACTATTGTCTTCGCATCTCCGTCCAGTTCCAATGGGGGGAAGACCTAGACCTAGACCTAGCTCTAGTCGCCCGTTTCGGACACGGCCTCAGTCTGCTGCAACAAGAGCTGCGCTGCCAAGATATGAAGAGAGCCCTCTATCGTCGTACCGTTAGCCAGTGATCACAATGCAACCGATGGCCATAAACGCGCCCTGACAGCACTCGCATTGCTTTACTGCGTTTATGAAGAACGAGTACAGCAGTCGTACACTGGGAATGAGGGGGGACAACCCGATTGTGCTTTGAATGTCAAAATAAGGCCGTGTCCGAAACGGGCGTCTAGAGCTAGGTCTATGTCTTCCCCCTATTGGAAATAGGGAGTTGCGAAGACAGTAGCCCTAGCCGTAGCTCTGGAAGCCCGTTTCGGACGCGGCCTAATTGTAGCCCCAGACGCACTGAACGGTTCGTGTAGAGCTCAGTGAAGTAACCCCGCTATCCTGAAAACGTGACGGTGCTGCCGTGAGAACCAGGGCAACGTACGAAGCCCAATTTCAAAGCAACATATTATGTTTGACAATGGCGATGGTGACACCTCCAAAATCCCTCTCGAAAGCCGCAAGCCTCTCTCTGTCTTACCAAAATTTAGCCAGAATTTTAATCTCGAACAAACGAAAGAGAAACGAACTGGCGCCCCACCCAAGAAAAACAATGTGTTCACTTGACTATTATTTCGGGAAGGCCACCATCTAAGGGCTGGATAGCTCAGATGGAAGAGCACTGGTACGTTAATCAAAAGGTGTCGGGTTCAAGTCCCGGTTCAGACAAAGTTTTCTTTGCCATTTTTGTTTCTTCAAATCGGAATACAATCTGTTCACGCGGGAGTCCAAACCACATTGAAACCTATGCGAGCTGCTGTCGTGTATTGTCATACCTGTATGATTAACATAATGCTATATAACACCAAGCTTTTACACGATATGGTATAATTAGTTAAACCTTGTCAGCATGTCATTCCCAGTAGACGTCTGATGGAAAAGTATTATAGAAAAAAAGAGCATCACCTCGATCGAGGCTCGATGCCCATAAAGATCCCTCTTCATTAGTGACGATTCCTTTGCGGTCCTCAATATACGGTATATGAGGGATGGTGTTTGGATTGTGGGGATAGCAAACGGGCGAATAAGCGCGCCGTTCATCGCGGTCGCGTTTTATCAGCTCTCCGTCGGGTCTGCTGGGGGGAAAAAAGGCTGTAGGCTAGCAGTGGGGTCCCCTGGGTTTGCCCGCCGTGCGAAGTGGAGATTGCACGGGCTATTTTGCGGGCCGGGACGAGCCACAGAGAGCTGGCGCGCGTGTCGCCGCACCCACGCTCTCCAATGGACGGCGATTGAAGGCCCTACACAACTTTGGTGAAGGTCAACATATTGCCACAGTTTGTGTGTTAAACCATTTAACATTCTAAAAAAGGAAATCCTGCGAAGGTTTTAGCTCAAAATTAATTGTAATCTGAAAAAGTAGAAAAAGGCAAAATAAAAGGCATGGTTTTCGCATCGTTCTGTAGTGTAAGAAATAGTTTATTACTCGAGAGTAATAAACAATTTGTCATTGTTTGAGTGAAGAGTACAGCATCCCAGAGCATAAGATTTCAACATGAGGATTCTATCATGACCATCTTTACAAACTGTGTAAATTAGAAGGAAATCTGTGGACTTCGATGTGTCCCGATCTTCCTAATGTTGTATTGGGGCTTTAAAGGGGGTGCAATAGACCGACTGCACAACCAATGGTTTACGTGCTATTACGTGACTTATAATAGTGGGTATTTTTTCATCTCATTTGCCGCAGAACAGGAGAGGAAACGAGCAAATAAGACTACCGCACTATCCACATTCCTCTTTGTGTGATTCCGTTACTGAACTGTACAAGATGAGATGGGAAAAAAATACACAATACAAGTCAATTGATGGCATGTAAACAGTGGTCGCGCAATCGCTCTATTCAGCGCTATACCCTTTAAATGGCGATGATCCGATATCTAACGAAGGTATTTTGGGATATCAAGTTCGAAATTACCCCCAAGGGTTGCTGAAAACAGCCAACTCATTGAAATGGATGTCTGGGAGGGTATAGAGTTTCTACAAAATGATTGCCCCATTGCCGTTCCGCTTAAACAATGATCAAAATGATGAGGACAAGGAATTAAATATGCAGGAGCATTACTCATGCAGAAATATAATTCGCTGAAACATATATTTCTATTACGTAAATTGGTCGGTTGATCGGTTGATCGATTGATCGGTTGATCGGTTGATCGGTTGATCGGTTGATCGGTTGATCGGTTGATCGGTTGATCGGTTGATCGATTGATCGATTGATCGGTTGATCGGTTGATCGGTTGATCGGTTGATCGGTTGATCGGTTGATCGGTTGATCGGTTGATCGGTTGATCGGTTGATCGGTTGATCGGTTGATCGGTTGATCGGTTGATCGGTTGATCGGTTGATCGGTTGATCGGTTGGTCGGTTGATCGGTTGATCGGTTGATCGGTTGATCGGTTGATCGGTTGATCGGTTGATCGGTTGATCGGTTGATCGGTTGATCGGTTGATCGGTTGATCGGTTGATCGGTTGATCGGTTGATCGGTTGATCGGTTGATCGGTTGATCGGTTGATCGGTTGATCGGTTGATCGGTTGGTCGGTTGATCGGTTGATCGGTTGATCGGTCGATCGGTTGATCGGTCGGTCGGTCGGTCGGTCGGTCGGTCGGTCGGTCGGTCGGTCGGTCGGTCGGTCGGTCGGTCTGTCGGTCGGTCAGTCGGTCGGTAGGTCGGCTAGCTAGCTCGGTGAGTCAATCGGTCCGTAACTTGTGGTCGTCCTACCTATGCAGGGGGGTCATATCCTCCACGTCGCACATGCCTAGGGTCTGGTTGCTCTCCGGAGGTCCGAGGAGGAGTTTGACAATAGGCAGTGACCCCTGAGACGCGGCCAGGTGAAGGGGCGTGGACTTATCCTCCTAAAAGTGGGGGGCAAGAAATGTCAGTGCATTAAATACTATACATTACTCTACTAGTGATATCTGATACGGATTCGTCGCTGAATCCATCTGGGTACGGCTCCCTGTATACCCATTGACAACGATAGCGTCGAGCCTCGTTGAAGACTTAGGTACCCGACTATTTTTGCCCCTTCGCCCTCAGGCCGCGTCCAAGTTCATTGGCTAAGGCTTAAAAGCACACACGATTCTATAGGAGTCGTCAGCAGGCGGCTGCTGCCACATCCCATAGGGTTACGTGTTTCTTCGAGCCGCAGCCAAATAGATTCGGACACGGCCTCAGTCTGATGACATTGACTTCAGTTACGCAGCCCTATGTATCCAGTTCACTGGTTCACCGCACCCATGGTTCCTTTCACATACCTCATCCAAAATCTCAAGCCCCGCACTCCTACCCCCCGGCCCCCGCCATCACACGGAATGACGGCCAGAGCATCCTGGCCGAAACGTCGAATTTTCAGCAACCGGTTTATTTTAAGAGCCACAGCATTCTCTTCTTCGATAAGACACATCACATCGCCGTGAACCCGCCTGCGTATATTTTTTTCCCAGCATGGGAAAGGCCATCACTAACATTAACGCTTCATATTGGTTGGTTTTTCTTCAGATATAGTGCATAAATCATGATGCAAACGAATGACCTTATGTCTGATTTTTTCACATACATTACATAAAGGTTGTGGAAATGCGACGTGCATGTGATGCGCATGCGCAAATGGAATGTCATGAATAATTCATCAGGGGTGGAGAAAACCAACCAATGCGAATCGTTACTCAAGAGTTAGAGGGCCTGACGTTTCGATCCCAGCAGGACCTTTCTCACAGGTATTTTTTTAAAGGGTTTCACTCAAGAATCGTTACTGTAAATGATGGCTTTCCCATGCTAGGAAAAAAATGCTACCCGCCTATTGCCTCACCCATAATTATGTACCGGTTGTTCACAGGTTAAAGCTGTCATCAAAATCTCACTGGACACGAAAGTAAACGCGGGATCGGAGAACAAATCCACGACATACAGGCTCGCGTGTTTCACCTTTAACGGAACTGCCAGATCAAGGCTGTAATCATTAGCAGGGGGCCAGGGCTACATATTGCCCATTAGTCAAAAAAAAACAAAAACAAAAAAACCGTCATCGTCCTCGCCGTAATTGATTTGCACGTATACCGCGTGCACGGCGGGCGTGAAGCTTCGCGGTAATGGAGAGCTTTCAACTCTCCCATTTATTATGATGCGCACACGGTGCTCAATTAAAGCTTTAGTGCAGAGTGAATGCCTTGCATTGCACAAGCAGCGCAGTGCGCTACCGTTTGTACACTGTAAAAACAAACTGCACCTCATGCACTTCTGCAATGGCACATATCTGTCCCAGAATCATGAACGCTTGAGGCACCTACTGTACTTCATGCACATGAAATACTGTAGCTCAAGCACATGTGACATTGGAATCACTTGAGCAAAAAATCGGATGAGGTGCATGAAGTGCTTCATGTACAAAAACATCTCCCTATTTACTGTATCTCAAGCACATGGAGTAAAATTGAGCATCAACTCATGCGCATGTATCGTGCACCATGTGCATCAACATACTTCATCCATGTGCATGATGTGAGAACCATTTTTACAGTGTTTATATACATGTGTTATCATATTTTTTTGAGGGGGCTGGCGAATTCTAAGCGGCCTCGGTCTGTATACAAACCGACGTCGGTGGAATGCGCGCTGTGACGAATCGGAGCGATGTTTGTTGACGGTATTTCGGTCGGGAATATGTAAATCTCTTGGTTCTTTAAGTCGTGATTCATTGATGCACTGCTCAGTTTACAGTTGCAGTATAACGTGGAATGAAGAAAAAAATGCAAAGCCATCGTCTGACGTTATAATTGTACTATGGCTGATTTCAGTCAAAGTTTCGGCCAAAGGGCCAGGGCCAGAGACAGGGCCAGGAACAGGACCCGAGTCAGGGACAGGGCCAGGGCCAGGGCCAGGGACAGGTCCAGGGCCAAGGCCAGGGCCAGGGCCAGGGCCAGGGGCAGGGCCAGGGGCTGGGCCAGGGGCAGGAGCAGGGGCAGGGGCAGGGGCAGGGGCAGGGGCAGGGGCAGGGGCAGGGGCAGGGGCAGGGCCGGGGCCAGGGCCAGGGCCGGGGCCAGGGCCGGGGCCAGGGCCAGACCCTAGGCAGTTAAGATACACCAAAAAGTACGTCGCCAGTGCAAAGTCTTACGGGTCGTGCCGCGCATGCGCCAGACCGCCTTGACGTCGTCGCTTTACGTTTACCTGCAGCACGTCCAGCGAGGAGCCGAACTCGAGGCAGACGCGCACCGCCTCCTCGCTGCCGCTGTTGACGGCCGAGTGGAGGGCCGTGTTCTTCTCCTTGTCCGCCTGCCGCAGGATGTACTCACGCGTGTAGCCGGACTCCTCGGCTGCGGGTTAGAAAAACGAAAGAAGGTTTGAGGCGACTTGAGAAGAGACTACTCGAGGCGTCATTTTTTTTCTGCGCACGTAATAGGCGCTTTACGAATCCATGTATCAAGCTCGAGCTGTAAATGTCTCGCTTGTATAATATGCTCGTAGTGTTTCGATTTTCGTAGATCGCTTCTTCCCTCCGTCTGCCTCTCTCTGTAGTTCCCCTCCTTGTTCGGCATGGTTCCCACTCTCGTATGATCTTGCTCTTTTTAAAAGGAGTGTCAATTCCTATCTCCAGCTTTGCAGAGTTTCACCCTATCTCCTTCTTTCCTTTATTAATATGCCTGAAATGCCCTATACAACATTGGTAAAAGTCAAACGATTGCCACAGTTTGTGTGTTAAACCATTCGACATTCCAAACAAGTAATATTACGAAGGTTTTAGCTCAAATGGCAATCTGAGAAAGTAGAAACAATTACGCACCGGTCTGTAGTGTAAAAAAATAGTTCATTAATCACAAGTAATAAACTAATTGTCGATGTTTGAGTGAAGATTTGTCGAAAAGTACAGCATCCCAGACCGTAAGATTTAAAGATTAGGGTTATATCATGAGCATCTACAAGCTGTGTAAATTAGAAGGGCATCTGTGGACATCGACGTTTTCCGATCTTCCCAATGTTGTATTGGGCCTTTAACCTCGAGTGGCTTTATAAAGCCTTGTTTTGGGCAAATCTGCATAAAAAAACCCAAAGAAGGCCGTGATCATGTCCATTCCATTGGCGGAGGCCTTACGCCAAGTGTGAAGAACAAAACATCGCTATCTATCATTCCTATATCAAATACGGGTTTTTTTGTTACGTTGATACCAATGGTGGACAAGACAATCAATCAATCTCAGCACTTGGGCATAAAAAGGAAAACCCACTAATGGTGTCCGTACAGAGGAGGGTAATGGTATTTGTGCCACAAGGGCTTGACGGGAACTCTCTGGCAAAATTAGGCCTAGGACATGCACTTACAGGAAAAATAGTTACGGCGTAAAGAAAAATTAGGCAAAATCTGGCTGCAAAAAAGCCACTCAAGGTTAATGACTAGAGAAAGAAGGAGATAGAGAGGGACTCATGAAGGCCGGAGATATGAATAAACATTCCTTTTAAAAAGGAGCAAGATCGTACGCAGGGGGGAACAAAAAACCAGGAAGGGAATTCCAGAGAGAGGCAGAACGAGGGAAGAAGCCGCTCCGGTACCTCTCACCGTATTACATCACCTTGGGAAAGACCGAGTCTGTGGGGAGATAGCCGAAGGGCCTATAGTCAATGTCACGAATTGCATCCGGCAATTAGTCATTTAGCCATCCGAATAAACGAGACGAGTCCGGTCGAATTCACCAAAGCAAACCATCGCCCCCACCCCTGCCCTCATGCGCGCATTAGTTGCCATGACACTGCAAATGAGAAATATGTAATGGGATTTTGATTTAGTGGCCACGGCCAAATAGCTGGCTTGTCTGTTACGTGCACTTTGCTGGGGCCTTTTTTTTCCTCTGCGGTTGGTCAGGGCAAGAAAACAAATTGAATACGGTCGTGAGTCTTTCTTAAATTCAAGTAAAGACTGTTAGTATTTTGCGGTGGCGGGCTCATCAGTCCTCATGTTGTCTTGTCACGGTCAAAGTGAGGTGACAAGCTATCGCGACAGATGACCTATGGCATACGTGACCTATAGGGAAAACGGGCTGACATGGGGCAGATAGTATGGCCGTTTACGACGGAAGTGAAGGCCTAGCTTACGCTTCGATCATATCATTGTTTTTTTCTCTTACCCGTTTTAATAATACATGAGTTAAAGTAGCAAGTGTTTGACCCCAGTTTTTCGGTGAATACTCTGTGCCTATCAAGTCAGCAAACCTTCAAATCCGGCGAAAAACCACGACCTGAATTTTCGGGTTTTGTCAGACGGAGACGAAGCCTGAGCCCGAGCCTGGTCCATTGAATCGCAAAGGATCCATGTCGGTCAACAAGTCCGTCGGTCGGTCGGGATAAAATAGGTCGGTCGGTCGGTCGATGGTGTGGATGAAATGTTGCTTGCATGTTTGAATGCTTGCTCGCTTGCTTCGTGTAGTTGGTTGCTTGGTTGCATGGTTGGTTGCATGGTTGACTGCATGTTTGGCTGCATGGTTGGTTGCGTGGTTGGTTGTGTGGTTGAATGGCCGGTTGGCAGGTCGATTGGTCAGTCGGTGTCGTGGTTGAAAGGTTGATTGCATGTTTGAATGCTTGCTCGCTTGCTTCGTGTAGTTGGTTGCTTGGTTGCATGGTTGGTTGCATGGTTGACTGCATGTTTGGCTGCATGGTTGGTTGCGTGGTTGGTTGTGTGGTTGAATGGCCGGTTGGCAGGTCGATTGGTCAGTCGGTGTCGTGGTTGAAAGGTTGATTGCATGTTTGAATGCTCGCTCGCTTGCTTCGTGTAGTTGGTTGCTTGGTTGCATGGTTGGTTACATGGTTGGTTGCATGGTTGGTTGCATGTTTGGCAGCATGGTTGGTTGCATGGTTAGTTGCATGGTTGTTACATGGTGTATTGCATGGTTGGTTGCATGGTTGGATGCATGGTTGGTTGCATGGTTGGTTATATGGTTGGTTGCACGGTTGGTTGCATGGTTGATTGCATGGTTGGTTGCATGGTTTGGTTGTGTGGTTAAATGGCCGGTTGGCAGGTCGGTCGGTTAATCTGTCGGTCAGTCAACATGTCAGTCGGTTGGTCACTTCGGCCTGCCCTTTGATCTATCTCATTGTTTAGATAGCATCCTTGCCGGCCTTCCCAGAACAGTTTTTTTAATATCACAGTCGAGAAGTTTTATGAATCCATAAAGCATCCGCTCTGCCTTCTCATTTCCGCCTAGGCATCGCGTGTGTCGCCTATTGACACAGCGACCAATACACTAGGAGAGCACGCCGCTATTACTCTACCTCACTTTGATAAGGTGACGCACTCGGCCAATAATTTCCTGGGCTAGAACAAATACATTAATACCTTAATTCGTCAAGCCAGTTGCCTAATTGATTTCGCCTTCCGTCGCTCTCTTTCTCTGTCTGTCTGTCTGTCTGTCTGTCTGTCTCTCTGTCTCTCCTCCATCCCTCTCTCCCTCTCTAGTCCTCCTGTTCTATACCCATCTCTCTGTTTCTGTATGTTCTCCTCTTTATCTCCCTCCAGATATCTTTCTACCTTCTTCTTGATCTCTCTGCCCCATAACCTTCTCCATCACTCTGCCTTTCTCTTTCCCTTTCGCCCTATCTCTCTGTTTATCTCTCTATTTCTGTCACTTTCTCTGTCCCTGTCTGTCCACCCCCTGTTTCTCCCTCTCTCCATTTATATATAGGCTACCTATATCGCCCTCTCTTTATCCCCCTCTCTCTCTTTCCCTCTCTATCTCCCTCTCTTTCTCTCTTTCTCTCTCTCTCTCTCTCTCTCTCTCTCTCTCTCTCTCTCTCTCTCTCTCTCTCTCTCTCTCTCTCTCTCTCTCTCTCTCTCTCTCTCTCTCTCTCTCCCTCTCTATCTCCCTCTCTTTCTCTCTCTCTCTCTCTGTCCCTCTATCTCCCTCCCTCTCTTTATATATTCCTCTCTCTCCCCAATGTCCCTGTCTCTATCCCTCTCTCTCTCCCTCTCTCTCCATCTGTCTATATACGCCTTTCTCTCTTCCTCCCCCATTGTCTTTCTCCACCTCTATCCCTCTCTCTCTGTTTCTCATCTCTCAATCTATCTAAATCTATCTTTTTCTATATCCCCCATTCCATCCCCTTCTCTCTCCTTTCCGTTCAAGTTTCTTGTGTGGTCACCGACGCATGATGGATGCTTCTAGCGCGTTTACATCCTGATCTCCTCACGGCCACGACCTACACCAGCGAAACTCTCGATGCTCCGTCCGGACGTGTCGTTTCCGGATGGCTTAATCAAAATTCGGGCCGAAAAAAAGGCGGCGACGACGTCCGGACCGGCGATAATTAATCACTGGATGATGAAATCCCAAAAGAAAACACCGCGGGATCTTGCATGGAGGCGCAGTGCTCAAATACTTCGGATCGTTTTCAGACTCTTCGTCCGGCTTCATCAGAAAATTCTATGTTTGGTGTTAACAGACACAATCCAGCATTTTTTTTTATTGACAGCAATGTTGCAAGTCAACTACATTGTATTGTTTCAAAGGTCGAGTTCGAAAGCAATGAAAGATTATCAAAAGCAATGATGTCAATTCTCCTTTTTTCGAAGGCGGTGAAAAGTCATAATTATTCGTATAGAAACGTCAGTCCCTCTACGATATCACCATTTGCATTGTGATCATTGAAATCAATTCAGTAAGAAGCAGGCGAGATTATTTTATGTAAAACTACTTCACGTTTCACCAATGGGCTCAATTATTTATTTTCGAATGGACTTCAGTAATGATATGCAGCAATGTTGTAAACTGTTTATTTACTGAAGTAAGCAAAAAGCGAATATCAAACAAATATAGGCGGGCCCAACGTTTCGATCCTAGCAGGACCTTTCTCAAAGGCAGAATCGATCTGCCTTTGAGAAAGGTCCTGCTAGGATCGAAACGTCAGGCCCTCCTAATTGTTGTCGGTATACTAATGGACTCCATCTGATTTTACTTGCTCATTTGTATTTCGTTTTTAGAGTGCATGCCGCCATTTTGAATGATGGCTCCCTCAAGCGGCCGGATTCGACACATTTTTTTGAAAAACAAAACATCGGTATGCGCTCTATTTATACACACACGGATTCCGGTTATACCGTAATTCGTGCACGTAAACGCATCAGCGTGCCTGCGAAACATCTCTAACGCCATAGCACAGTTTGCATCAAGACTATAGCATGCTGCTGACGGCGAGAGGATTGCACCATTTCCCGACAAAACAACCCTTATCCCTGGGCTCGGTCGAAACAATAACCTCGCCTTTGCTGGTGTGTCGTTGAGAGCGCCGAGCGTCCACCGTGATTTATCGGGCGCTGTTATTGCGGGTATATCTGCTGTCGCCGCCTTGTCAGCACGGGTTAAGGCACGGATCCGTTACTGATGCAAAAACAAAAACACCGTGCACGAGTCCGTCGGTCACTTCGGATGAACGCGGCTCGCGATAAAATGGATTGGGGGGGGGGGGGGGTGGGGAGACCCGTGATGTCACGGGCTTTTAGTGGGCCTACTGTATGAATCATTAACTTCCGCATCGTTGCAATAAAGTATCCTGTTCATCTTGCCCGCACTAATCACGCGTTGTGTACAGCTTTACGTGGATGGGTTTTTTTTATAGGAATGCGACCAACCTTTTCTCACTGCCAGTTGATACAAAATTATAGCGTTGTGTAAAGCTTTTAGAGCAGCCAGCGACTTCTACCCATGTGCTGTGTGGGAGCTGCACAGCTCAGTGTAGTATTCTTACGTTTTTTTTTATTTTTCTATATCTTTGTATGTATTATTGTTTTTTGTATGCTTGTATTCTTGTATAGTAATGATGTTGTTTATATAGTTGTCGATGTTCTTAGCAGATCAAGGACTAATGTATTTCCACCATGTGTGTAATTCTGTTATTTGTGTGGTAAGCAAAATCAGCTCCAAAATGTTACTCTTCGGAGTTTTTTTTCCCCTTCACCAGACTTTAGAAATAAATGGCATTTCCCCTATAGGTTTCAAAGGTTCCTAGACCCTATAGTCCAACTATAAGCGTATCGAGCCACTATGGCGTCGGAATTGCTCTGAGACCACGGATCAGGCTCGGACTCAGGCTTCGTCTTCGTCTGACTGCAAACAAAAAACCTGAAACTACAGGTTGTGGCTTGTCCATGAAATTGAAGCTTTGTTGGCTAGATAAGTACAGCGTATTCACCAGGAAAGTGGAGCCAAACGCTTATTTCTATAGATGCCTGTGACTTAACCGTATAATGGGAAAGAGAAAGATGATCGACTCCTAAGCCCGAGCCTAAAGCCTTCACTTCGTAAACGGCTTTTTGTCTTCAGAACAGCCGAAGCCTAAGCCCTAGCCTTAAGCCTTCATTTCGTATAAACGGCTTTTAGTCTTCAGAACAACCGAAGCCTAAGCCTCAGCATAAATCCTTCACTTCGTAAATGGCTTTAGTCTTCAAAAAACCGAAGCCTAAGCCCGAACCTAAAGCCTTAATTTCGTAAATGGCTTTAGTCTGCAGAACAACCGAAGCCTAAGCCCGAGCCTAAATCCTTCACTTCGTAAATGGCTTTAGTCTTCAAAAAATCGAAGCCTAAGCCCGAGCCAGCATCCTTCACTTCGTAAATGGCTTTAGTCTTCAAAAAACAGAAGCCTAAGCCCGAACCTAAATCCTTCACTTCGTAAATGGGTTCAGTATTCAGAACAACCGAAGCCTTAGCCCGAGCCTAAATCCTTCACTTCGTAAACGGCTTTAGTCTTTAAAAAAACGAAGCCTAAGCCCGAGCTTAAATCCTTCACTTCGTAAATGGCTTTAGTATTTCTTCAAAACAACCGAAGCCTAAGCCCGAACCTAAATCCTTCACTTCGTAAATGTCTTTAGTCTTCGAAATCAGAAGCCTAAGCCCGAGCCTAAATCCTTCACTTCGTAAATGGCTTTAGTATTTCTTTAGAACAAGCGAAGCCTAAGCCCGAGCCTAAATCCTTCACTTCGGAAATGGCTTTAGTCTTCAAAAAACCGAAGCCTAAGCCCGAGCCTGAATCCTTCACTTCGTAAATGGCTTTAGTCTTCAGAACAACCGAAGTCTAAGCCCGAGCCCAAAACCTTTATTTCGTATAAACGGTTTTTATTCTTCAGAACAATCGAAGCCTAAGCCTCAGCCTAAATAATTTACTTCGTATAAATGGCTTTTAGTCTTCAGAACATCCAAAGCCTAAGCCCGAGCCCAAAACCTTTATTTCTTATAAACGGTTTTTATTCTTCAGAACAATCGAAGCCTAAGCCTCAGCCTAAATTATTTACTTCGTAAATGGCTTTAGTCTTCAGAACAACCGAAGTCTAAGCCCGAGCTTATCCTTCACTTCGTAAACGGCTTTAGTATTTCTTCAAAACAACCGAAGCCTAAGCCCGAGCCTAAATCCTTCACTTCGTAAACGGCTTTAGTCTTTAAAAAAAACGAAGCCTAAGCCCGAGCTTAAATCCTTCACTTCGTAAATGGCTTTAGTATTTCTTCAAAACAACCGAAGCCTAAGCCCGAACCTAAATCCTTCACTTCGTAAATGTCTTTAGTCTTCGAAATCAGAAGCCTAAGCCCGAGCCTAAATCCTTCACTTCGTAAATGGCTTTAGTATTTCTTTAGAACAACCGAAGCCTAAGCCCGAGCCTAAATCCTTCACTTCGTAAATGGCTTTAGTCTTCAAAAAACCGAAGCCTAAGCCCGAGCCTGAATCCTTCACTTCGTAAATGGCTTTTAGTCTTCAGAACAACCAAAGCCTAAGCCCGAACCTGAAACCTTAATTTCGTATAAATGGTTTTTAGTCTTCAGAACGTCCTTCTTTGAAAAGTTCTGCCATCCCAGACGGGCGGCCTGATTCTCTCTCGGTTCCTCTCCTTCGCTTACCCTTCTCCAGGAGAATGCTGAGCACTTCCCGGGAGGCGTGCGTGGCGGCGCAGTGGATCACGAACACCCCATTGTCGTCCCGCTTGCACAACAGCGGCTTGTAGCGCATCTGGAGACGAGGAGGTGGGGGGGAGGAGATGACAGGGTTGGTTTCAGGAATCACCGTATGGAAATCGCAGCACCGCGTTCAAAACAGAATGACATGGATCTCAACAAGTTAGAGGGCCTGACTTTCGATCTTAGCTGCAGTAGCAGGACCTTTCTCAAAGACGAAGCATCTGCCTATGAGAAAGCTCCTGCCAGGATCGAAACGTCAGGCCCTCTAAGATTTATTTATTGCAGGTTACTTTTGTTACGAACGCAGTGGCTGTTGTAACGGCAGTCGTCCGTGTGGTTCCCTGACTTCACAGTATTTGTTCAGCATTGCAGGCTGGTTGAACCAGTCTATTAGCTGATAGTCTGGTTCCAAGAGCTAAACGTCCTGACAAATACTGTGAAGTCAAGGAACCACATGGACGACTGCTGTAACAACAGCCACTGCGTTTTGCGAAAGGTCCTGCTAGGATCGAAACGTCAGGCCCACTAAATTTTGAAATTTGCATTTTGGTAATTTTAGTCAGTAAGCAGTTTGCAATATGTTTCTATATCACTTTAAGTTTGTTGTACTAACTTAAGAATGACATGGATTTTGCAGTTTACACACTCAGCAGGTTAGTCTCAACATTGGGAAGATCGGAAAACATCGATGTCCACAGATTTTCCTCTAATTTACACAGTTTGTAGATGGTCATGAAAATTAATAATCCCCATGTTGAAATGTTACGGTCGGGGATGCTCTACCTTTCGAGAAATCTTTTACTCAAACATCGACAAATAGTTTATTACTCGCGAGTAATAAACTATTTCTTACACTACCCATAAAGGCTGGTGCGTTAACCATGACGTTGTTTTGCCCTTTCTCAGATTACAATTTGAGCAGAAACCTTCGCAGGATTACTATTTTTGAATGTTTTATGGTTTAACATACAAACTGTGGCAATCTTTTGACCTTTACCAGTGTAATCGATCAGAGAGGGTATGAACTTCCATGTGTCAGTTTGTTTTTTAGATATAGTCATCATATTTTTGATAAAACAGCAAGATTCTCACCAGAAAACTGCCTCCCACTTTTCAACCCGGAAAATTGCTACGTATGTGCTATGTTTTTCTTGTGGACGCCCGTACGCGCGTATACTATAATGTGTATGTGTGTGCAGTCGATCATGCAACATTGTACTGCCGGTGACGTCATCACCTTCTCTTTGGCCCGCGCGCAAAAGAGGTTTTTTTTGTGGGCGGGGCGCTAAAGATTTTGTTTTCCTTTTACGGTCGCTATTTACGGGGTAGACATTAAAAGTGTTGAGTTTGTGAACTAGTTAACCTTTTATTAAGTCTTACACTAGTTTTCTCGATACTAGGATGTTCTATTTCAGGTACCCTTTAATGGCCACCACGTCCAGTGCACTATTCTGTCATCACTTACCAGTTTCTTGGCGGCCTCTATGCTGTTCTTGATGGCGCAGTAGTGCAGGGGCGTTTGTCCGTACTCTCCCGGTATGTTCACGTCCACCTCGCTGTAGCTGCACAAGGTCTGCCAACGTGCCAAGCAAGCATAATAGAAACAAACACATAGGCCGTTTACGAAATGAAGTCTTAGGCTCGCGCTCAGGCTTCGTCTCCGTCTGACAAAACCTGAAAATCCAGGTTGTGGTTTGTGTCCGAATTTGAAGGTTTGTTGGCTTGATAGGTACAGAGTAATCATCAAGAAACTGGGGCCAAACGCTTGTTTTTAGATGCCTGCGATATTACGAGTAAGATAAATATTACCACCAAAGCCTAAGCCAGAGCCTAAGCCTGCATTTCGTAAACGGCCATAGGGGCTACAGATGTTCGGTCTCTCTATGCGATTTGGGGAACATGACAATGTGCGCGGTGTGGCGTGTATACAGTATTCGTATAATGACAATGCGCTGTATATGGGAGACTTGGATTCGGATTCTACAAATCCTGTTCTCGGCTGTTCGTCAATAAACAACCCTGGCGGAGTCGGTGGTGGTTCGCGTGTGAAGAACAGACCGCCCGAACTCGACCTCGTGAGGACCGCCATGCCGCGGTTGGTGGCGGCAGACTGGTACAGGTGCCACCGGCGTGCATGGTTCCCCAGCGACGTCGTAACTTCTGCTCGGACCCAAGCGTCGGGTGCGCCTACTGCACGCACACGTGTACGTGCTTCCAGGGCTATACGGCTACAGGACTATTGTCCTCGCATCTGCGTGTCTTTCCAGTATAGGGGGAAGACCCAGACCAATGGCTCTATCTATAGACGCCCGTTTCGGACGCGGCTTTTTACCTGGACCATGTCGGGCTGGTTCAGGTCGCAAGCCAGGTGGAGCGGCGCCATCTTGCTGTCGTTGAGCACGGCGGGGTCGGCCCCGGCCCGCATGAGCTCGTTGACGGCCGGCTGGCTGTGGCCCCGCACGGCCCAGTGGAGGGGGGTGTCGCCGCCGCTATCCTGGGCCCCGGACTCTGAGGAGGAAGACCGAAATGAATATCTGTTTTACGGGAGTCGGTGTTGGTGATCTAAGAAGGAGGAGACGCAGACGGAGAAGGGCAGAGGAAGGGGAGGGGGAGAAGAAGTAGAGGTGCTAGAAGGCGAAAGGTGGAAAGATGGAGTGATGATTCTGGCGAAGGTGACGGTGGTGACGGTGGTGATGGTGGTGGTGGTGGTGATGGTGGTGATGGTGGTGATGGTGATGATGATGGTGATGGTGATGATGGTGATGGTGATGATGTGATGGTGGTGATGGTGGTGGTGATGGTGGTGATGATGGTGATGGTGATGATGGTGATGGTGGTGATGGTTATGATGGTGATGATGGTGATGGTGACGATGGTGGTGATGGTGATGATGGTGATGGTGGTGATGATGGTGATGGTGGTGATGGTGGTGATGGTGATGATGATGGTGATGGTGATGATGGTGATGGTGGTGATGGTGGTGATGGTGGTGATGATGGTGATGGTGGTGATGGTAGTGATGGTGGTGATGGTGGTGATGGTGATGATGGTGATGGTGGTGACGGTGGTGATGGTGGTGATGGTGATGATGGTGATGGTGGTGATGGTGGTGACGGTGATGGTGGTGATGCTGGTGATGATGGTGATGGTGGTGATGGTGATGATGGTGATGATGGTGATGGTGATGATGGTGGTGATGATGGTGATAGTGTCGGTGGTGATGACGAGGATGGAAGAGGAAAATCACATCGAGTCTGTCCCTGATCCGTCCAAAGCAAGATTTGTTTAATAATAATCGATTGTACTTATTCCATTGAACCATTTCACCAATTGTTATCAATGTAGGTATAGAAACATCTTTGATCCTCCATGCGACCGAACAATGCACCGCATCACGTTTAGCCAAGTGGTCCTAGAAGTCGATTACATTAACCATAAATGGCTGTACATCGGTATTATGTAACTGACTTAAGGTGCTCCTTAATTTCCACTCCTAAAGTGCGTGGCACTTAAAGGCCCATTTGGAAACCGCGCTAGGTCCCGATTTCCTCCGACTGTCATTAAGTCTTCATTAGCATGTTTGGTTAGCGATGTTTCCGTCACCTTGTGTAGCACTCAGCGTCTTCTGATGTTGCTGCCTAAATACGTCTTACCGGTGGCTCGATAATAATGCCATTAAACCTTTCTGTGGCAAATGCTTCGCTTAGTACACTATGCCCAAGGGTTTTCGAGGCGGGTATAGCCTTGTCCAAGGCGGTGCTCTCCGCTATACGGCACCGGGCAGAGATCCGGGCCAGACGCACGCATCCCACGGCACTACGGCACTATACCAACGCCCGGATCCACGCTGTACACGGCACGCAGACCGCGCCGCTGCAATCCCACACGCAAACAGTCTGTGTGCGTACATGTGTGTACGAGCGCGTACGCAGTTGTCCCGGCAGCATGAACATGCTCGCACTCAATACGTTTATGTCCGCATGCGAGCTGCGGACGAGCGCAAGCTATAATATGAGCGTAGAAAATGGGGCTGCATTTCACTTGCAACGGTATTGAGCAGTGCAACATACAGTATTTCTGAATGCCGGATTTCTGTGTGCCAACGCCATGATCAAGGCTTGGATAGTCCTTGCATTATAGTCTCGTATCGATCCTTTGCAAGAACACCCACCCACCCCCCCCCCCCTTAGGCAGTGAGATTTTGTCTCCAACGAAAACCGGGGTTAAAACGGAATTACGGTGAGTCACAAGTCGTGTTCTCTTCGAGAATACTTTGCAAAGTTCCTGCCACAAATTCGTGTGTATATTATGCTTTTATCCTTTAAAAAAAAAGTTCAGCTTTTGACAAATAAAAAAGACTTAAGGCTTTGCATGGTGGGGTTAATCAATATAGGAAGGTTTGCGGTGACACCATGTATAAATGACACCATTTATACATGGTGTCACCGCAATCCTTCCTATATTTTGACAAATACAAAATAAAAGCCAGAAAGAGATATCATAAAAACCGAACAAGGGAACGTGGGAAGACGGACGAGAAAAGAACTGAAGACACAGCCACCGTACCCCTGATGAGTGGCCCCTACCAACCCTCTCCCCCCCAAAAAAAAAATATATATATATAATTATTTTGTCAATTCGTAGGGTTTTTTGGTTTTCAATTTGTAAAAATCAAAGTTCCCAGTTATGTTTTGACTACCATTGGTTGCTTGAATCTACATGACAGCGGGATGTGATCCCTAGAGATATACGGCGGTCAATGATTGAATTGCTTCTGACTGGCGCCCCAAACCGGGCAAAGACTAGTTGACTATTTTGGGAGGCCACCATCTAAGGGCTGGATAGCTCAGATGTTAAGAACGCTGGTACGCAAAACCAGAGGTCTCGGGTTCAAATCGCGGTCCAGTCAAAGTGTTCTTTGCCATTTTGTTTTTTTAATGTGTTCCAACTCAGTTTTTCATCGATATGTTTGACCTCAATGTAGTGTGGTCTCAGTTGTACTGCCTCAAAAAAAATCGTCAAGTCAAACGTCCAAAAGTTAGGTAAAACATACTAGCAGAATGCCTTAAAGGGTACCTGAAATAGAAAAAAGGAATAATTTATGATGTGTAATCGATGAGAGAGGGTATGAACTTTCATGTGTCAGTTTTGTTTTTTTAAATATAGTAATCATATTTTTGAGAAAACAGCAAGATTCTCGACAGAAAACTGCACCTCACTTTTCAACCCGAAACATTGCTATGTGTGTGCCATGTTGTTGTTTTTGTGGACATGTGTACATGCGCGCGTATATAATACTATACGTGTGTGGGTGCAGTCGATCATTGAATAGTTTTCTCGATATTCGAATTGTCTATTTCAGGTACCCTTTAACCCTGTATACCATCATACCACGAACCATGAGCATATGGATTCTCACAACGGAGGAGGGTATACCGTGAACGTGAAACGAGCCAGGGTAATTACTGAAACAAAAATATCTGGAGATATAGGGCAGTCGGTGATTAATTGCCTCTGACTGGCGCTCTCAACCCGACAAAGACTAATTGGCCATGAACATGCAGGGAAAAGTCCCTATTGTCTGGATAGCTCAGATGATATGAGCGCTGCTAGGCCTATTAACAGCTATACGAGTCGAGTTGTAGTCGCGATCCTGTCCAATTTTCTTTGCCATTTTTCAAAATTCTACTCACACAAAACAGCGCGGATGAAACAATTCCTACAAATAGGGCCTACTTATGTTGATTCTGATGCATTCTGTCCAGTAAGATTTGGGTTGGTCTACAAACAGGTTAACATTAAAAGGAATATTTCCCGCGATTGTTTTTCCCAGTCCAACCTCAAATTCCATGAAAGCCAAAACAACTGCTTTGCCCTGTGCCTGAACACTCAGTGCTTATTACGTCGAGCAAGCCAGGGCAGAACCACATTGAGTTACATTCTCCTCGACGCAAACATCATGTTATATCTATGATAAAACAATGCAATGGTAGATCACGATGCCTCTATCGGCTTTACAAACGAACTAGAGTGCCCATACGTCATCGACAATTCGGTCTCAAAATGCCAAAACAAAACAAAAAGAATTGAAAGTGGCGTTTGAAATTGCTCGCTTTTTCGGAAGCAGAACAGCTGACATTTTTGTTTGTGCTTTGTCACTCGGATGCAGACAGGCGCGACGAAAGCTCCAATCACTCTGCACTGCCTATTACATAAACCACGGTAGCCTTGTTATTGTCGTCCGCATCGGTTGCAAGACCGTGCAATTTCGCGTTGGCCATAGCGTCGAGTTGCAATTTGCTTTCAGTTCAGTTCATTTTATTTCCACTTACACGGTAAATAAAGTTCAATACTAGAATATTAGAATTTTAAAATGGGTTTGCAGTAAGTGGAGGAGGTCTCCAAGAAGCAGAGCTTGTAAGGCGGAGACCCCCTTGGATTGTGTACTTATACATTGTTGAAAATTATATAAAATTACCTTTGAATATTGTTGGGAAGTAAGTACATAATATTTGAGTTAATAACTTAAGGTTTAACACGAAATAACATGCATGAGACAGGGCTGGCAACGACAGGACAGGACAGGACAGGACGAAAACGTGAGGCTAGACAAGTCCAATCAAGATGATTACCCGATACAATAAATTTGAGTCTATACTTATCAAAAAGAATGGAACAAAAAATGGACCAAAACCCATTACAAAAAATAAGCCTCCGTTGCCATGCCGAAACGACCTTCGGGTATTTTTTTTGGGGGGACGCCCGTGTTTGAAAATTGTAAGAAAATTAGAAAATATCAGTGTCAATAAAACATTAAATCGCAACCATGCATCCATACAGTGTAGAGATATTGCCTCTTGCAATTATAAAAGAAATACACACAATAGACGAATTAGTGTAATCCCTTTTCCTACAGTGCTAGGTTAACATAACCATATATAGCAACGCACTCCCCCTCCCTTTTCCACGCCCCTTCTCTCCGATTTATACTAGATCTCATCGCCATGGAAACGACTGGGTCTTATAGAAAGATTGATCTCCGCACACCCACGAACAAATAAAAACACAAGTAAAATTTATTTATATATAGATGAATTGTTGAAGATGAACTTAATCAATAACCCCCCCCGAAAAAAAAAAAATGAAATGAATAATTAGAAAAATAGACGGACATTATGATTTTGTGAATGCATTACGGTACCGGACTGTGAGTTATATGTGACCCGGCACAGCATAATGAGGAATAACCCCATTTTTGAGATTTTGAGGTTTTCTAATGATGTGAAAGAGTATACCATTAGCTTTCAAATTATATCAAAATATAATATCCTCTAATACTTAAAAATTCCGAAACTACAAACAAAGACAATTTATTTGTAATCGAATTGTGAAGATACTTTTACGGTTTTTTTTGCGTTATTTACTCAAAAAGTGTTTTAATGGGATATTCCTCATGTCGTTGTGCCGGGTCACATAAATTATGAGCATGGTTTTGAATTACCACATCCATTTGGGCATAGGGGCTACCAATAAAATGCAGTTTCAAATAATATAGGACTCGTTGCATGTGCTAAACAGCACAGGGAGTATACCGAAAGCCATAAAGTGCCGCAATATTGCCACAGTCCGGCACTTAATACATGCCTTTAATTATACCGATGTCTGACGTGCTGACAGCACTAGTAAACGGTGTGCAGTTATAGCATGACAGTGCATAAAGTCGGGGAACATCGTGAGCCCATGTATACGGTCGTTAAGTTCAAATTTCTCTTTGTGTGATCCCCCGAAATGTTTGAGCTAGTTTCGCGCAAATTGGTCGTTTTGGATCTGAACGAAACCGCATATGGGCTCGTAGTCCATTACAGAGTTTAACGGTAAAACGCGTATGACTGGCGCCCCCACCCCGGTAAAGAGTTGAGAATGCCGCCATCAAAGAATGGATATCATGGCTATGTACTGGACTAGGCTGAGCAACCATACGGCCTATCACAACTTGCGATTGGTTTATCCATTGCAGGCCGTGTCACGATGCATCGTATAAAGGTTTGTGAAATCGAAATCCAGTTGGATTTAACAAAGCCTTATACCTCAACTTGGGATGGATAACCCATATCGTAGATTGCGATAGGCCCTACGGTTTCTGTGCATCGTGGCTCGTCACCTCATGATTGATCGTAAGTTACGATGAGTTTGGTGAAATCGACCACAGGCCTGGCGGCGCGGGGGGGGGGGGGGGGTCTGCTTAATCATCACAAATTGATGAGGCGCAAACGAGTCGGGATTCGCAGGATCAGCAGGCAGACCCAAAATTTAACTTCTTCTTCGGTATAATAATCTCAATAAAGAAGAAGAAATAAACAATTGAATACAAGTCAAAAGCGATATACAAAAATGTTGCAAACTGCTTACTGAATTACTACTTACTGCTTACTAAATCTCAAGCCCCGCACTCCTAACCCCCCCCCCCACATCACACGGACTGACGGCCATAGCATCCTAGCCGAAACGTCGAATTTTCAGCAACCGGCTTATTTTAAGAGCCACAGCATTCTCTTCTTTGGTAAGACACATCACATCGCCGTGAACCCGCCTGCGTATATTTTTTTCCCAGCATGGGAAAGGCCATCACTAACATTAACGATTGCTATTGGTCGGTTTTTCGTCAGATACAATGCATTATTCATGATGCAAACGAATAAGTTTGTGTCTGATTTTTCCAGTTACATTACATAAAGGTTGTGTACATGCGACGTGCATGTGATGTGCATGCGCAAATGGAATGTCATGAATAATTCATCAGGCGTGGAGAAAAACAACCAATGCGAATCGTTACTCGAGAGTTAGAGGGCCTGACGTTTCGATCCCAGCAGGACCTTTCTCACAGGTATTTTTTTGTCTAAAATTTAGTGGGCCTGGCGTTTCGATCCTAGCAGGACCTTTCTCAAAGGCAGAGTGACAAGGTACAAAACAGATACATGTACACTTCCTTCGTGTACATGTATCTGTTAATTTGTCCTTGTCACTCTGCCTTTGAGAAAGGTCCTGCTAGGATCGAAACGTCAGGCCCACTCAATGTTAAGACAGGTCAAAAGCAATTGATATTATACAGTCAATTGGGAAGACTTGCAATTCGCCGTAATGCCAGCCTGAGGGAGCCTTGTCGTGCTTAGCGGATTATCACGCTTGGGCTGCTCTGACGAAATCAGGCCCGGGGACCTATACCCAATCAATGAGCTTCTTGTGTAAGCTCACAAATCTTGCTAATGCTCGGAATGTCTCGCCCAATACTAAACGCGGTTCCTCAACGGAGCTCCATTATGCAGCTCTCTGTGTCCAGCTATAAAAGCGGTCGAACTCGAGACAAATGCAATCAATATAAAAGGCTAATCTTGCTATCGGTCGACAATACTGTTCTCTGTAATAAGATTTTTTTTTAATTTTTTTTTTTTTACCCAGGGTGAGAAGAACTCAGCTTCAGCGGTACTATATATACGGACATTGGTTTCCCCACTAGGTTCTGTATACGCAGGTGTAGGTCTGTAAACAGTTATCATACCGTCTCCTAGCAACGGGCAGAGTACGCGCTCTTCGAAACGTTGTCTGAGAGTTGCCGGCTCTTCTGAGTGCCCGCGGCTTTTCTCGGAAAGGTTGATTCGTTTGATGTCGCCGCCGACGAGCCGCTTGGCACTCCTATACCGTGCAAACCATCTTGTCTTAACGGCCCAATACAACATTGGGAAGATCGGAAAACATCAATGTCAATAGTTTTCCTTCTATAATTTACACAGTTTGTAGATAGTCAGAAAATCCTCATGTGGAAATCTTACGGTTTGGGATGCTGTACGTCTCGAGAAATCTTCACTCAAACATCGACAAGTAGTTTATTACTCGCGAGTGATAAACTGTTTCTTACACTACAGAACGGTGCGAAAACCGTGACGTTTTTCCCCCTTTTTCTACTTTCTCAGATTACCATAATATGAGCTAAAACCTTCGCAGGATTTCGTTTTTGGAATGTTTAATGGTTTAACACACAAACTGTGACAATCGTTTGACTTTTGTTGTGTAGGGCTTTTAAAGCCACTATACAACATTGGTAAGATCGAAAAACAGAAATGTTCACAGATTTACATGAAACTTATACAGTTTGAAGATGGTTATGGTAGAAACCTCTCACTGAAATATTTCTGCCTAAAATGTTGTATTTTTTGGAGAAATGAGTAAAAGAAATAGTTTACGTCTCACCGAGATCTAAACTATTTTTCGGTACAGTACGGCGATGAATGCTGCATTTTCGCGAAACAAATGAAGTGGTTTTCACGATTTTCTCGAGACTCGGTTGGCGGATTGAGCTGAATTGTTCACAGGTGTGCTATTTCATGCATATGTTGGATCAGACAACGTATGGATGCTATTATCTGACCTCGACCGATGTTGTGTAGGGCCTTCAAGTAAGAAGCTCAACGCAAATTGGCCCCATGCACGGGCTCTATGCACGAGTATAGGGATGTGTTTGCCTTATGTATAACTCCGGCCAGCTGGAGGAGGGTTATGCTTTTTTCCCAGTCACTTACTACATCTTTATGTTTCACTGCCTGCTAAACATACCTGGGGCCAATTGCATGGAGCTGCTAATCACATAAAGTTCGCTAGGCCGAAAAATGTTTTGCTTAGCCAAAACGGGTTACCAGTGAGCCCAAATCCTACGAGATAATAATGTATTGCGCATGACTGGTTCACAGCTTAGTTTTTTCTTAGCATGAAGATTTGCTGAGCATTTTTCTTGTCTGCAAAGCAGCTCCGTGAAATTGGCCCCAGGTCGACCTGGCCGTCGTTCCTGTCGTGATTTGAACGGTACGGGGTCGTCGAGCATGCGCAGATGTTCGGCTCGAATTACCGAGCTAGATTTCTTCACATCGATAACCATGGCTAGAGGACCACTCCATTCAGTCTTATATATAATCGAGGCGAGACTTATTAGTTGTTCAGTTTAAGGGTCGGAGGTGAGAGCGCCACCCGTCGTGTTTGGGGTTTACGATTTAATACGTCCCCCACCCTTTCAAAAACGAAACCGTGCCTTAATTGTGCATTTGCTCGAAAACGAGAAAGAAAAAAGTTTACAGAGTCACTGTGCTTATTCTAGACGGGACCTAATACCAGCTCATTTAACCATCATTTCAACGATCTTTTCCAGATTTTACATGTCTTTTTTTTTTACATGGCTTTGTATAGACAATGTTATCATCTTATGTTACATTTATCAATTTATTATCTATGATCTAGATCTAGATAGAATGGCGTTCTTATTGCTATTATTACGCCTATTACATCGTAACACACATGGAAGTGAGGGAGGGAGAGAGAGAGAAAGAGGGAGAGAGGGAGAAAGAGAGAAAGAGAGAAAGAGAGAGGGAGCGGAGAGAAAGAGAGAGAGAAACACAGTAAGGGAAAACGCAAAGTTAGCCTCTTCACATGGGGAAAAGAGGAGATTATTAGCGTTTGGTTGCGGGGAAACTGATATTGTTTGGAGACCAACAATCCACAGCACTCCTCGTCGGAATCTGGAGACATCCGCCCGCTCCCGATCCCGTCCAGCAAAACCCGGGGAATAAATGGAAACATTCTACAAGGGACCACGCAAGCGTATAGGACTATAGGCCCGGATAAAAATGCGCACATCTCGACGCTACCGCACACACATACCGCTCGTCAGTCTGGACAAATAAGGAGCCACGACAATCGATAGACATACCGCGGGTAAATAGCCTCCCCTTGCTAATGATTGGGAACCCTCGCTGTTCTCCTCATTGTCCGACGAAAGTGCTTCTTGTACATGTGCACAGAGCTCGGGGCTCTCTTACACTAAATAGGCCTAGCGCCTTTACTATTTGCGCCGACCAACTACTGTATACAGTGCAGCGTTCAAATCGTCGGCCGATGCCACAGATGAGTTCAATGCACCCGTGTCTCTAATAAAACCGGCATGTATTTTCTTCACGTACGCACCCACTATGCAGTACTTATGGCACCGATCAAGCCAATACTACTCCTCTAGCTTCTTTGCGCGCACTGCTGCACTATGGAATTATCTACCCGCAACCTGTTTGCCCCTTTCTTACAACTGGTCTGAACTCAGCAAATTCAGTGGGCCTGAAGTTTGGATCCTGGCAGGAGCTTTCTCAAACGAAACCTAAACGAAACATATGCTAAATCACGCTCCAGAATCTTATCCTTATTACCTTGTTTTAGCCCTCACCTTGAGTGGCCTTTTAAGGGCTCGTGTTGGGCGAAATTCATATATATAATTATAGAGCCCGCGGTGGCCATATTTCTGTAACAGAAATACATGGCAGCGTTGTCTTGGTAACTTACCGTCGGGTCGCCTTTATTACCCGCGGAAACCATGCGCCATATGGCGTCGTTTGCACGCCTACTTGCACTGACCAATCGATAGCGCCAGAAATTCCTGGTCTTTACACCTCCCACAACCCCCCCCCCTCGCAAACCCCTGTTCGCTCTTGTGCGGACACTCAATAAAGAAGCTGCAATCCGTTCTCGGCGTTAACAAAAGCGCCAATCGGGAAATATTGAGCGGCGGAGAGGGGTCAAATATTGACAGTTTAAACCCACGTCAGTATCGACGCGTGCGACAATGCGGTCTCTGTTTTTTTTAGGGGGAAAGTAGAATGCTTCGTCATGTCTTCTTGTCGATAACATATACTTGCGAACAACTATACTTGCCACACTGCGCAACACGCAATCTTAATGCCACAAAAATCAACAACCAGATGTATCATGAGTGCGGGTTGTAGAGCCTTGCATGAAAGTATAGACGCAAGGAACCGCCACACATTGAACAAAATGTCTGGCGATATTTCAGTGTTTTTGCCAAGACGCCAACAAGTAACATTTTATTGATCAATAAAAAAAAACACGGTTACCATGGATTGCGCGGAGCTCAATCAACCACGATCTAAACACGTCTACCAAGAAACCATCTCCTAAAAGGAAAACGATATTACTTGGCGGAACCTTTTTTTTTGTCGAACCGTTCTATTTGGCAGCGGGATCCGGGGGGAAGGGGGGGGGGGCTTTTATTTACAGGGGAGTACCGATCGTTCCTCGTTATCCTCTCGCCTATCACAACATAACCGGGGACATTGCTTATACCTGATACGACAGGGGCAATTACCAGTCAGGGACCCGTCGTTTCGTCTGGCCTTTTAGTCATTAGATCGGATACATGAAAGATCCGTAAGAGAAAGAGAGAGAGTAAAAAAAAGTGGAGGGAGAGAGAGAGGAGGAGAGAGCAAGGGTAGAGGGAGAGAATGCGGAGCTAGGGAAGGGGATGGAAAGGAAGGAGGGAGGGGAGGGTGGGAAGGAGTGAAGGAGGGAGGGGAGGGAGGGGGAGGGGGAAGGAGTGAAAGGGGGAGGGGAGGGAGGGGGAGGGAGGGAAGGAGTGAGGGAGGGAGGGAGGGAGGGAGGGAGGGAAGGAAGGGAGGGAGGAAAGGAAGGGGGGACGGAGGGAAGGAGGGACGGAGTGAAGGAGGGAGGGAAGGGGGAGGGAAGGAAGGAGGGAGGGAAGGAGGGAGGGAAGGAGGGAGGAAGGGGAGGCGAGGAGGAAGGAAAGGCAAGAAGGGAGGGAAGGAAGGGGGAGGTGGAGAGAAAGACAAGAAAGAGAGAGGGAGAGGGGAGAGACTGATCGAGAGAAAGTTAGAGGGGGTAGGGAGAGGGGAGAGACAAAGAGGGGAGAGAGCGAGAGAAAGAGAGAGGGGGTAGAGAGAGAGGAGAGAAAAATAGGGAGAGGGGGAGGCAGAGATAGGGAGAGGATAAGAGAAGGGGACGGAGATGTCAGGAGAGATGAGCATAGAGAGAGGAGATGGAGAGGGGGAAGATAAGTGCTGTAGATGCGGGAGGGAGGGGGTATAGATACGTGGAGAGAAAGAAGAGATAGAGGCAAGCAGGGAAGAGAGGAAGAGAGAAATGGGAGATAGAGACGGAAGCAGAGGAAAGAACAGAGAGAGGGAGAGAGGGAGAGAGTGAGAGAGGGAGAGAGGGAGAGAGGGAGAAAGGAGGATGAAATTTAGTGAGGAAAATATATACGGGAAGAGAAATAGAAAGAGGTGGAGAAAGAATTAGAGAGACAGAAACAAACGACAAAGAAAGGAGAGAAGTGGGAAAAAAGGCGGCGGTTTAGAATAGGTTGCTAAGACAGGTGAGAAGACAGGTTGTGGGCTTTCACGAAAATCACCAACCACCATCCAGCCCCGAGCAGCCTGACTAGACCGAGGCTTCGACTGGCTTTTAAATACTTGGACGCGGTATTCCTGACACTGCCTCAATCGAATCAGAAGATTGTAGACACTATACCAGTCTCCCAGTTCGGCGGTCATTCGCACGGAAGAGATACGATCCATTTCTCCCATTACCTCAACCCATGGCATGAATGCTCGGAAGAGACGGTTTTTTTTCCTCGTCCTTCCGTCACATTTTTTTCTGACCACAAAACGGTGCGTTCGACCGCTATGATTTCGATCCAAGTGCAAGGTTAATCTCCCGTGAATCCCTTGCGCGCGCTTGGTCGTCTGTGAGCAAAAAGATTGAATCTGAAAGCATCTTACTCGCTGTCGTGCAATCTTGGGTGTGCACAATAAGTCTCCTTCCCCTCGCTCTCCCTCTCTCTCCCCTCCTCTCCTGCCTCTCTCTCCCCTCGCCTCTCTCCCTCTCTCCCCTGCTCTCTCCCTCTCCCCTTCTTTCTCCCTCGTTATCCCCCTTCCTCCTCTTCGCCCTCTCGTTCATCCCTATTTCCTCTCTCTATCTCCCTCTCTCTCTTCTCTCTCTCTATCTCTATCTCTCTCTCCCTCTCCCTCTCTCTGTCCTTCTCCCTCTCCCTCTCCCTCTCCCTCTCCCTCTCCCTCTCCCTCTCCCTCTCCCTCTCCTCTCTCTATCCCTTTCCTTTCTATTATCGGTACTCTCTCCCTATCTCTCTCCCTCTCCTCTCTCTCTCCCTCTCCCTCTCCTCTCTCTATCCCTTTCCTTTCTATTACCGGTACTCTCTCCCTATCTCTCTCCCTCTCCCCTCTCTCTCTCCCACTCTATCTCTTTCTCTCTCTCTCTCTCTCTCTCTCTCTCTCCCTCTCTCTCTCTCTCTCTTTCTCTCTTTCTCCCTCTCTCTCCCACTCTCTTTCTCTCCACCCCTCTCTCTATATATCATTCTCTCTCTCTCCTTCTCAGCCCCCTCTCTCTTCCTCTCTCCCCTCTCTCTCCCCCCCCTCTCTCTCTCTCTCTCTCTCTCTCTCTCTCTCTCTCTCTCTCTCCCCCTCTCTCTCTCTCTCTTACTCCCTCTCTCTCTTCCTCTCTTTCTCTCTCACCCCATCTCTCTCCCCCTCTCTCCCTCACTCCCCTCCTTGCTTGAAGACCTTGTTTTTGATCTGTTGGGAAATCGGCTAGAAAGCACGGCGGGATCTCGCCCTATATATGTGTCCTAATTGCCTCGTGGCAAATCAGGCGTAAGTATAATGCTTTCACGACTGTGCTCCGAGGTTGTTTGGTTGGTACCCGCCTCTTTGACAGACATTCAAACAGGCAAGGATTGCACCATCTTCCGTTGCACAAACATGGCGAAAGAAAAGAGGTTGGTCGGTTGACACCCACCTCTTTGAAACACATCCAAAGTTAGGCAAGGGATCGTACCATCTTCCGTTGCACAAACATGGCGCAAGAGAAGAAGTTGGTTGGTTGATACCCGCCTCTTTGGACACACATCCAAAGTTAGGCAAGTTTTAGTGATTCCGTTGCACAGAGGTGGGTGCAAGAGGAGAGGTTGATTGGCTGATGGCTGATGCCCGCCTCTTTAGACACACATCCAAAGTTAGGCAAGTTTTAGTGATTCCGTTGCACAGAGTTGGGTGCAAGAGGAGAGGTTGATTGGTTGATGCCCGCCTCTTTGGACACACATCCAAAGTTAGGCAGGTTTTAGTGATTGTACCAACTTCCGTTGCACGGAGTTGGGTGCAATAGGAGAGGTTGGTTGGTACCCGCCTCCATGGCACACATCAAAAGTTAGGCAAAACAAGGTGCCGTCTACCATTTCACACATACAAAGACAGACAGACACGACAGGGGCGAGGTGGGTACTTGGTGTATACTGACCTCCACGAAACACGTAGAGATTTACCACACATGTCCAAAGTTAGGCAAAAGAAAGACAAAAGTACTCATAAAAAAGATCCTGTAGCGCGCAAAGCGCGCAATATAGCCTAACTCTGCGCAAAAAGTGAAGTCTCTTGGCGGCCATTTTGGTAAGCAACAGAGTCCTATGTTGTCGGCTTTCGGTGTTCCAGAAGTGAAGCGGGAAAGACACAAACAGTGAACAGAATGTGATAACTTTTGATGTGATGTGTGACCACGCCGTGGACCGCGCGCGTGCGACTTGGCTTTACTAAAATGGCGTCCAGTGCGAACTTCACCCGGATGCGATTGCGATCCATATTGATCTCCATAATACGAAGACTGGGCTATCTTGCGCACTTCGCGCGCAATAGGATCGTCTGTACTCACCACCGCCGCAGTCGAGGATGTACTTGATGATGTCATCGCGGCCCCGCAAGGCCGCGTGGTGGAGTGCCGTGTCCCCCTTCTGGTCCGTCTGGTGCAGGGCGGCCGCGTTCTCCCGAACGGTCCCGATGAAGTCGCCCAGGGTCAGCTTGGCCAGATCCTATAGCGATGGAGTCAGAAGGCGGAGACAACCACCGCGAGGAAAGAAAGAAAGACAAATGACGCCGTCTTGTTTACCTCTCTTCAGAGCCAGATTCCTCTCTCTCTCTCCCTCTCAGCTCTCTCTCTCTCTCATTCTAATCTCTCTCTCCCCCTCTCCCTCTCTCTCCCTCTCCCTCTCTCTCCCTCTCTCTCTCTCCCTCTCTCTCCCTATCTCTCTCATCTCTCTCTTTCGCTCTCCCTATCTCTCTCGCCCCCTCTCCCTCTATAGCTCTCTCTCATCTCTCTCCCTCTCTCTCTCCCCTCTCATCTCTCTCCCTCTCTCTCTCTCCCTCTCATCTCTCTCCCTTTCGCTCTCCCTATCTCTCTCGCCCCTCTCCCTCTATAGCTCTCTCTCTTATCTGTCTCCCTCTCTCTCTCCCCCTCGCCCCTCTCTCTTTCGCTCTCCCTATATCTCTCTCCTCTCATCTCTCTCTCCCTCTCTCTCTCCCTCACATCTCTCTCCCTTTCGCTCTCCCTATCTCTCTCGCCCCCTCTCCCTCTATAGCTCTCTCTCATCTGTCTCCCTCTCTCTCTCCCTCTCGTCCCTCTCTCTTTCGCTCTCCCTATCTCTCCCTTTCGCTCTCCCTATCTCTCTCTTCCTCTCTCTCTCTCCCTCTCATCTCTCTCCCTTTCGATCTCCCTATCACTCTCGCCCCACTCTCTATCTCAATCTCCCTATCTCTCGATCTCTCTCCCCCTCATCTCTCTGTCACTCTCTCTCTCTGTCCCTCTCATCTCTCTTTCTTTCGCCCACCCTATCACTCCCACCCCATCTCACTCACCAGAGAGTATATCGGTTTACGCTATAACCATACACAACCCGCGAATCGTGAATTACCTCGCACTCCAGCACTGCGTCCCCGGTCCCGATCCCGTCCGAGTCCCCCGACAACCTCGCCGGGATCGACACCGAGCCGACAGAACTCCGCACCAATATGGTTTTAACACTCATCCTAAAAAAAGAAAAAAACTCGATTCCCGACCCGCTCCGAACCCAAAGTTGGTTGCCAAACTCCTTCCGGCAGGTATTATTGTTCAGATAATTATCTGCCGGCCGGCCTTCTCGGTTTTGTCCCGTCGGGGATGGAGGCTGATACGCCTTGTATCAGGCTGGACACCGTCTCCAAGTTCTATTTACGTAAGTAAGCCTCCAATGGCAATCTACCACCGATACAGACGGTTTGGCTGTGCTTGGCTTCTGACTAGCAGTCACCCCTTCCCAATCAGCATTGGCTGATTGGTCTACTCATACCAATGGCAATGCTTCGGTACAAGTCACCTCCTCCCGGTTCCAGTCGTCAGCCCTGGCTGGAAGGCAACCACCAATAGGAGCCAGGGCCTCCAATCGTCCATCGCTTCAGAATAGGGCGTCTCTCCAAGAATACCCGTTCGATTCCAGTTTGTTATTTGCTTCGGCATCCGCCGACCGATGGCGTTACAAAACGTAATTCCTTGCCCGAGGCCGCGGCGTAATCTTGTTCGATTCCACCGCCTGTGGAATTGCCGCCTTGCATCGCAGGTCCACCGATGGTGTGCGTGTTTGGTTTTTTTTTGTTTTTGTTTTTTAATTCAGCAATCGATTACTCCTTTCGTTTAATTGCGACATAGTAAGGAAATGTATATTAGTCGCGTCTGGACCTGTTACTCACTTAACGTCGAGCATGCCACAATGACCCCTCGCTCTGTCTGTCTGACTGTCAGTCTGTCTGTCTGTCTGTCTGTCTGTCTATCTCTCTCTCTCTCTCTTCCTCTCTCTCTTCTTCCCCCTCTCCCTCTCTCCTTCTCCCCCTTCCTCTATTCCCCTCTTTGCCTCTACCCTCCGACTCTTCACCTCTTTCTCTCTTTGTAGCTCCCCTACCTCCTCTCTCCACCTCTCTCTCCTGAGTCTCCTCTCCACCTCTCCACCTCTCTCCACCTCTCCTTCTCTCCCTCTCTCTCTCCCCCCTCTCTCTCTCCCTCTCTCTCTCTCGCTCTCTCTGTTTCTCTCTCCCTCTCTCTCCCTCTCTCCCTCTCTCTCTCTCTCGCTCTCTCGCTCTCTCTCTCTCCCTCAGTCTCTCTCTCTCCCTCTCTCTCTCTCTCTCTGTCGCTCTCTCTGTTTCTCTCCCTCTCTCTCTCCCTCTCTCCCTCTCTCTCTCTCTCTCTCTCGCTCTCTCTCTCTCTCTCTCTCGCTCTCTCTGTTTCTCTCCCTCTCTCTCTCTTTCTCCCTCTCTCTCTCTCTCTCGCTCTCTCTCTCTCTCTCCCTTCCTCTCCCTCTCTCCCTCTCTCCCTCTCCCTCTGTCAGCACGGGCAATTAGTACCGTGGTCGTTCCAATTTGCCAAATCAAAACGAATTGGGCAGTACACGTTATTGTCAAACCTCTTCACGGCGGTTGTTTTGGGCCTGCGAAGAGATATTCGTTTCTCTGAGGCTTGACACATTTCCTGCGAGGCATGCCGGACTGTGCACCTTCTGTCTCCTTCTTTCTGCCTCTCTGTCGTGCTGTCTCTCCGTGTCCCCATTTTTCTGCCTGGTCTGTCTGTCTGTCTGTCTGTCTCTCTGTCTCTCTCTCTCTCTCTCTTCTCTCTCTTCTCTCTCTCTCTCTCTTCTCTCTCTCTCTCTCTCTCTCTCTCTCTCTCTCTCTTCTCTCTCTCTTCTCTCTCTCTCGCTCTCTCCCCCTCTCTCTCTTCTCTCTCTCTTGCTCTGTGCCTCATTTATATGTATCTCTTCCTCTCCCTAACACTTTCCCTTTCTGTTTCCGTCTCTCTGCTTTCTCCCCTAGTGTGTCTCTCTCTCTGCCACTCTGTTTCTCTCTGTGTATCTATGTATCTCCATGTATCCCTACGTATCTATGTCTCTCTGTCTCTGTGTCTCTGTGTCTCTCTGTCTCTTCTCTGTGTCTCTCTGTCTCTTCTATGTGTCTCTCTGTCTCTCTGTCTCTGTGTCTCTGTGTCTCTGTGTCTCTGTGTCTCTGTGTCTCTGTGTCTTTCTGTCTCTCTAACTACCTCTTTTTGTTTCTCTAACTGCCTCGTTTTGTCTCTCTTTGTCTCTTTATGTCTCTTTCCCCCCCCCCGCCTCTTCTCCGATGCGGACCCTACTAGAACCAGGGAACGATCTCTGGAGATTAACGACAGTGAATAGTCCGTGCTTCTTGACTAGCGCCCTCACCCCGGCAAAGACTACTTGAGTATTTGGGAAGGCCGCCAGCCAAGGGCTAGATAGACAGCTCAGATGGTAAGATCGCTGCTATGAGCCAAACCAGACGTCTTGGATTCAAGTCCCATTCCAGTAAATGCATTTTTTCTTTTGGCAATTCATTTTCAATTTGTTCAAAAGTCAGTTTTGTTTGACCCGAGAAAAATAAGATATTTTCCTCTTTGTTCGCCGAAGCAAAACAAGGACACATTCGCGTTGAGCTCTTGCCGAGAAAAAGTCCCAAGTAATTTTGTTTAAAGCCCCTACACAACATTGGTAAGATCTAAAAATAGAAATGTTCACATATTTACATGAAACTTATACAGTATGAAGATGGTTATAGCAGAAAACTCTCGCTGAAATATTTCTGCCTAAATTGTTGAATTTTAGGAGAAAAGAGTAAAACAACTCGTTTACGTCTCACCGAGATCTAAACTATTTTTCGGCACAGTACGGTGTTAAATGCTGCATAGTCGCGAAACAAAATGAAGCCATTTTCACGGTTTTCTCGAGACTCGGTTGGCGGATTGAGCTGAAATGTCCACAGGTGTGCTATATCATGCATACGTTGGATCAGACAACGTATGGATGCTATTCTCTGACCTCGACCGATGTTGTGTAGGGCCTTCAAGTAAGAAGCTCAACGCAAATTAGCCCCATGCACGGGCTCTATGCACGAGTATAGGGATGTGTTTGCCTTATGTATAACTCCGGCCAGCTTATTGGAGGGTTATTCTTTGACCTCGACCAATGTTGTGTAGGGGCCTTAACGAGCCCCGATGATGAGAGGGCCCTGTTTGACCAGCGTGCGGACGGATCCCTTCCGAATATACCACTGCGATGAGTTAGTGAGCGCCTTAGTTCGCCAGAGACCCTGCAGTCGCTATGACGTCTCAAACTGTTGGCCCATTACCGGGTAGTTCTCCCGCCTGGGTCTCGTGCCGAACAGCCTCTCGTGAAAAACGAGGACAATAACGTTGGTTTGACATTGGACATTGGTTTATATAATCATTGACAAAATAATGTCTGATTTTTTTTTTCTACATTGGATACTTCCACAGGCTTCTACAGCGATTGTCTGACTCTTCTCGACATGGGATTGGCCAATGTCGAGAAAAATCAGACATTCTCTGTACAAACCTATGGAAATTCCAATGTAGAAAAATAAGGCATTCGCTGTACAAACCTATGGGAATGTCCATTTTCGAGAAAAATCAGACATTCGCTGTACAAACCAGTGGAAATTCCAATGTAGAAAAATAAGGCATTCGCTGTACAAACCTATGGGAATGTCCATTGTCGAGAAAAATCAGACATTCGCTGTACAAACCTATGGGAATGCCCTTCGTCGAGAAACAATCAGACATTCTCTTTACCGCGAGACAAACAACAATAACAGCAGCAGCAGAGCAGCAGCAGCAGCAGCAGCAGCAGCAGCAGCAACAGCAACTGCAACAGCAACAGCAGCAGCAACGGCAACATTTGGAACATCAACAGCAGCGAGAGAGGAAAACTCACCGAGCATCCCGACGAGACCGCACCCGGGCTGGTCCAGCCGAGGCAGCTGCCGGCTCCCCCGCCCTCGCTCCGGCCAGCCCCCGGCCACGTCTCTCCGCCCAGCGTGGTCCGGGCGGTGGCGGTGGAGCGGACCGAGCCGGTTGAGCCGTCCGCCGCGGCCCCGGCCCCCCACTCGCCGGCCGACGCCGGCCGCTCCCTCAGCGAGACGGCGTCTCGCTCCTTGCTGATGGTCGCCACCTTGATCCAGCGCTCGGTGAACTTCTTGCCGCTCTTCATCGTCCCGGACGGCTGCCGGCGACGGCGATTTTTTTTTTTTTTTTTTTTTTTTTTTGTTGGGGGGGGGGGTCGGATTCACCAGGAGTTTCCTCGTTAAGTCGGTGATAATTCCTCACTGCAGGAATTCCAGTCCCTGTCTCTCTATATCGAGCTAGTCACGCAGAATGGTTGTAGACCTTTCAGTTCGGTGTTCTTGGTTGTTTGGTTTGGTCGGATTGGCAGTGGTCGCAAAATAAACAGACTGCGGTTGGCGTCGGCTCGGGACCGTGTGGCAGAGTGGCGAGTTACGAGTAGCTCCCTTTATGAAACCTGTCACCGGCAATTGGGGGGGGGGTGACGGGATGTGACGGGACGGGCCCGTGATTGGCCGATTACTAATGACAGGGATTGCGTGTTGCCACCACGTGCCTCTCCGGAGCTGAGTAAGGGAGACAGAGCAGACAGACATCACATACAAAACGTGTATATTTAATATACCACATAGAGAATTCACGGAGATAATATATAGGACATTATAGGACAGAGAGAGATATCACAGAGACAGAGACAGAGACAAAGAGAGACAGGGAGAGACAGAGAGAGACAGAGAGACGGAAAGACACAGAAAGAGAGACAGGAAGAAACAGAGACAGACAGAGAGAGACAGAGAGACATAGAGAGAGAGCGAGAGAGACACAGAAAGAGAGACAGAGAGAGACAGAGAGAGAGAGACAAAGAGAGACAGGGAGAGACAGAGACAGACAGAGAGAGACAGAGAGACATAGAAAGAGAGCGAGAGAGACACAGAAAGAGAGACAGAGAGAGACAGAGAGAGAGACAAAGAGAGACAGGGAGAGACAGAGACAGACAGAGAGAGACAGAGAGACACTAGAAAGAGAGCGAGAGAGACACAGAAACAGAGACAGAGAGAGACAGAGAGAGACAGAGAAAGACAGAGAAACAGAGAGACAGAGAGACAGAGAGACAGAGACAGAGAGACAGAGAGATAGAGAGACTGAGAGAGACATAGAGACAGAGAGAGACACAAAGAGAGCGATAGAGACAGAGATATATCTCACGTAAACCGATATCACAGATACAGAAAGAGACAGAGAGAGACACAAAGAGAGCGATAGAGACAGAGATATATCTCACGTAAACCGATATCACAGATACAGAAAGAGACAGAGAGAGACACAAAGAGAGCGATAGAGACAGAGATATATCTCACGTAAACCGATATCACAGATACAGAAAGAGACAGAGAGAGACACAAAGAGAGCGATAGAGACAGAGATATATCTCACGTAAACCGATATCATAGATACAGAAAGAGACAGAGAGAGACACAAAGAGAGCGATAGAGACAGAGATATATCTCACGTAAACCGATATCACAGATACAGAAAGAGACAGAGAGAGACACAAAGAGAGCGATAGAGACAGAGATATGCCTCACGTAAACCGATATCACAGATACAGAAAGAGACAGAGAGAGACACAAAGAGAGCGATAGAGACAGAGATATATCTCACGTAAACCGATATCACAGATACAGAAAGAGACAGAGAGAGACACAAAGAGAGCGATAGAGACATATATATCTCACGTAAACCGATATCACAGATACAGAAAGAGACAGAGAGAGACACAAAGAGAGCGATAGAGACAGAGATATATCTCACGTAAACCGATATCACAGATACAGAAAGAGACAGAGAAGGATGGAGAGAGCTTTGGTAATATGGGGTGGGAGAGACACAGAGACACAGAGAGACACAGAAGGAGTCAGGGATGGTTAGAGAGAGGCTTATAGAAACATGGAGAGGCACAACGATACACAGATGAGACAGACAAAGAGAGAGTGATTGGCCGATTGATAATACCAGGATCTAATTGCGTTGTTGCCACTTTAAGAGCCGAGAGAGACATAAGAAGAGACATACAGGTGATACAGAGATAGAGAAGGGGGCAGAGAGACAGAGAGACAGACTGAGAGAAAGGGAGAGACACAGAGACACAGTGACAGGGAAAGCCACAGACACAAAGGGGAAGAAGACCTGTAGACACACTACGAGGCGGAGACATAGAGAGAGACATAGAAAAGGAGACACAGACCCACAGACAGAGAAAACGACAGACGGATAAATAAGGAGAGAGCCGGAGAGAGAAACTAAAGCTGATTATCTTTCGGTAACGACCCACGCAACCCCTCCCCCTTGACAACTTTCAGTCAGAAAACAAAAGCCCCACTAATATGACACCCGCTAATGTAGTCCATCACGCTCGGTTCTTTTACTTTTCCCAACCGTTGTTATTTTTTTTCGATTTGGCTTGACCCTGATTGGATGTGGTCATTATACGTCGGGTTTGTACGGAGCCCTCCAAGGGCGCTTGGCGTCGGCTCGGGACCGTGTGGCAGAGTGGCGAGTTACGAGTAGCTCCCTTTATGAAACCTGTCACCGGCAATTGGGGGGGGGGGGGGTGACGGGATGTGACGGGACGGGCCCGTGATTGGCCGATTACTAATGACAGGGATTGCGTGTTGCCACCACGTGCCTCTCCGGAGCTGAGTAAGGGAGACAGAGCAGACAGACATCACATACAAAACGTGTATATTTAATATACCACATAGAGAATTCACGGAGATATATAGGACATTATAGGACAGAGAGAGATATCACAGAGACAGAGACAGAGACAAAGAGAGACAGGGAGAGACAGAGAGAGACAGAGAGACGGAAAGAAACAGAGAGAGAGCGAGAGAGACGCAGAAAGAGAGACAGGAAGAAACAGAGACAGACAGAGAGAGACAGAGAGACATAGAAAGAGAGCGAGAGAGACATAGAAAGAGAGACAGAGAGAGATAGAGAGAGACAGAGAAAGACAGAGAGACAGAGAGACAGAGGGACAGAGAGACAGAGAGACAGAGACAGAGAGACAGAGAGATAGAGAGACTGAGAGAGACATAGAGACAGAGAGAGACACAAAGAGAGCGATAGAGACAGAGATATATCTCACGTAAACCGATATCACAGATACAGAAAGAGACAGAGAAGGATGGAGAGAGCTTCGGTGATATGGGGTGGGAGAGACACAGAGACACAGAGAGACACAGAGACACAGAGAGACACAGAAGGAGTCAGGGATGGTCAGAGAGAGGCTTATAGAAACATGGAGAGGCACAACGATACACAGATGAGACAGACAAAGAGAGAGTGATTGGCCGATTGATAATACCAGGATCTAATTGCGTTGTTGCCACTTTAAGAGCCGAGAGAGACATAAGAAGAGACATACAGGTGATACAGAGAGAGAGAAGGGGGCAGAGAGACAGAGATACAGACTGAGAGAAAGGGAGAGACACAGAGACACAGTGACAGGGAAAGCCACAGACACAGAGGGGAAGAAGACCTGTAGACACACTACGAGGCGGAGACATAGAGAGAGAGAGACATAGAAAAGGAGACACAGACCCACAGACAGAGAAAACGACAGACGGATAAATAAGGAGAGAGCCGGAGAGAGAAACTAAAGCTGATTATCTTTCGGTAACGACCCACGCAACCCCTCCCCCTTGACAACTTTCAGTCAGAAAACAAGAGCCCCACTAATATGACACCCGCTAATGTAGTCCATCACGCTCGGTTCTTTTACTTTTCCCAACCGTTGTTATTTATTTTCGATTTGGCTTTACCCTGATTGGATGTGGTCATTATACGTCGGGTTTGTACGGAGCCCTCCAAGGGACATGGTTGAATTTCTTTCTTGCTCTCGAAAAAAAATCATTAAGAACACTTACTAACCCCATCCAAAGACCTTACGGCAGGTGGGAGGGAGGGAGGGAGAGAGGGGTAGAGGGGGAGAGGGGGAGGGAGGGAGGGAGGTAGAGGGGGATAGAGGAAGGGAGGGGGAGGTAGATGGGGAGAGAGGGGGGAGGAGGGGAGAGGGAGGGAGGAGGGGAGAGAGAGGGGGAGAGATAGATTTGTTAGAGAGTGGAGGAGAAGGAGGCAAAAAGATTAAGGGGTGGTGGGAAGAAAGAATGAGAGGAGGAAGGGGAGAAGGAGAGACGGAGAAAAGGAGGAGAGAGTGGAAGAGAGTAATGCATAACAGGAGGTGAGGGGTTCGGGAAGGAGGGGAGAGAAATAGGGTAGAGAAGGATTGAAAGTGAAACTGAGAGGAAGATATTGTTGGATCGAATGAGGTAGCTTAAACACATCGCTATAGTTCATTACTTACCGGTAACTTCAGTTATGACGCCATTGTGAAATGGGTCTTTCCCTTGAAATCGACAATGGAGACGTAAAGAGGGAAACGATTTGCATACTTGGCACAGGAGTCCCACCGCACCCAGAACTCTATTCAAATCAAACATTCCGGTTCCGCTTCATCGCTCTCCCGTAAACGGTTTTGATAGACCACATAGCGCAATAAGTGAAATAGACCTGCGCCATGATGTTTGGATGTAGCTCCTCTCTGCTCTGCCTCCTGCTCCTTTCGAGTGCCGTGGGGTCCTCGGCCCAAAGTAAGTCCCTCCAAACTCCGCCAGAGATCGCTCGTGCTTTCCTCGGCGCGCCTAGAAACCTTTGGGGACCCGAAAGTGGAAAAGGGGCTGATACACTGTACCCACGATTGTCTGCAGCCTGAAGAAAAAAAAACATCGCACAGAACCAGCTGCATTCCGTCTGTGCGAGTGACGATTTATCGTGTGCACGATTTCCCCCGTAGGTTATTATTCGAGTCGGAGAGTATCGAGGCCGACTCCGAGTCCGAGTCGCATCTCTCGGAGTCCCGATGTGCCGAAGTCATCCGGCTCGAGTTCGGGAGCGAGTCCCCTTTTGTACTAACTTTGTTCTGGGAATGCATTTCCCAATATCGAGCAGCTTATTATCTGTACATGCATATATAAGTCACTACCATTTAGGCCTTGTCATGTGCAGTTAAGTGTATATCGAATGTCTCAGTGAAGTGCACCGTTGATATGGGACAACCCATGTGGTTGGATCAACCCGTGTACTCATATTACCCCGATTCCAATTCTGTAAAAAGGCCGCCAGTCTATCCAAGGAGGTATTAGGCGATTTGGTCTATCGTAGCGAACACGTGTCAGTCCAATAGATCAATTAGTTTAGCTGCGGCGTGTCTTTATAATTATACTTTCATTGAGTCTGCGGTCGCACAAGTCGAGTCCGGGTGTCACGACGGTCAGTCCGACTCAGACACGTTGCTGTGGTGAGTCAGGAAACGAGACTCGAATCATGAGCCACACGAGTCCGATCGGACGCAACGACGCTTCCCCGTCTAGTCCACTCATCAGAATACTTTGCAAATCTTGTTTTACTTTGTGAATCAAAACAGTTACTAATGTGCGCCTCGTCGGTGGATTAAGCAGATACGAGGGTAGAGTGGAAATCTACACATTCGAACACGGCTGGGGCACAGTCTGCGACGAGGACTGGGGCATCAACGAGGCCAGAGTAGTCTGCCGACAGCTCGGCTACCCTGCTGCTAGCGAGGCCCACCGAGATGCCCACTTCGGTCCAGGGAGCGGGAGCCTCTTCATAGACGACTTCGAATGCAGAGGCAGCGAGTCTGACCTATCGGATTGCCTGATAGGTGATTCGTGGCCAGAATGGTCATGTGACCACGGGGACGACGTCAGCGTGACGTGTGGTGAAGCAACAGGTATACGTACACTATTTGTAGACTATTGGAATGACTTCAATGCCAATTCAAACAATCCAGGCAAGCGCAACTATGTTGTTTTATTAATTTGCATCTACAGTGCATGAAAGTGGGTGCGTGAACCATGGACATAATTATTCAGCAGTTAATGGTTGAATTGCTTCTGACTGGCGCCCCCATCCCGGCAAAGACTAGTTGACTATTTGGGAGGCCACAATCTTAGGGCTGGATAGCTTTGATGGTGTGAGAGCGCTAGTATACAAAACCATAGGTCTCGAATTCAAGTTCCGATTTAGTCAAATTATTCCCTGCCATTTTTTAATACATTTCAAAAATCACAGTTAGTTTTTTTCTCTATAAAATTATTTGACAGATTAATACCGTAGAACTGCTGCAGCCAGGTTTGCCACAAAGAAAATCGCCATTTGCATCTGAATGAAAATTGGGCGGTTATCCGTCAATATATCTTACGGCCGTTACTGAGTAAAAATGCTTGAGTCTGTCACCCCAATCCCATGCAAGATAGAAATCCTTACCCATTTGGAATTCCCGAAATATAAGAGTTAGATACTTTACGTGAGAGCGCTGTCATTTTAAGATAGATGTCTCAGGTTCAAACCCTGCTCCAAGCCCTTGCCTCGTTGCCATTTCTAAAAAAAAACAATAGAATGTTTATATTATAGTCTTTAACAACTTTTACTTCAAGATTTCAGTCACGCCTACTTTATGAATGACAGAATTTTTCATGATTTGTTTTTCTTAACTTCAGCATTAGATGTGCGCCTGGTCAATGGGGACACCTCGCGCGAGGGGAGAGTTGAGGTCAACGTTCCCGGCCAGGGATGGGGGACTATCTGCGACGAAGACTGGGGCCTGAACGAGGCGAGAGTCGTCTGCAGACAGCTCGGCTTCCCCGTTGCCACCAAGGCCCCGAGAAATGCTTACTTCGGCGAAGGGAGCGGTACTATCTACGTGGACGACCTGGATTGCGACGGCTACGAGTCTAACCTGGGCCAGTGTATCACCGGTGACACGTGGTCATACGCGGGATGCAACCACGACGATGACGTCGGGGTCGTCTGTGGAGCAGCAGGTAAATGGCTTCAGCCGGAAAGAGACCGATTGAACGGTTTGCGGTGGCACCGTGCAATGCGCCTCTTCTGAGAAGGAGCGTGTGGCTCTGAAAAGAGCCGGTAGCTCAGACTAGATAGGGTTTGAAGATTTGCATGGCGGAAGTACCGAGTGGAAGGTTTGCGGGGACACCATGTAACGCATCTCTATGTGAGAGGGAGAGTGTGGCTCTGAAAAGAGATGTGTTTCAATGGTGTCCGAGCAATATGCAACAATGTTGTAAGTTGCTTGCTGACAAATATAGAAATAACCAAAAATGCAAATATTAAAATATTAGCAGGAGAGGACGTTTCCTTCCAAGCAGGACATTTCTCAAAGAACTTTTACTTTTGAAAACAGGTCCTGCCAAGATACAAAACAAGTCAGACAATGCGAATTGATGATGGAAAGGTACTTTTTTTTTAAAAGGGCCAAAGACTGTCTATCAGGGTCTTGAACCCGAGACCTCTGGTCTGGAAATTAAGATAGGCCTACTTGTAAGTCTTTGGAGTACTCACCAGTTAGACTAGCATGGCTGTCTCTATAGATACACGATCAGGGCCTACTTCCAAAGACTACAAAGGAACCAATGACAAGAATTTATTGGAGCAATTATAGCCAAATGGAAGGACTGGATTTTGGTCTCTAGTAACTCTACAAATAAAACCATTGTCGAAGCAACGTGTCAGAAAAGAAACGATGTAGGGGCAGTTTCTCATCTCGGACAACCTTTTAGGATGAACAACTGCCAATAGATTGGGGGAGGGATGGTGTTGTTAGTAAACTCAATGGTACTAGATCTTTAGAATGTCGGACAGGATGGTTGATCAGATCGTCCCCTTGTCTATTTCATTCCAGGAATATCGACTGCCGTCGGGATCATTCTTGGAGGCCTGGCCGCGTTCATCATCTTGCGCTAATCGTCGTCACGGATACCCGTCGATGTCGGAGCAGACACGTTATTTTTTTGCTTATACGAGGCTTTTAACGATGGCTATACTTATAACATTGATGCGGTTAAATATGGGTACTATCTTAATTAAGCGGCTCTATGACATTGGGTCCTGGTGGATGAGTGGCCAAGTGAGTGAGTGAGTGAGTGTGGAGGCGGTTGTGAGACAAAGGGAGTGAGTTCTCATAATTATGGCTGAATGAATTACTTAATCATGGTTTGCGCATCATTATTTACTCAGAAATCTTAAAGTGATATACAAAAATGTTGCAAACTGCTTACTGACTAAAATTACCAAAATGCGAATCTTAACATCTAGTGGGCCCGACGTTTCGATCCTAGCAGGACCTTTCTAAAAGACAGAGAAAGATCCTGCTAGGACCGAAACATCAGGCCCACTAAATTTTAAGACTCATCATTTCAAGTTTCATAATGATTAAGATTCATATAAAACGGTTTATAAGGGCTTTCACGTAGCATCCCTTACACAGCGGATCGATATGACTCGACTGCTTTGCCAAAGCAGACTCGACGACTATTGTATGAATTCTAGCTTATCAAACTTTTAATCAAGCCACAATACAATCTGAACTTACCATTATCTTATGTTTCTTGTTGATATTATTATTTACTCAGAATGATTGTTTTAGAAAGTTCTGATATCAAGATACAAGTTCAGAACTTTGAAACTGCGCGTGTCGCGTACCAACAGCACAGGGCAGTAAGGGTGACAGTCGACTCAACGGCTGTTGTGTGAAGATCAAAAGCACGAGATGGAGGATGTTTATTTGTTTTGCAGACATGAATTGCCCATGATCATAATACTCAGACTTATTGCTTTCATTATTCGGATGAAGATTTTACATGACAGCCCGGACAGCTAAAAATAATACAGAATACACATTCTTAATCTCCCGAAACATTGTATAGTGCAGATGCATTTACCAGAATGACTAGATTTAGTAAGGCCATTGGGGGATCACATGCACGTGAACTCATCATTGTGGGAATCTAGATAATACCAACATTTACGTTCTTTGCAAAGAATTTGTGATTTTCAGAAGACTTTATTGTAACCGTTGTTTCCGGTGTGTGGAATAAAATCTGGATACCAAAATACTGTCTCCCGGTAGCGTATAGTATTACAAGCCTGATAATTTGACTGTGGTCGATTACACTAAACTCATCGTCACTTACGGCCAATCGCAAGACGATGAGCGATACACAGAAACCATACGGCCTATCATGGGGGGAGTATTTATCGTAAGTTGAGTTACGATGCATCGTAAGACTTTGTGAAATCCACCCCGGGATAAGTTACGATGAATAAGTAACGATGGATATAAGATTACGATAAACGAGGCGAGGCAAGAACTAACCAAACTGAGACTTTACAACATTGGGCAGATCGGAAAACATCGATGTCCACATATTTCCTTCTAATTTACACAGTTTGTAGATGGTTATGATAGAATCCTCATGTTGAAATATTACGGTCTGGGATGCTGTACTTCCCTAGAAATCTTCACTCAAACATAGACAAATAGTTTATAACTCGCAAGTGATAGGCCCTAAACTATTTTTTACACTACAGAATGGTGCAAAACCGTGACGTGTTTTTTTTTACCTTTTCCGACTTTCTCAGATCACCATTTGAGCTAAAACCTTTGCAGGGTTGCTTTTTTGGGATGTCTAATGGTTAAACACACAAACTGTGGCAATCTTTTGACCTCTACCAATGTTGTATTGGGCCTGTTAAGGATGTATGCACTCATCTGCCAGCTTCATATTATTTTGCGAACGAACCGAATTGATGTTTCGACCTTCTCGGTCAGTCCCTCAAAACGAGGAAGAGCAATAGGTAATCCTTTCCTCGGCACACAGAAAAGAGCAGCGGCAATACACCGATCCTTGTATGGCCGCGTCCACCATAATCTATAGCCTAGCAACGGTCAAGCAACCGCGCACGTGCACACGGCGAGTCACGATCGCCCACATGCCGTGCGCGTGCCGAAGAGAGGTCACTGCACGCCCGCATCCACCGAAAGCACTTCTCTCTCCGTTGGACTTTGGTTTTTGGAAAAGGGCCCCCAAAATTGTACATTTTCTCCCTTGCCTCCCTATCGAGAGTCAGAAATACGATGAAAATATACACACTAAATACCCCTTGGCCATGGTTAAAGATGAAACTCGCTTGACCACGGTTAAGGATGAAAGTCGCTTGACCGTGGTTAAGGATGAAACTCGCTTGATCATGGTTAAGGATGAAAGTCGCTTGACCGTGGTTAAGGATGATACTCGCTTGACCATGGTTAAAGATGAAACTCGCTTGACCATGGTTAAGGATGAAAGTCGCTTGACCGTGGTTAAGGATGATACTCGCTTGGCCATGGTTAAAGATGAAACTCGCTTGACCATGGTTAAGGATGAAAGTCGCTTGACCGTGGTTAAGGATGAAACTCGCTTGACCATGGTTAAGGATGAAAGTCGCTTGACCGTGGTTAAGGATGATACTCGCTTGACCATGGTTAAAGATGAAACTCGCTTGACCATGGTTAAGGATGAAAGTCGCTTGACCATGGTTAAGGATGAAAGTCGCTTGACCGTGGTTAAGGATGATACTCGCTTGACCGTGGTTAAAGATGAAACTCGCTTGACCATGGTTAAGGATGAAACTCGCTTGACCGTGGTTAAGGATGAAAGTCGCTTGACCATGGTTAAGGATGAAAGTCGCTTGACCATGGTTAAGGATGAAAGTCGCTTGACCGTGGTTAAGGATGATACTCGCTTGACCATGGTTAAAGATGAAACTCGCTTGACCATGGTTAAAGATGAAACTCGCTTGACCATGGTTAAGGATGAAAGTCGCTTGACCGTGGTTAAGGATGAAAGTCGCATGACCGTGGTTAAGGATGAAAGTCGCTTGACCGTGGTTAAGGATGAAAGTCGCTTGACCGTGGTTAAGGATGATACTCGCTTGACCATGGTTAAAGATGAAACTCGCTTGACCATGGTTAAGGATGAAAGTCGCTTGACCATGGTTAAGGATGAAAGTCGCTTGACCGTGGTTAAGGATGAAAGTCGCTTGACCATGGTTTAGGATGAAAGTCGCTTGACCATGGTTAAGGATGAAAGTCGCTTGACCGTGGTTAAGGATGATACTCGCTTGACCATGGTTAAAGATGAAACTCGCTTGACCATGGTTAAAGATGAAACTCGCTTGACCATGGTTAAGGATGAAAGTCGCTTGACCGTGGTTAAGGATGAAAGTCGCTTGACCATGGTTAAGGATGAAAGTCGCTTGACCGTGGTTAAGGATGATACTCGCTTGACCGTGGTTAAGGATGAAACTCGCTTGACCATGGTTAAGGATGAAAGTCGCTTGACCATGGTTAAGGATGAAACTCTGGTTCGCAAAGGAATCGTCCGGAACAAAAGAACAAAAGTAAACAAAACGAAAAGTGTGAAGTAAAGAATACGAGGTTTTTGTCGAACAAATTTTAAAATGGCGGCAATTGTGTCGGCTCTTAAAACGCGCGCTGTGATTGGTCAATTTGTCAACTGGCGGGCGTGGCCTACTGGATTGCTTTATAGCACAGAACCAATCACACCCTGGCAATGCTCTGGTCCAACTTGTTTACTTCTGGGAGGCGAAAGAGAGCTGTAGAGGCCTAGACTATAAAAGAGCAGGCAACGGCTTCTACCCAAGTGGCAGGAGCTGAACATCTCAGTGAAGTGTTTTTACGCTTTTTTATTCTTCTCAAAATTTACTGGGCCTGACGTTTCGATCCTAGCAGGACCTTTCTCCTGCTAGGATCGAAACGTCAGGCCCACTAAATTGTGACATTTGCATTTTGGTAATTCTAGTCAGTAAGCATTTTGCAACATTTTTGTTCATCACATTTTTTATTCTTCGATATCTTTGTAATACTGTTTTTTGTATGCTTGTATTCTTGTGAATATGATTTTTGAATATTTTTTTTGGAATATGTTTTTAGCAGAGCACTGACCTATGTATTTCCACCATGTATGTCATGTTTTTTTTTTATGTGTGATGGCGAATAATAAATTCAAATTCAAATTCAAGCAAGAATGGTCCTTACAAAACACCAGGCATACAGCCGTTGGTCTAGTGACATCACTCCACTCGCTTCCGTTCGTCCGTCCGACCATGAGATTAAGAAAAGGTACAAAAGACACATCAAGCTGGAAAGCAAACATTATAATTATCCCCTGGACGGTGAATCAGCAGTTTTCTCTCGCTCTTAATCCAGATTGCTTAATGCAAGCAATGGGAACCCGCTACCCACTCAGCATGCACACGTTGGGTGCGAATACATAGATCCCTCTCTCTCTCCCCGTCTCTCTGTCTCTGTCTCTGTCTCTGTCTCTGTCTCTGTCTCTGTCTCTGTCTCTGCCTCTGCCTCTGTCTCTGTCTCTGTATCTGTCTCTGTCTCTGTCTCTGTCTCTGTCTCTGTCTCTGTCTCTGTCTCTGTCTCTGTCTATGTCTATGTCTATGTCTCTGTCTCTGTCTCTGTCTCTGTCTCTGTCTCTGTCTCTGTCTCTGTCTCTGTCTCTGTCTCTGTCTCTGTCTCTGTCTCTGTCTCTGTCTCTGTCTCTGTCTCTGTCCCTGTCTCTGTCTCTGTCTCTGTCTCTGTCTCTGTCTCTGTCTCTGTCTCTGTCTATGTCTCTGTCTCTGTCTCTGTCTCTGTCTCTGTCTCTGTCTCTGTCTCTGTCTATGTCTATGTCTATGTCTATGTCTCTGTCTCTGTCTCTGTCTCTGTCTCTGTCTCTGTCTCTGTCTCTGTCTCTGTCTCTGTCTCTGTCTCTGTCTCTGTCTCTGTCTCTGTCTCTGTCTCTGTCTCTGTCTCTGTCTCTGTCTCTGTCTCTGTCTCTGTCTCTGTCTCTGTCTCTGTCTCTGTCTCTGTCTCTGTCTCTGTCTCTGCCTCTGCCTCTGTCTCTGTCTCTGTCTCACTATCTATGTCTATGTCAATGTCTCTATCCAACCATCCCTCTATCTCCCTCTCTCCTTCCCTCTCTACCCACCTCTCTCTTCCTCCCTCTCCCTCTCCCTCAACCTCTCCCCTCTCTCTGTCCCTATCCCTCTCCCTCTTCTCCTCTCCCTCTCAATATTCCTCTCCCTCTGCCCCTCTCTCTCTCTCCCTATCTCCCACTATCCCCCTCTCCATCTATTTCTCACTTTCTCGCGCCCTCCCTAGCTTCATCTCTCTCCCTTCACCTAAACATCTTTCCTCTCTCTCCACCCCATCACCACCCCTCTCTCTATCCGTCTCCCCACCTGTCTCTCCACTCTCTCTTTCGCACTCTACCCGTCCACCTATCTGCACATGTCTCTTTCCCTCTATTTTGCCACATCGCTCTCCACCTGTCTCGCCCTTCTCTCTCATTCTCTCTCCCCACCTCTCTCTCCACTTCTCTCTCCCTCTTTCCTCGTCTTTCTCGCATTGTCTGTATGCTACAGCAATGAACTAGTGAACCGTACTGTCATACAAATCATTTTCAATGGCGTCGCGTTGATCGTAGGTATCAGAGCACTCACGTTTTCCCTTTGTTAATCTGTTAGTGTTGTATTAATTGAAAATGATTGACTTTTCTTCGCGGTGTTGCACCGAAAAAAAGATGTAAGAATCTCAACAGACGTAAACAATTCACCACATCAAATGTTGACAATTTGTTTTGCTCCTGTCAACAGAATTCTAGGCGCGGACCGCAGTTATCAGAAAAGGGAATTGTCAGCCCCAGAATTATGTAAATCGTTCACCTCTGAACTTTTCTATTGTCAAGGGTTACGGCAGCGCTCCGTCAAACTATGAGTCACCCCCTTATATGTGACCCGGCACAGCATAATGAGGAATAACCCCCACTTGTGAGATTTTGAGATTTTTTAAAAATGTGAAAGAGTATACCATTAGCTTTCGAATGATATCAAATTTATTTCCGTATGAACTTTGTTGTAAATAGTACAAGGGAACTTCGCTCGTTCATTTGGTACCAGACACAATAAGCGGCCATTCAAAAGGCAGGAACTTTATATTTTCATGAAAACAGTACACAAACACTCCACACTATAAATCCTCGTTTTTTCAACATTTAGAGACGGATTTCGGAAAAATCCTTTGGACTTAACATCCTCCATTACATTAACTTTCCGAAAATACACCAAAAAAAATGGATTTTTAATCGAATTGAGAAGATACCTTGACTTCAGGCATTGTTTACTGGAAAAGTGTTTTGGTGGGATATTCCTCATGTCGCTGTGCCGGGTCACATATAATTTATGTTACGATCCCTATAATGCGACGCATTGAACTTCCTCGTGTTGATCCAACACTTTTCCATTCCACTCCACCGCAGAGAGCTCGGAGTTTCCATCCAAGCAGGACCCCCTCTCGAAGGTCTGTGGGCAGCTATAGTGTCTCGGTCTGTCTTTGAGCAAGGGTCCATGGTCGTATCGGCGATTGTGCCTTTGAGAATGGTCCTGATAAGATCGAAACGCAAGAGCCTCCTCATTTTGGAAGAAACAAAATCACAGGGTTTATCCAGGATGACAAGATGAGGGCAAATATTTAAGTATTGAAAAAGACTGCATATTTTGAAAAGCTGGCGTGGCGCGCACGATATGTGGCGGTCCCGAGTCCGAGTCAGTGGTCCCGAGTCCGAGTCAGTGTTCCCGAGTCCGAGTCAGTGTTCTCGAGTCCGAGTCAGTGTTCCCGAGTCCGAGTCAGCGGTCCCGAGTCAGAGTCAGCGGTCCCGAGACCGAGTCAGCGGTCCCGAGTCCGAGTCAGTGTTCCCGAGTCCGAGTCAGTGTTCCCGAGTCCGAGTCAGCGGTCCCGAGTCCGAGTCAGCGGTCCCGAAGCCGAGTCAGCGGTCCCGAGTCTGAGTCAGTGGTCCCGAAGCCGAGTCAGCGGTCCCGAGTCCGAGTCAGTGTTCCCGAGTCCGAGTCAGTGTTCCCGAGTCCGAGTCAGTGTTCCCGAGTCCGAGTCAGTGTTCCCGAGTCAGAGTCAGCGGTCCCGAGTCCGAGTCAGTGTTCCCGAGTCCGAGTCAGTGTTCCCGAGTCCGAGTCAGCGGTCCCGAGTCCGAGTCACTGTTCCCGAGTCCGAGTCAGTGGTCCCAAGTCCGAGTCAGTGGTCCCGAGTCCGAGTCAGCGGTCCCGAGTCCGAGTCAGCGGTCCCGAGTCCGAGTCACTGTTCCCGAGTCCGAGTCAGTGGTCCCAAGTCCGAGTCAGTGGTCCCGAGTCCGAGTCAGCGGTCCCGAGTCAGAGTCAGTGGTCCCGAGTCCGAGTCAGTGTTCCCGAGTCCGAGTCAGCGGTCCCGAGTCCGAGTCACTGTTCCCGAGTCCGAGTCAGTGTTCCCGAGTCCGAGTCAGTGTTCCCGAGTCCGAGTCAGTGGTCCCGAGTCCGAGTCAGCGGTCCCGAGTCCGAGTCAGCGGTCCCGAGTCCGAGTCACTGTTCCCGAGTCCGAGTCAGTGGTCCCAAGTCCGAGTCAGTGGTCCCGAGTCCGAGTCAGCGGTCCCGAGTCAGAGTCAGCGGTCCCGAGTCCGAGTCAGTGTTCCCGAGTCCGAGTCAGTGTTCCCGAGTCCGAGTCAGTGTTCCCGAGTCCGAGTCAGCGGTCCCGAGTCCGAGTCACTGTTCCCGAGTCCGAGTCAGTGTTCCCGAGTCCGAGTCAGTGTTCCCGAGTCCGAGTCAGTGTTCCCGAGTCCGAGTCAGTGGTCCCGAGTCCGAGTCAGCGGTCCTGAGTCTGAGTCAGTGGTCCTGAGTCCCGGCCATTGTCTTATCCCAACTCCACCCTGTGTCCGACTCACAGATAATAAGACACGAGACCGAGTCACGAGTCATTTGAGTCAGATTATGGAGGACAGGGTTATCGTATTAATACTATTATACGCTATCTGGAGACAGTATTTCAATACACATAATTATTTTATTTCACACACCGGAAGCAACGCAATAAAGTGTTTAAATGATTACCAATTCTTCGCTTAGAACGTAAATGTTCCTATTATTTACACTCCCACAATCAGTCCATGCGTGTGTGATCCCCTCTTCAAAATTCGACATTCTGGTGAAATGCATCAATGTTTCGGGAATTTTAGAATGCTGTTGTATTCCAACTTTCTGGGCTGAGCGCGTTGTCATTCAAAATCTTCATCCGCTTAAATGAAAGCAATAACTCTGAGTATATGATCATGGGCTGTCCATGTCTGCAAGCCAACACAAGTACACAACTATCAATAAACATTTCCCATCTCGTGTTTTGGTCTTCGCACAACAGTCGTTGAGTCGACTACCACCCAACTGTCCTGTGCTATCGGTACGCTACACATGCTAATTCAAAGTTCTGAACTTGAATCTCCATATCAAGAACTTCCTAAAACAATGTACAGTAATATTAAAAAGAAACACACGATTGGCCTAATGGTAGGTTATCTGACCTCCTGAAGACGAACAGAGTATACTGTTCGAAACGTCGAGTTCCTCCGGTTCTTTTCAGAGCCACACATACTCACAAAAGATAGAATTTTACATGGTTTCACCGCAAGCCTATTACTAAATTTTCACCATGAAAACCTTAAAATCTCAATTGTAAGTTCAGATTGTAGGGTATCTCGAATACAAAGTTTGATATGCTATGCAAATTGAAATGATGAAACAAGATTTCTGAGTAAACAATGATGCGCAAACCATGATTAAGTAATTCATTCAGCCATAATTATGAACACTCACTCCCCTTGTCTCACAACCCCCTTAACACTCACTCACTCACTCACTCACTTGGCCACTCATCCACCAGGACCCAATGTCATAGAGCCGCTTAAAGGTCAACTGAAGTGCAAAAATTAGAAAATCCTGATTTGGCATTAAATATGTTCATTGGTACATTGTAATTCCAGATCAAACATAAATTTTGTGTTTCAGGCTTAATAGAAGCCTTTTTTAATTAATTAAAATTGTGCTCGTAGTTATTGAGGGCGATGTTCTTTACGTCACCGGATGAACGCAGAATATATTTTTCTCTCCCCTCGAAAGCCGTATGCACTTAGATAGTCGGAGAGGTTCCCTGACTCGTTCAGTAGATAATGCACGTTTTTTGAGCGTGGCACCATTCTTTTTCTCGGCGAGAAAAACCTGACAATTTTGTTGGCCGAGACATTTTTCGACAAGCTTTTTCTTCTGAATCAGATGAATTCTAAGTCGATAACAAGGATAGAGATTCTGAAAATAGTTTTCCTATTGCCACAGACGGGAACACGTTGCCAAACCATACACGTATGAGCCCGGATGTTCTCCGTGAAAACAAGCATCGAAATGGACACTGCACTGCACGATTTGACGGGTCGGATTATTTCGGTCGTGTCAGCGTGATTTTTGACGTCAAAATGCGGCTTATTCTAGGATCGTCAGGGAATAAATGCATGTTTATTCCACTGCTGCAATGTTCAACAACGAATCTGGCTGGCGTGTCACATGGTTTGTCGATATTTACTCCCGAAATCGGTTCTCTTGAGAAACGTGCACTGACTATTGGTATACACGAACGTACAATACAATAGTTCCCCGACAAGAGTAATGGACCGAGTCTTCATCCGCTGACGTCACCAAGGACGTCCTCTACGATGGCGTGGCTGCTCCCCCTTCCAAACTTAAATAATTTTTTTAAAACTCTTTCCCATAGTTTAAAATTCGTAAAAAATGCATGGATGTATTTTACTGACACCATAGTATTATTTGAAATAATAAAAACGAATTCCAAAATGCATTGCAGTTGACCTTTAAGCATGAACGTCCCTTCCTTGTGTCATCAGAATTACGAACCCCACAGCGATGTGACACCAACTGCCTTGTTGCAAATGTTGGCACTTCAGCAGCGCTATGGAATGGTGCCCTTGTTTATATGCAGTCTCAAATAGAACATGGCTTCCGCAGCCTCTCTATACAGTTTCTCTACGGCTAGGCTACTGCTCATACCTAAAGCCAAAATCCCGTTACGGCGACCGTGCCTTCTCTGCGCTAACCCCGACACTCTGTAACTCCCTTCCCATCCACAATCATCCTTGACACAAGACTGGTTTAAATATGGTACCCATAAGCTTTCTTTTCTCACATGCCATTAATTAGTAAATTGTGGTTCAGTGCTGGATCAACTGCATGTTATTTGAATTACATCGACGGGTATCCGTGACGACGATTAGCGCAAGATGATGAACGCGGCCAGTCCTCCAAGAATGATCCCGACGGCAGTCGATATTCCTGGAATGAAATAGACAAGGGGACGATCTGATCAACCATCCTGTCCGACATTCTAAAGATCTAGTACCATTGAGTTTACTAACAACACCATCCCTCCCCCCAATCTATTGGCAGTTGTTCATCCTAAAAGGTTGTCCGAGATGAGAAACTGCCCCTACATCGTTTCTTTTCTGACACGTTGCTTCGACAATGGTTTCATTTGTAGAGTTACTAGAGACCAAAATCCAGTCCTTCCGTTTGGCTATAAGTGCTCCAAAAAATTCTTGTCAGTGTTTCCTATGTTGTCTTTGGAAGTATTCACGAAGATTGTCTGACATTTTGATCTTGGCGGGACCTTTCTCAAACGTGAAAGTTCTTTGAGAAAGGTCATGCTTGGGTCGAACGGCCAGCCCTTCGTACTTTTGATATTTTGCATTTTGGTTATTTCTGTTTTCGTCAGCAAGCAACTTGCAACATTGTTGCATATCACTCTGGGTATCTTGCTGAAGTTTTGCATCGTGAAAATACCAAGTGGAAGGTTTTGCGGGGACACCATGTAGCACATCTCTTTTCAGAGCCACACTCCTTCTCAAAGGAGATGTGTTACATGGTGTCAACGCAAACCTTCCATTAATGCACTTGGTATACTTCCACCATGCAAACCTTCAAATCCTACCTATAGTCTGGGTTACCGGCTCTTTTCAGAGCAACACACTCCTTCTCAAAAGAGATGCGTCACATGGTGACACCGCAAACCTTAACACTTGGTCTCGTTCTGGTTGAAATCATTACCTGCTGCTCCACAGATGACTCCGACGTCATCGTCGTGGCTGCATTGCGAGTGTGGCCAAGTTCTACCGTTGAGGCAATAGCCTATGTTGGACTCGTCGCCGTCACAGTCAAAGTAGTCCAGGTAGACTGGCCCGCTCCCTCGGCCGAAGTAAGCGTTTTTCGGGGCATCGATGGCCGAATAGTAGCCGAGCTGTCGGCAGACGACTCTTGCCTCGTCAAGGCTCCAGTCTTCGTCGCAGATGGTCCCCCATATTCCACGGGTATTGCTGATTTCAACTCTACCCCTGTGTTTGTCTCCATTGACGAGACGTACATCTAATACATCCAAAGAGTAAAGAAATCAGAAGTAATTGATCAATTAATAGATTAGTGTGCACTTCAAATGATTACTTTATTAATTAATGTATCAAACCATGCCATAGTATGATAAAATATTATTTCAATTTACTCTCAACAAACATATAGATTTTGGGAAAACAGTCAGGTCGACATGCTGTTTTACATAGGGCCTACAATCTTTTCACTGCAAAGGCGACCTCATTGAAATACATTGAGTAAGCCGTCGGATTGAGGGTGTTTCGTTTAAATTTGTGTTTAACGTTTAGACAACCTCATTATTTTGTGGGAGATCCAATGTGTTTTAGTATAATGCCCCAAAAACATTGCGAGCAGGCCAACTACGGTAGAGCATTGAAGTTGCATTAATTTTCGACAGGGGTTTCGACCGAGATTTGAAACTGAGATATTTTGTTCTGAACATTTCAGCGCTCTTACCACATGGACTATTCGGCTCTTATAGATTTCGGCCGTCCCAAATGGTCAACTATTTAATATATATATATATATATATATATATATATATATATATATATAATTATATAATCTGGGTTGGAGTGCCAGTCACAAGCATTTATCACGAGGGATCATCTCCCAATTTTCATTCAAATGCAAACGACAATTTTTTTGGGGTAAACCTGGCTGCAGCAGTTCTAATATAACTAGAGCATTAGTGCGTCAAACATAATGAACTAAAACTGAGTGGGATGTTTTAAACAATTTTGGAAAAATGCCAAAGATAACTTTGGCTAAACCAGAACCATGAACCCGAGAGCTCTGGTTCTTGCTCAGCTATCCAGAGTTGGGTCTTAGATATGGTGGCCTTCCTTAATAGTCAACTAGTCTTTGCCGAGGTGGGGCGCCAGTCTGAAGAAATCAACCATTTACTGCCATATAGACCTTTCTTTTGTTTACAAACATTGACCGGAAACTCACGCATGCGCACTCTTTGGTTGCAAGATTTCCTGATTATCATAACTACGCACTTTAGGAGACACCTGGTTCTGTCTGATAATGCCCAAATCACCGAAGATCCTTCCTATGTTCCAATTTTGCAGGTCACAAATTTGACATCCTCTTTATGCCAACCAACTAGACAGATTGTCAAGAGAAAAATGATTATTACGACAAACCGATGGTTAAATTTCAAAACGGAACACGACGCTGATTTGTACAGTAGGCCTATATATATAGGCCTCAGATTCAGGGAAACGGAAAATTGTTCGTACCAAATTTCTTCTGTATCATTTGCTGCAGCAACAGCAACAGCAACTTTATACCGCTTTCCATCACAGAACACCATTCAGGACATCGATGTAAATTATTTTGCGAGAATTGTTATCGGCGTGCCAAGGCTAGGGGAAGTTCGGGTATTTTGTATCGTGATTGTATGCAAAGTTCGTGCCACTGCCAACCCAAAATGGCGGATGCGTTTTGTCACGTAAATTGTAACTTGGCAAAAGAAAGGTGTATACTGCATTTGTGTTGTGTGTTGTTGTTTTCATTAATTAAAACAAAATAGCTGTTGCACTTTAAGAGTTTGAATGACATTTAAGTCATTTCAATATTCTACAAAACGGAGAATGAGTTTACCTAGGTCTAAACCGCACGTCACGCTGACGTCGTCCCCGTGGTCACATGACCATTCTGGCCACGAATCACCCCTCAAGCAATCCGATAGGTCAGAATCGCTGCCGCTGCATTCGAAGTCGTCTATGAAGAGGGTCCCGCTCCCTTGGCCGAAGTGGGCATCTCGGTGGGCCTCGCTAGCATCAGGGTAGCCGAGCTGTCGGCAGACTACTCTGGCCTCGTTGATGCTCCAGTCCTCGTCGCAGACTGTGCCCCAGCCGTGTTCGTCTGAGTAGACTTCCACTCTACCCTGGTAGCTGCGTAATCCACCGACGAGACGCACATCTGATATTGTACCGGTATCTAAGAAAAGCAAATTAATCAGAAATCATCTATAAAATAGGTGGGACTGAAATCGGGAAGTAAAGCTGGTTAAATGGCAACGAAGGTTTTGACAGAGATTTGAACCTGAGACATCTTTCTCAGCATACAGTAACATAGCTCTTTGCTCATGAACTATCCAGCTCTTAGATTTCTGTCATTCCAAATTGTCTACGATTTCTACCATTGGATTGGGGCACCAGTCACAAGCATTTAATCATTAACGGTCAAATAATAATGATAATAATAATAATAATAATAATAATGATATCGACGGATAACGCTCCATTTTCATTCAGATGTAAGCAACGATTTTTGTTTTCAAAACTGGCTGCAGCAGTTATACAGTATAATTTATCTGTCTGTCAAATAATGAATGTGACCCGGCACAGCATAATGAGGAATAACACCCACTTTTGAAATTTTGAGATTTTTTAATGATGTGAACAGGTATACCATTAGCTTTCAAATGGTATCAAAATTATTTTCTGTGCGGTAAAGATTTATGAAGTTACGGCGCGAGAAAGACGCCGAGGCGAAGCAGAATAACGGAAAACACTTTTCGAGAAAAGCAGTGTTGAAGTTTGCGGTCCGAACGCGGAGCTAGCTCCGTCAGTGAGTGTAGCGCGCGTACGCGCTAAATACAGTGTTACAGAAATCAAAACCCCTTGGCAACGGCAATGTTGTGGGTCGTGTTTGGAGTTCGAATTCAGCGCATCTCATAAGTATGAGTAGTAGTTCATTCTTTGATACTTTCCTGCCTGAAGAGTAATGTTTTCTTTTAGATTGAACACGCTAAACTTTGGTTAAAAGATCACTGACACGTTTCCCGTCGATGCAAACCGTTGAGCACGTATGTTGTTTATGTCCAGTACGTGTACAGTGTATACTTTATTATGTTTACCTGTACCCCAAAATGGCCAGGACAACTTTGGCTAGACCGGCACTTGAATCCGAGACCTCTGGTTTTGCCTACCAGCCGCGCTCTCACCATCAATGAAGCTACCCAGCTGTCAGACGGTGGCCTTTCCAAATAGTCGACTAGTCTTTTACGGGGTGGGGACCCCAGTCAGAAGAGCTGCATTTCAATCGTTAACTGCTGTATACATCCAGGCATCACGCACCCGCTTTCATTTCGATGAAAACTAATGAAAACAAATTAGTTGTGCTTGGAGGGTTTGAATGGCATTGAAGTCATTCCAATAGTCTACAAATAGTGTACGTATACCTGTTTCTACACCGCACGTCACGCTGACGTCGTCCCCGTGGTCACATGACCATTCTGGCCACGAATCACCCACCAAGCAATCCGATAGGTCAGACTCGCTGCCGCTGCATTCGAAGTCGTCTATGAAGAGGGTCCCGCTCCCTTGGCCGAAGTGGGCATTTCGGTGGGCCTCGGTATCGACCGCAGGGTAGCCAAGCTGTCGGCAGACTACTCTGGCCTCGTTCATGCTCCAGTTGTCGTCGCAGACTGTGCCCCAGCCGTGTTCGTCTGAGTAGACTTCCACTCTACCTTCGTATCTGCTTGATCCACCGACGAGGCGCACATCTGATATTACACCGGCATCTAAGAAAAGCAAATTAATCAGAAATCATCTATGAAATAGGTGGGACTGAAATCGGGAAGTAAACCTGGTTAAACACTAAAAACATTATTTTTTTTATTTTTTTAATAGAAATGGCAACGAAGGTTTTGACAGCGGTTTGAACCTGAGACATCTTTCTCAGCATACAGTAATATAGCTCTTTGCTCATGAACTATCCAGCTCTTAGATTTCTGTCATTCCAAATTGTCTACGATTTCTACCATTGGATTGGGGCACCAGTCACAAGCATTTAATCATTAACGGTCAAATAATAATGATAATAATAATAATAATAATGATAATAATATCGACGGATAACGCCCCATTTTCATTCAGATGTAAGCAACGATTTTTGTTTTCAAAACTGGCTGCAGCAGTTATACAGTATAATTTATCTGTCTGTCAAATAATGAATATGACCCGGCACAGCATAGTGAGGAATAACACCTACTTTTGAAATTTTGAGATTTTTTAATGATGTGAACAGGTATACCATTAGCTTTCAAATGATATCAAATTTTTTTCCGTGCGGTAAAGATTTATGAAGTTACGGCGCGAGAAAGACGCCGAGGCGAAGCAGAATAACGGAAAACACTTTTCGAGAAAAGCAGTGTTGAAGTTTGCGGTCCGAACGCGGAGCTAGCTCCGTCAGTGAGTGTAGCGCGCGTACGCGCTAAATACAGTGTTACAGAAATCAAAACCCCTTGGCAACGGCAATGTTGTGGGTCGTGTTTGGAGTTCGAATTCAGCGCATCTCATAAGTATGAGTAGTAGTTCATTCTTTGATACTTTCCTGCCTGAAGAGTAATGTTTTCTTTTCTTTTAGATTGAACACGCTAAACTTTGGTTAAAAGATCACTGACACGTTTCCCGTCGATGCAAACCGTTGAGCACGTATGTTGTTTATGTCCAGTACGTGTACAGTGTATACTTTATTATGTTTACCTGTACCCCAAAATGGCCAGGACAACTTTGGCTAGACCGGCACTTGAATCCGAGACCTCTGGTTTTGCCTACCAGCCACGCTCTCACCATCAATGAAGCTACCCAGCTGTCAGACGGTGGTCTTTCCAAATAGTCGACTAGTCTTTTACGGGGTGGGGACCCCAGTCAGAAGAGCTGCATTTCAATCGTTAACTGCTGTATACATCCAGGGATCACGTACCCGCTTTCATTTCGATGAAAACTAATGAAAACAAATAAGTTGTGCTTGGAGGGTTTGAATGGCATTGAAGTCATTCCAATAGTCTACAAATATAGTGTACGTACCTGTTTCTACAATGCACGTTACGCTGACGTCGTCCCCGTGGTCACATGACCATACTGGCCACGAATCACCCACCAAGCAATCCGATAGGTCAGACTCGCTGCCGCTGCATTCGAAGTCGTTTATGTAGAAGCTCCCGCTCCCTTGGCCGAAGTGGGCATCTCGGTGGGCCTCGGTAGCACCAGGGTAGCCGAGCTGTCGGCAGACTACTCTGGCCTCGTTGATGCTCCAGTCCTCGTCGCAGACTGTGCCCCAGCCGTGTTCGACTGTGTAGACTTCCACTCTACCCTGGTAGCTGCTTAATCCACCGACGAGGCGCACATAGATAACTATAATTGGGAAAAATATATGGAAATGTGAAGAGAAGCAGACGGAGAAACATCGTTGAATGCGATCAGACTTGTATGACTCGTGACACAGATTCGAGTCTCGATTCTTGTTGCCCTGACTCACGACAGCAATATGTCTGAGTAGGACTAGGACCTACCATCGGGGACTTGCACACGGCCGGAGTCGACTTGTGCGACCGGAGACCCAATGAAAGTAAAGACTTACCCCCAACTGAAATAAGTGGTCTTCTAGACACACGTGTTCGGTGAGATGGACTAGTCAGCTGGCGGCCTTTTACTGACTTGTATTGGGGTATACCGGGTATCTGGAGACATGGGTTAGTAATCCACCTACAATTGGATCGTTCAACATCAAAGGATTTTGATACACCTGATGACACGGTTTTTGGCATTTGTCTACTTACTCAGATTACCATTTGAGCTAAAACCTTCACAGGATTTCTTTTTTGAAATATTTAATGGTTAAACACACTAACTGTGGCAATCGTTTGGCCTTTACCAATGTTGTATAATGGCCTTTCACTTAAAAATTAGAAGAAAAAAAAAACATTTATACTTCCTATAGGTCGAATATTAGTTTTATTATAGCTTCCATTACCAAAGTGTTAACATAACAAAACTGTATGGTAGTGAATTAATGTAGAAAGCTGGTAAATATTTGGAAATGCATGTCCAAATCAATGTGACCCGCCACCCCAAAACCAGGCGGAAGTCGGCAAGGGCCACTTCGAGACACGGCCATTTCAATGAAAAATTGTGTTGATGGTCGATTTTTTTTTGTTTTTTCTCATTAAATTGAAGCTAAACATCTATTCTATCAGTTGCATGGCCAAGTTTAATCCCCCAAAAATCTTTTAAAATGGCATACTAAAAGACATTTTTATGAGGCGAGTGTCTTTGCTGGCCGTCTAAAATGGACGAAACAAAAGCTTACATTCACCACGGATGACAACAAAATTGTGATTGTCCAAGCCACTGACATTCAAAGTCCCATAGCGGAATTGAGTCATGGCACGGCACCAAAGAAAGAGGAGATCGTCATCTTTCCAAATATGGTATTTGTTATTGGCGGGTATTTTCAATTCAGCCAACCACAGGCCTTCTTTTGTATGATGTAGTAGTAAACACACGTTCTGTCAGGTTAGCAAAACGCGTCACGTGACTAAAATAGCATCGCCTCATTGGCTGATACGCACGTGGAACCATACCTCAGTAAAAAATCGCCCCCGCTGTTTAGTGAAAGCATGCGGCGACATGACTGACCGTGTGCGCTATTCCATTGCACTCAATTGTCAGAGCGTGCTTAGAAATCGGTAGCGTCCTTTCGCCATTGCTGCCTTAATCGCAAAAGTTAGCTCCAATTTGGTCTTCCTCTTCATGAAACATGTATTATGAGTATCCAGTCATGGATTCTCCGTGTAATAAATTGTCCCGATGCGGATCGCGAGGACAGAATTGCAAGTCTCGTTAACGATGCTGCAGCTTGCGGGTTGAAAGACTCATCGGCAAGCTTAGGCCTACCGTAGTCCGATTAACTTGGACCCGACAAGTCACCCTTTTTTATCGAATTTTGAAATTTTGAGATTCGGGTGAATCAGTCACCCGAATCTCAAAATTTCAAAATTCGATAAAAAAAGGTGACTTGTCGGGTCCAAGTTAATCGGACTAATGCTAGTGTGGATGACTTAGCGTACGATCGGGAAGATCCTCCCTTGGTAAGTTACTGTTTAAAATAATTATGTAAACAAGAGTACTGAGTACTGTACTGAGTACTGTACTACAGCATTATTAATTTAAAATTTTGTAATGACTTGACATGGTTTAAACATGGAGCTACTTATAATAATTAATACTAATACTTAATAGCTCCATGGTTTGAAGAACAAGCAATGTGCAACGTTCAAAACACGTTTGACAGTTAATTACGTAAAAGTTAGCATCCACAAAATGATCCATTTTTTTTCACATAAAAAAGGCGTGTTGCTTTTCAGTTTGTGTACTAAACCGACATGAAGAAGAAGGGGAGTACGGTTCGAAGGAGTCGATGAAATTAAAAGTTCTTGTGTGCCTCACCTCATACCTGTTTAAAAAAAGTAACGCTGCTCCTGCATAGTTTTAAAGTTACGATGTCACACACCGTACACGTGTAGCGCTTTTGTGTACACGCCAACATGTGTGTACACAAAAAGTGTTAAATGAATGTTATGAGCCACTTTTTCGCACTCACGGGACTTCAACTGCAGTTGATGTGAACGGTTAAACTTAAAGGCAAAGGCCTATATTACGTTTTAATATGCGGCAGTACGCACGCACACCATCATGTAATTTTCTGTTCATGTATCTTTTTCTTTTGTGTAGCCTCATGTCCCCGAGCACGAGGATGATGAAGAAAATATGTGACCTGGCACAGCATAATGAGGAATAACCCCCACTTTTGAGATTTTGAGATTTTCTAATGATGTGAAAGAGTATACCATTAGCTTTCAAATGATATCAAAATTATTTCCGTGTGACCTTTGTTGTAAACAGTACAAGGGGACTTTGCTCGTTCATTTGGTACCAGACACAATATATAGCAGCGCCATTCTAACTCCTCGAAAGCGGCCATTCAAAAAAGGCAGGAACTTTACATTTTCCTGAAAACAGTATACAAACACTCCCCCGAAATCCTCGTTTTTTTCAACATTTAGAGACGGATTTCGGAAAAATCCTTTGGCCATAATATCCTCCGATACATTAACTTTTCGAAAATACAAAAACACAATTTTTTTTTTTTCGAATTGAGAAGATACTTCGACTTCAGGTGTTGTTTACTCGAAAAGTGTTTTGGTGGGATATTCCTCATGTCGCTGTGCCGGGTCACATATGACAATGAACATGACTGCAGGGCTCGATTTACCCGGGTGAGGGCATGCACCAGTGCATGTAGGTTTTTGCTTGTGCACGTAGCTTTTTTTCAGCATGCACGACGTGCATGTAACTTTTTAACCACCAGAAAACTCATTTTTAAGTGAGACTGAAAATAAAATTTGATAAAATAATACTTGACCAGATACCGTAGTACAAGCATGGACAAGTGTGTTATTTATTTTATATAAAATTAAAACCCATACTTGTAATTATTAATCGCAGCACATTCGCAGCAGCTTCAAAATACGCGGAAACAACATTCGGAGACAAACGGTGAAAGTAGCGCATTTTATTAAGACCGATTTCCCTTCCCGGCTTTAGCGAGGTTGGCAAGTCTAGGTATGGTTCCCGCCTGTAGGTAAAGCCATAGCGAGACTACAGGACCAGTAGGGCCGAAACCAGACTACGCGCAGCAATGCAACATGACACAACACGTCCTTGCACACACTACTGAATACTGTACACGTGCACAGCGGCCGCTTGGCTGCATTCGAGCCTCTGCATGATCAGAAGTATTTGTGAGACGCTGCAATCGGCGAATGGATGACTGAAAGACCCAAAAGAATTATTCCATAAAGCCTAAAATCATCGGAGGACCATGATCAGACGAAATACCTTGTCATTTTTCACTCGCCGGCCGGACTACTGACAAAGGATTTTTGGGTCGTCCGCTCCTACATGTACTGTACATGTACATCATTACATGTACCTTTATGGTTCGCGGGAGTTTTCACTCGCATTATTTTGGCGAGCGGGTGAGCGCTTAGGTCGGACCGTGACTGCACTTTTGAATCTAGCGATTATTTTTTTTTTAAATGTACCACTAAATGTGACGCCCCCAAAAATCCCCAAATCCTTCAAAGTTCTAAAAAAGACCAATGAGAATTTCTCTCCCATCCAGCGGGGCCTCTGTCTAGTCCACTGACATCCCTGTGCACGGTGGTTGGATACTTTACTTCGCGGTGCATCTTTTTGAGTGTCAGAATCACTTTTTAAAGAACATTACGACAATTACATGAAACACCAAAACATAAACATAACTGTACGTTTAATTATAAGAAAACCGCCATGGAATATACCTTTACTATTGAAATAATCATTATCTGGAAAAACGAAAGTCACACCCATGGAATTTAGAAATGCATTAATTTTTTTTTATCAAAATTGCTGCACCAAAATTTTAGGAATTGCTACCTGTGTGTATAGCACACGTAAATGCATTTGCAAAAGTATGGTGCATGTAGGTTTTTCCTGGTGCATGTGGATGTTTGGGTCTACATGCACCAGTGCATGCCATTGTTGTTGTAAATCGAGCCCTGCATGGCTGCAAACATGTACGACTTGCGGACAAGCAATGCCGTGGCCAGTGTAAACTTCACAACGGCAGCCCATGTATTCAGCAGTTCAGCGTAGAAGAGATCAGCTGTATTCGGTAAGCTTTAGTTACTAGTAGTTTTAGTTTAATATTGATAATGACAAACGGTAGTTGCGGTAATTGTAACCCTCATCCTCCCGAAGGTCGGAGACCTGACACTATGAACATCTTAACCGTGAAAATGGGGTGAAAATGTCATTTCGCCGTAAAACTAAAAAGTCACTGTGATTTAGAGGTGCATTTTACAGTGAATTCACCATGAAGATAATCGCTTCTCTGACCTGATAAGGACATCTTCAGGTCACTAAAGAGACCATGGAAAAAACTGTGAATATCTAGGGTGGAAATTTAGCTCCAGCCTTGGGGGATGGGTAATTCAATTACCAGTAGGGACCACCAGCCCCCATAGAGGTACTGTGTTGTGTCCTTGTACCTGTCACTCCCAGATACTTCTAAATTGCCTCTAGCCATTTACCACCAGGAATGTGGACTTGGAGACCACTGGTGAATACACTGTGAAAATGACTTGGCTAACTGTGTGCCATGAAATAGGGGTGAAAACACAGTGTTTTCTTTTCATGGCTAAATGACATTTTCACCCCATTTTCACGGTTTAGATGTTCATAGTGTGAGGGTTACGGACCGCTGTGTACAAAAATCGACCGAAGTTTGTGTTTTCACCATTTTTGAAAGACTACTGTCCCGATCGCCACACACAATCTAATGACATAGATTTAGTAACGCAATTTTGTACATAGCGGTCCATAACCCTAAGGTCTCCGACCTTCGGGAGGATGAGGGTTACGGTTACCGCAACTAGACAAACGGTTCAAAAGCAGTTCAAATTCATCGTGGTACGAGTTGACCCCAAAACAGTAGATTTTAGTGTGTAAAATGTACATGTATGATGTTATGGTATGATTTTACTTATTTTCCCCTTTTTGTTCTAATTTTAGTTTGAATGTTCAGGACATGACAAGTTTTGAGAAAGACTTGTTTTTGCTGGGAATCATTTTGCGCCAGCATCAACACCTCAGATGCAACGATGAAGTCCAAACGTGTCAACCATGAACGCCGACACACGAGGATAATGGCATTTCACTACGAGCACAAGAGGATAGCAGACAATTCTGCACTGAAGAGACCAAGGAATTGGTTTGCCCTGCTCCAATCAATGAAGATAAGTGGTATTTTTCTGGCGGTTTCCAAAACTTGATCCTAATTATGTACTTTAGGTTAAAGGCTCATACGACCGTAGGAGTCACTAATGTCAGTAAACAATAATCGAGAATTATAGAAAAGCTAGCAATCCGGTTGGTTTGCATGTCAGTAAACAATAATAAAAAATTAATATAGAAAAGCTAGCAATCCGATTGTTTTGCATGTCAGTAAACAATAATAAAAAAATAATATAGAAAAGCTAGCAATCCGGTTGGTTTGCAAGTCGGTTTGTGTCTATTTTGAGAAAAGATGTATTAAGACATTGCTGTCAAATGTGATATTATCATTTAATGTTTATGATTTCTAAACTGTAACACTAACATTTGTCATCTGACAGTGTTTTAAGGGGTCCTCACAGTTCCACAATTCCATTATGAAAAAACCCAATAAGTCAGATTAGGTTAAAACGTGTTATGTGTTTTGTGTACAATAATAAAAAGGAACTTATGCAGAAAAACCTTCTTTTCAACTTTTAAACAACATTTTACTTAATATTGATATTATTATCAGTTTTTTTTCTATTTATTTGGAAGTATAAATTACAAAAAGAAGATAATTTTGTTGTATGCTTTAACACATGATTTGAGTTTTATGTGGTGTTTGTTGGAGATGGTGTAACCCTTTCGCGCCCGACGGGACTTTAAAGTCCCAGCTCCTAATTCAATGTGCAACTTAAGATAAAAAAAAACCTTTCAGTCCATTCATGCCTGAAGGGACTCCTGAGTCCCTGTATAAAGCTAGCATAATAAATGCTGCCCTCTATAGGCATTTGGTGTTTAGTCTCAACTGATTTTGTGAACTGCTACGTCTCAATTTACCATCGATTTATGCGCCAACTTCTCGCTCCAGAAAAAATACATTTGCTGTCCAGGTAGGAACTCTGATTCTTTATGCTTATTGTACATCCTTTGTAGATTATTTTGATACCAAATAGTTGCCTGTAGGTACCAATGATTTGTGGATGAGACTCAGAAGTCCCGTCAGGCTGTGGCAGAATTCGAGTCAACTCGTAGTCTCGTACCCATGCAAACTCGTGCCCAACCAACTCGCGCGGGCACGAGTTGGCGCGGGCACGAGTTGGCGCGGGCACGAGTTGGCGCGGGCACGAGTTGGCGCGGGCACGAGTTGGCGCGGGCACGAGTTGGCGCGGGCACGAGTTGGCGCGGGCACGAGTTGGCGCGGGCACGAGTTGGCGCGGGCACGAGTTGGCGCGGGCACGAGTTGGCGCGGGCACGAGTTGGCACGGGCACGAGTTGGCACGGGTACGAGTCGGCACGGGTACGAGTTGACCAAAATGGGCACGAGTCGGTCAGAGTACGAGTACATTATGTAACGTACATGTACATCGTACATTGTAATTTGTACACAATGTGTGTATGTCTGTGTACTGTTTTGTGTACGTACATGTACATTGCATTTTCATATCAGAATTGAGGATGGAATTAGCATTTACACAACAATAATTCAGAAGTAGGGCCTAACTTACTTATATAACCCTTTGTTAATTGCATGTTCTTGTTTTTATTGTTTCATCAGATTCTAATCATGTCGTCTTCAAAGAAAACCGTGAGTCCATCATGGATGGTATTCCTGTCTATGGGTCAGATGAAGACACGCCTATCGAATCCGACATAGATGACAAAGAGTTCTTTGCTGACAATCTGCCACAGCCACATTGCCTTTGGATGATCATGAGGTCATGCAGACACAACGAGCTTAGGTTTCTGACTCTGAAGACAAAGATGATCAACCTTTGAGTTCTTTGCTAAAGACGCGTGATGCACATCGGAAGTGGAAGAAATCAAGACAAGCAACGTAATTCCAGAATTCTCTGAAGCTGCCGGTTCGTGCAACAAGAAGATGTTTGCAGACTGCTCCACTGCAACTGATACATTTTTGATGTATTTTGACGAAGAAATCATACGGGATAATACAGTTAAATTTGTATGCGGTCCAAAAGAGCAAGCATTTCTAGCCTTTCACAGATAGAGAGCTTCTCGGAATCGTCTGTCTTGATGGGCTACCATCAACTTCCGTCATGGCGGAATTATTAGTCCATTGATCCTGATCTCCATGTCAGAACTGTTACTGAAATTATGCCAGGTAATCGCTTTCTACATGTGCATTCAGAAGAAGCAGGTATCACTGTTGAACATTTCATGTGTTTGATTAGATTGCCAAAGTCCACTGTCTACACTCAAGTTTCTTGGAAAATCTGACCAAATCTTGAAGGATTTCTCTATTCATGTTCAATTGTTCATGTTCCACAGTAATTTTGCACAATTTGTAATAAAACTGCGAGTTAAGAATACTGGTAGATACAAATTGATTTGTGTCTGTTTGTGTTCATTGGTTATTCATAATTATGAAGTTCAGTGCAATGTTCAGTCTTCACACAGCCCGTCGGGACTTATAAGTCCCGCTGCTCATTATGCATGATAATTGGTGACAGAAGAATTTTTTTTAATTTTAACAATAAAAGTAGCATTTTAATCACCATCAGTGTCCCAGAAAAAAATTCCCTAAACATTTTGGTGTCAAAAAATATATATTGGGCTTAAAAGGGTTTAAAGTTCATTCGGGCTGGTAAAAATCCAGAGCAACTCACATAACTTTGTAAATAAGTGGGCGGGGCCGACTGGGAGGGGGCATTTCAAGAATGTTAGTAATTTCTTTTCTTGGTGTTAAATTATGATTTCATGTACATGTACTGGATAATGTGTATACACTAAAGAATTGTATTTAGAATTAGAAATAAAGAAAAATAAAGTAATATTGTACACATCAAACCAATAGCTGTGATGAGTTTTTGTTTGCTGTAAAGTTATTTAAGATACTTTAATCACAATGTCACAAATAACCATAATCTCAAAATATGCGCAATGAATTGACTAATTTTTCATTTTGTTATGTACCTTAGAAGCTGTGCAAAAGTAAACGAGTCTGCAAGAACCACACGTAGCATGTTGCTAGTGTGAATTATGTGATAATGGAAGTAGAATAACACTGAAATTCTACCTGAACTTTAACGTCCGGTATCTCAAAACCATCCAGTTGCAGTTACTTAACTTTGAAAAGCTCTAACTCCAAAAGTTTTCCACCTATACACATCAGCTCAACCTCATTTTAATGCTGAAAATACAAGCAATCCAATGGTGTATAAATCTCCAATGTCATAAAAAACTACTTCAGCCTGGTTTTGGGTTGGTGGGTCAGTTAAAGTTGCGGAACTAGCAAAACTCGGACGGGAGACACGACCCCGTTTGACTTCATATAACTCGCTCCCGAACTCGAGCCGGCACTCAGACTCGGAAACATGCGATTCGGACTCGTAGTCCGCCTCGATACTCTCCGACTCGAATAATAGGATACGGGGGAAATCGTGCACACGATAAATCTTCACTCGTACAGAATGCAGCGGGTTCTGTGCGGTGTTCTTGTTCGAATGGCGAAAGTTTTTTTTTTTCAGGCTGCAGACAATCGTGGGTACAGTGTATCAGCCCCTTTCTACTCTCGGGTCCCCAAAGGTTTCTAGGCGCGCCGAGGAAAGCACGAGCGATCTCTGGCAGAGTATGGAGGGACTTACTTTGGGCCGAGGACCCCGCGGCACTCGTAAGGAGCAGGAGGCAGAGCAGAGAGGAGCTACATGTATATCCAGACATCATGGCGCAGGTCTATTTGCGACAAAAATAAGCAGATGAGAGCGAGAAGGCGGAAATAGAATTTCATTCGTCGCTGTGCTGTCCGTGAATCGATCGCTTCACTGTGTATGTCTGTTGTCAAGGGCAGCACGAACGTCACAATAGCGCTAGAAGAAGTGACGAAAGTAGTATGTTGTGACCGATGTGCACCCCTTTTGGTGGTGCAAAAATGTGCAGGTGGTGCAGGTGGTGCAGGTGGTGCAGGTGGTGCGGGTGGTGCGGGTGATGCGGGTGGTGCGGATGTGCGGGTGGTGCGGTTGGTGCGGATGTGCGGGTGGTGATGTACGTGGTGCGGTAATGGTGGACGCATAGGCCTACGGCTATTTTGTATTGCATTGTTGCCTTTTTTAAATTATTATTATTATTATTTATTTTTTTTCCCAGCGTTTTCTAACAAACAAACAAACAAACAAACAAACAAACCACACCCAAACAGACAAAGGAACAAAAAAGTCAAACAACAGCTACGAATTGCGACAAGGGAGTTGGGTTAAATAACGGTCGAAACGGGTGCCTAAAACCAACCGGAACTCACCAGAACATTCCTTATGTGGTCAACGGGCGATATACGGTTTGAATGATTTTATTGAACTCTTTCATACTTCACAAATCTTTACAAATCAAGGTAGGTGGTTGTTCTGCCGTCATAAGCAACTCTTTCATACTTCACAAATCTTTACAAATCAAGGTAGGTGGTTGTTCTGCCGTCATAAGCCACTTTCTTTCTTTCTTTTTGGATATAAGTATGAAAATGCAGTTTTCAACATTACGTTACATACGTTTGTATTGTTCAGTTTAACTAATAAACAAACAAAAAAGCTACCAGTGGCAGTATCTATCTAATGGTAGTCGTTATCAAATGTACATTTAAATTAGACTACTAAGTAAAAAACAAAAACAAAACAACAAATCAATGTGTATTGATACTAACTTGATGACAAAGCAAAAAGTGAAGCCGGTGCAGTTGTGTTCAGTCCGAAGATGGAACGCGTAATGATCGTCTGCGAGGGTGACAGGGCACGTTGAATCGGTGCTAGGTGAGTTGTTACTACAAGTCCGAGTCAAGGGGACATTAGTCTCGATCGAACAAAACAAAGAGGGCTTAATCAGGGACCTGCGCGTCTCTATTGGAAAGAACGATGAGGGGGTAATGAGCGACCTGCACGTCTCTATCGAACCAAACAAAGAGGGGGATAATCAGGGACCTACACGCCTCTATTGGACAGAACGACGAGGGGTAATGCGCGGCCCGCAAATCTCTCTCGGGCAGGACAAAGAGGGATCTGTGAGTGTCTATCGGACAGAACAAAGAGGGAATCTAGAAGGCTGAATGTTATTGATGTCGGTTCAATGCCGGCCACGAACAGTGTCAGTAATTCTAATGAAGGTATATTGTCCGATTGACGTATTTGAGCGCGGTCGTGGAAGTCTTCAAGAGACTTGACTGCTTGCAGTCGGCAACGTACTCATCGTCATCTGTGCATCCATCTAAAAACATCAAACAGGAACCGGGACCTGCTCATTGTACTCATCCACCTGCTCATGTTGCTCATCGACCTGCTCATTGTACTGGTCCACCTGCTCATTTTGCTCATTCACGTACTCATTTTGCTCATTTCCTGCTCATTTCCTGCTCATTTTGCTCATCTTGCTCATTTCCTGCTCATTTTGCTCATCGACCTGCTCATTTTGCTCTCATAAAGAAATAGGATTCTCTAATCCTTACCATCTCTAACTTTTTCTTCCGCTTTCATCATGTTGGAACAAGCCGAGAAATTCGGCATGGTGTTTAACCATTACCCTGTCCAGGGCCTTGTCAACTTCCATGCCTTTATCTAGTTTTTCTTTGAGATCTGCGAGAATAACTTGGTGGGTTTCATTTTCTTCAAGATGCAAGTAACTTGACAGGAAATCCTTGTAGTTGTCAAAGAAGATTCTCTTGACTGCCCAGCAGGTTTTCCTATTGGCTTTGTCTTCGGCTTCATCTTCGTCCATACCATTGTCGATGTACTTCTCGTGTTTCTCATTCCACATATCTTTGGTTGCCTCTTTGGCCTCTTTCAACCAGTCTTGGTAAGCGATATTATCTTCCAATTCAGAGCTGGACCCATCTTCTTCCGACAAGTCATCGTCAGTTTCTTCCTCTGATTCGTCATCACTCTCCTCCAAATCGTCACCATCATCCTTAGATTCAGTCCCGTCACCATCAATTGTAGATTCAGTTCCGCTGCTGTCTGTTTCTGAATCCTGACATCTACGCCTTTTAAATCCCGGTTCATAATCTTCTACGTTAGAATTGGCTGATCGAAATGTTCTTATGTTACGATCATCGTCAATGTCGTCCATTTTCGATTCACCCGCAACGTGTGCATTTTCTTCATGTCTTCGAAGGTTATATCGCCGACTATAGCTTTTGCTGCAGCGATGACAAGCATAGCGTTTTAGCCCAGAAATAGTATTCATGATGTTTACTCGTGGAGTGTCGATCTCCAAATGGGAAGACATGTTTAAAATTGGGCAATATATAAATGTCCTGTTTTCTGTCCTCATTCGGGTGAAATGAGCAGAAATGAGCAGAAATGAGCAGAAATGAGCAGAAATGAGCACAGACATGAGTAGAAATGAGCAGAAATGAGCAGAAATGAGCACAGACATGAGTAGAAATGAGCAGACATGAGTAGAAATGAGCAGACATGAGTAGAAATGAGCAGACATGAGCAGAAATGAGCAGACATGAGTAAAAATGAGCAAAAAATGAGCAAACATGAGCAGACATGAGCAGACATGAGCAGACATGAGCACAGACATGAGCAGACATGAGCAGACATGAGCACAGACATGAGTGGACATGAGTAGAAATCAGTAAAATGGGGGAATGCCCGGGGAAAAGAGAAATTCTCGCTCCCCATTATTTTATGGGTTTTCCCCCGAGCATTCCCCCATTTTGCTCATTTCTACTCATGTCTACTCATGTCTGTGCTCATGTCTGCTCATGTCTGCTCATGTCTGTGCTCATGTCTGCTCATGTCTGCTCATGTCTGCTCATGTCTGCTCATGTTTGCTCATGTTTGCTCATTTTTTGCTCATTTTTACTCATGTCTGCTCATTTCTGCTCATGTCTGCTCATTTCTACTCATGTCTGCTCATTTCTACTCATGTCTGCTCATTTCTACTCATGTCTGTGCTCATTTCTGCTCATTTCTGCTCATTTCTGCTCATTTCTGCTCATTTCTGCTCATTTCTGCTCATTTCACCCGAATGAGGACAGAAAACAGGACATTTATATATTGCCCAATTTTAAACATGTCTTCCCATTTGGAGATCGACACTCCACGAGTAAACATCATGAATACTATTTCTGGGCTAAAACGCTATGCTTGTCATCGCTGCAGCAAAAGCTATAGTCGGCGATATAACCTTCGAAGACATGAAGAAAATGCACACGTTGCGGGTGAATCGAAAATGGACGACATTGACGATGATCGTAACATAAGAACATTTCGATCAGCCAATTCTAACGTAGAAGATTATGAACCGGGATTTAAAAGGCGTAGATGTCAGGATTCAGAAACAGACAGCAGCGGAACTGAATCTACAATTGATGGTGACGGGACTGAATCTAAGGATGATGGTGACGATTTGGAGGAGAGTGATGACGAATCAGAGGAAGAAACTGACGATGACTTGTCGGAAGAAGATGGGTCCAGCTCTGAATTGGAAGATAATATCGCTTACCAAGACTGGTTGAAAGAGGCCAAAGAGGCAACCAAAGATATGTGGAATGAGAAACACGAGAAGTACATCGACAATGGTATGGACGAAGATGAAGCCGAAGACAAAGCCAATAGGAAAACCTGCTGGGCAGTCAAGAGAATCTTCTTTGACAACTACAAGGATTTCCTGTCAAGTTACTTGCATCTTGAAGAAAATGAAACCCACCAAGTTATTCTCGCAGATCTCAAAGAAAAACTAGATAAAGGCATGGAAGTTGACAAGGCCCTGGACAGGGTAATGGTTAAACACCATGCCGAATTTCTCGGCTTGTTCCAACATGATGAAAGCGGAAGAAAAAGTTAGAGATGGTAAGGATTAGAGAATCCTATTTCTTTATGAGAGCAAAATGAGCAGGTCGATGAGCAAAATGAGCAGGAAATGAGCAAGATGAGCAAAATGAGCAGGAAATGAGCAGGAAATGAGCAAAATGAGTACGTGAATGAGCAAAATGAGCAGGTGGACCAGTACAATGAGCAGGTCGATGAGCAACATGAGCAGGTGGATGAGTACAATGAGCAGGTCCCGGTTCCTGTTTGATGTTTTTAGATGGATGCACAGATGACGATGAGTACGTTGCCGACTGCAAGCAGTCAAGTCTCTTGAAGACTTCCACGACCGCGCTCAAATACGTCAATCGGACAATATACCTTCATTAGAATTACTGACACTGTTCGTGGCCGGCATTGAACCGACATCAATAACATTCAGCCTTCTAGATTCCCTCTTTGTTCTGTCCGATAGACACTCACAGATCCCTCTTTGTCCTGCCCGAGAGAGATTTGCGGGCCGCGCATTACCCCTCGTCGTTCTGTCCAATAGAGGCGTGTAGGTCCCTGATTATCCCCCTCTTTGTTTGGTTCGATAGAGACGTGCAGGTCGCTCATTACCCCCTCATCGTTCTTTCCAATAGAGACGCGCAGGTCCCTGATTAAGCCCTCTTTGTTTTGTTCGATCGAGACTAATGTCCCCTTGACTCGGACTTGTAGTAACAACTCACCTAGCACCGATTCAACGTGCCCTGTCACCCTCGCAGACGATCATTACGCGTTCCATCTTCGGACTGAACACAACTGCACCGGCTTCACTTTTTGCTTTGTCATCAAGTTAGTATCAATACACATTGATTTGTTGTTTTGTTTTTGTTTTTTACTTAGTAGTCTAATTTAAATGTACATTTGATAACGACTACCATTAGATAGATACTGCCACTGGTAGCTTTTTTGTTTGTTTATTAGTTAAACTGAACAATACAAACGTATGTAACGTAATGTTGAAAACTGCATTTTCATACTTATATCCAAAAAGAAAGAAAGAAAGTGGCTTATGACGGCAGAACAACCACCTACCTTGATTTGTAAAGATTTGTGAAGTATGAAAGAGTTGCTTATGACGGCAGAACAACCACCTACCTTGATTTGTAAAGATTTGTGAAGTATGAAAGAGTTCAATAAAATCATTCAAACCGTATATCGCCCGTTGACCACATAAGGAATGTTCTGGTGAGTTCCGGTTGGTTTTAGGCACCCGTTTCGACCGTTATTTAACCCAACTCCCTTGTCGCAATTCGTAGCTGTTGTTTGACTTTTTTGTTCCTTTGTCTGTTTGGGTGTGGTTTGTTTGTTTGTTTGTTTGTTTGTTAGAAAACGCTGGGAAAAAAAAAAAAATAATAATAATTTAAAAAAGGCAACAATGCAATACAAAATAGCCGTAGGCCTATGCGTCCACCATTACCGCACCACGTACATCACCACCCGCACATCCGCACCACCCGCACCAACCGCACCACCCGCACATCCGCACCACCTACACCACCTGCACCACCTGCACCACCTGCACCACCTGCACCACCTGCACATTTTTGCACCACCAAAAGGGGTGCACATCGGTCACAACATACTACTGATGTGTCCAACGACCCACCCCCTCTCTCCTTCTTCCCTCCTTCCCTATACACGTCCAACCCCCCCTCCTTCCCTGCTTCCTTCCCTCACCTCGCCCTTCTTCCCTCTCCCCCTCCCCTCTTGTGTCTCCTTCCATCATCCCTCCCTTCCTCAAAGGCCATCCTTGATTCCACTTCCCTCTGCATATCATCCTCCCTCTTCCCCTCCCTTCCTTATACCCCCTTCCCTCCCTTATTCCCTCCCTAATTCCTGCCTACCCGCCTCTCCTCCTAACCGACTCTTTCACCTCCCTTCCCCCCTTTCCCTAGACTCACTCCTTCCCTCCCTCCTTTCATTCTTCCCGTCCCCTTCCCTATTGTTTTTCTTTCTGTCTTTCTCTGCATGTCTCTCTGTCTCTTTCTTTGTCCGTCTGTCTGTCTGTTCGTCTATCGATCTGTTTGTCGTCTGTCTGTTTGTCTGACGACTTCAAGGTCTTTTGCAGGCGATTGCAGACTCTCTCAGCATGCACGAATGCTAAAGGCGTTTACAAAATGAAGGCCTAATCTCGTTCTTATCCTTCGGCCATATTTCTCTTATAAAGGGATATAGCACAACATTGGTCGAGGTCAAAGAATAGCATCCATACGTTGTCTGATCCAACATTATGCATGAAATAGCACACCTGTGAAAATGTCAGCTCTATCCGCCAACCGAGTCTCGAGAAAATAGTGAAAGACCACTTCATTTGTTTCGCAAAAAAATTAATTCAATATTTAACGAATTGTTCCGAAAAATCGTTTAGATCTCGGGGTGAGACGAAAACGATTTCTTTTACTCTTCTCTCCAAAAATACAGCATTTTAGAACAATTTTAGTAGGAGGTTTCTACTATAACCATCTTCAAACTGTATAATTATTCAGTTTCATGTAAATCCGGGAACGTTTCTGTTTTTTCAATCTTACCAATGTACTTGTGGAATTGGAATAACGGGATTGCAGGTAATTATGACTTGGGCCCGACGCGAGGTTTCGATTCTCGTTTCGGGCGATCTTGTCATCTCTTAAGAGTTAGTTTCGTTTAGGTTGCGTAAGTCATATAAAAATCCGCTACAAATGCACAGTCATTCTAGTGGGTTGCTGGACAATAACTTCGCAGTGCTCTATAATTTATTGTTTCTGGGTACTAACCTCATTAATCTTCACCTGATCAGTATTCATACGGGGAATGACTCGGCAGAAAGTGGGCGAAATTGCTTTCAATTAGGCGCGAACGTGCATTCGCTTGCTAATACGAGGTGCAGAGTCGAGAGGGAGATGTTAATCGCTTGAGTGTGTGTATATAAGTAATATACACGGCGGCAGAAGTAATTGTTGACTGACTCTTCACCCACCCCCCAACAAAATATCCGTCCGCCCATTCGATCGATCTATACAGTGCACCGCCGTCACGTGCACAGAATGATGAAGGGATCGAGGGTTAGGACAAGCGACTGACGTCACTTAGTACACAGGCCGGGCCAGTTAATTTGTGTTAATGGGTGCAGCGCACTTAATTAGCTTCTGTATAATTATACAGTATGCCAATGTGCAAACACATAGGCCTATGATTTCATCACATCCACTAATTGTCTCATACATAAAAGCCGCCCAGTTCCGGTAACGGGAAGGCGTGCATCGTGAAACTTTACCTCTGTAGATTCTTTATTTTTGTAAATTGGCAAAGAAAACTTTGACTAGTACACGTACACGGGGACTTGAACCCAAGACTTCCGTCTGGTTTTGCATACCATCGCTCTCTGAGCTATGGTGGCCTTCTCAAAATAATAGTAAGCTGCGGTGTTTTCCGGTGGGCGGGGATGCCGCCCACTATGACCATGAATGATTTTAATTGAAGCTCGATCGCAGAATAACTGTTGCAAACTACTCACTGACTAAAATGACCTGCAATACATCAATCTCAAAAGTTAGAGGTCCTGACGTTTCGATCCCAGCAGGGCCTCTTTTTTGCCTTTGAGAAAGCTGCGCATGCTAGGATCGAAACGCCGGGCCCTTGAACTTAAATTGTATTGAAACAAAATAGGCCTACATTCCATTATTTTGTCAGCCTACAAGAGTACTGTAGGCCTAGTGTACATGGTTGAATTGGAACGAACCCATGCATCTATTAACTTTGGATGACGAAGAATTTTTCGCCGTTGTTTTTGGTGTTGTTGTTGTTGTTGTTGTTGTTAATTGGTGTATGTTGGTGTAGTTGTTGTAGATGTGATGCTGTTGTTGTTGTTGGTGTTGGTGTTGATGTAGTTGTTGTTATTGTTGATGTGATGTTGTTGTTCTTGATGTAGTTGTTGTTGATGCTGTTGTTGCTGCTGCTGATGCTGCTGCTGCTGTTGTTGTTGTTGTTGTTGTTGCTGTTGAAGTTGTTGTTGTTGTTGATGTTGTTGTTGTTGTTGTTGTTGTTGTTGTTGTTGTTGTTGTTGTTGTTGTTGTTGTTGTTGTTGTTGTTGTTGTTGTTGTTGTTGTTGTTTCTCAACGGTATAGAACCTTTCTCAAATTAAGGCAGAATAACTATCATGAATTAAACGTCATTGGGGATTTCACGCACGATGGATAACCCATCACAAGTTGTCATACACCGGCGTACGCCGTTTCGTGTGCATCACTCATTCGTCTTGCGATTGATTGAAAGTTACGATACCGGTTTGATGAAATCGACAGTAGGCCTTTTTCATTGGAAAAGACATCCTACGGGACACGTCATACATGGAGGCATAATAGCGTCACGACGTATGACACTAAACCCCCGTAGCTAAGCTATAAGTGCGCATGCGCGAAGCCAGGTTTTGCTGAGGCCTCCCCCATTCATTCATTCATTTCACAGGTAGTTACAGGCACAAGCACGAAACAACCCTAACCCTTATCCTAACCCTAACAAACCTAATCCTGAACCTAACCCTAATCCTAATCCTAATCCCAACTCTATCAGTAACGCTAACCCAACCCGAACTGGAACTCTAACCACAACCATAACCCCCTAACCATGGAGGCCATGCCCTAACCGTAGCGCCCTAAGCCGAACCTACGCTAGTTTACAAAACACGTCCGTGTATATAGTCCCCACACAATTTACGGGGTACCAGCATGGCTCAACGACGGTGGTTATGTCATAATTATGTCGGTCCTGTTATAATATCCCCATACATGTATGATACATGTACAGTACATTGTACAGGTACGTACATGTACATTGTGTGTACAGTTGTACATGTACACACATACATGTACATGTATTATTTATACTATTATTAGTGCGAGTAGCGATATCTCTATTTATCCGGCACTTAGGAAAAAACACAACTAAATAAAAATAACCCTCGGTTTGTGCCGCATCATTTTCATCCAGCCTGACAAACGACCGGGCAAATAGCGCTCCGCCGGAACGACGTACGGAGTACGGACCCACAGAGGTCAATTATTGCTTGACCCCGCGATGATGGCGGAGGTCGGCCGTCGCAGTAGATACACGAGAAGCGCCAAGCGGAGATCGGACGCCGTCACCTTCCTGGCCAACATCTCCCTGGACGGGAGCTTCTCGGCCACCGAGGCCAGTCCGGCGTCGATCTCGAGGGCCGAGGGCAAGAAGAAGCATGAGGAGGGGACCGGGGCCGAGAGGCGGCACCATCATGATCAGCTGCAGCAGGTGCAGCAGCAGGCGTCCGATTCGACGCTGGCGGTGACAGGAGGAGTGACCGAGGTGGACGGGGCGAGTCTCAGCGAGATCGCCCTGGCCCCGTCCCCGTTCCCGGCCCCTGTTCCGTCCCAGTCCCAGTCCCAGTCCCCGGGCACGGGCACGGGGACGACCCCTGGCCCGGTCCCGTCCGCGGGGCCCGTCGAGCTGGCCTGCAGCACCGGGACCCCGCGTGCCCGCCGCCCGGCGGCGTCCCGGTCCTCCTCCGGCTCCACCGCGCTGGGCCTGGGCCTGGGCGTCTCGACCGGTAGCCTGCGCGTGAAGTCCATCTCCGTGGACCGAGGGTCGCCGCAGTTTCCCAGCAAATTCGACCTGGGTTCGAGACCAAGGTAAAGTAGGCCTTTGTGCAGGAAAACATATTAAATTAGACTTAGTAATAGTAGTACTAGTAGTAGTACTACAGTAGTAGTACTTACAGTACATGGTAGTTGGTACATAATTTATTAATTACATAGTCCAAGTTTTAACTTGGACCCTTACATTAATACAATCGCTCTTTTTGAAGAAAAAAAATTGAGGGGTCAGGCGATAGTATCACTCAGTATTTATAGTACGCAGTGGCTGTTGTTACGGCAGTCGTCCGTGTGGTTCCCTGACTTGATTATATTCCGTCAGCCTTGCAGGCTGGTTGAACCAGTCTACTATATTAGCTGATAGTCTGGTTCCAAGAGCTAAACATCCAGACAAATACTGTGAAGTCAGTGAACCACACGGACGACTGCCGTAACAACAGCCACTGCGTATAGTACTGTACAGTAGTACTAACTAGTAGGGTCCAAGATTTTCAGTAGGGATACATGAGCAAGTAGTAAAGATGTGTTCAACTGTATGACTACCCCCCGACCGAAACCCCCAGATTTTACCCTGAAACACCCGTGGAACCATCCCACGCACCCATCTTTGGACTACAGTACATGTAAGTCAAGTAGTCCGAGTAACTTGGACCCTTACAATTACCCTTTTTTAGTACTAGGGTCCAAGGAATCCTGCTGGGAAACCCGATAAACTAACTATGTCTTCGACTCCATGAATACCCCCAACCGAAACCCCCAGATTTTACCCCGAAAACACCCGTGAAACTGTCCCACGCACCCATCTTTGGACTACATGTAAGTGAGAATCATACTGCCATCTGGTCATTTGTTTTACTCATTGGTCATTTGTTTGTGGGAAAAAGGAGAAATTTCCCCTCAGGTGACCGAGAAGATTTTTTCTCGTCCGATGGCCATAATAAAGGCGGCCATCTGTGATTTCAAAAATGAATGTTGAAACAAGTTTACAAGCAAATTGATGACAAGTCAGCGCATGCCGCTGCGCGCACACTCACTCACTCACACAGACCAACTGCGCACACACAGACCTGTCAAAACCTGATCGATTTGCGTGTTTACCGAAAATACTGAAAATCTTGGACCCTACTATCGCCCGACTTCCCCCCCCAAAAAAAAAATGGTGATTGTAAGGGTCCAAGTTACTCGGACTAGATTTGGGGGAAACCAGTGTAACTAAGGCCATGACTACATGAGAATGAAAGTTTGTAGATTTGCGTCCCAAGAAATTTTAAAACACATTTTTTGTTTCATTTGTCATTTATTGAGGAACCCAAGCTGGGGCTGGGTTTTTTTATTAGAAGAGAAGAAGCGCTGAGCGTGCAGTGTTTGTCATATCGAACAAGGGCCAAAGTTTGGCCGCCAAACCTCTTTGAATTTTGTTTGAAAATTATGAAAATTGTGGAATTCGGACAAATAAAGGAAATATTGAATTTGGAGGGGAAAAAAGAGAAAAATATGGCAAAGAGAGCTTTGACCCGATCCCGGTCCTGTCAAAGTTCTCTTTACAATTTTATTTTCCTTTTTAATTTTTTTTTTATTCACTTCATTGTCAAAGTTTCAGCTTTAGTTTGCTTAGGCCTAAATACTACCCTCATTCATTTAACTGTCATGAACTCTCTTTTCTGCTGTACAAACGAGACCTTTTTCTTTTGGTTGATTTTTAATTTTCTTTCTTACATTTTCATCTTTGTCCCAGGCTACATTCAATCTATCCATTTTCTTTGCGTATTACTTGCTTTTGTTTGTAAATGTCCCTGTATAATACTGACCATCTCCCCAACTGGGCTATTTCAGTCCTGTTCCTTTATTTTTGTCAACAGTGAGTGATTTTCAGTCTGGGATAGCGATGACTGAGTAATAGCAAGTCGTATAAAAGTATCCCCTTTAGAAAAAAAAAAAAAAAACCTGATTAACATGAAATGCATGCCATCCTTGTATTCTGTGACCATATCTAACCAAGATGAGCGTGACAGAGTCTGTAAGTGTTTTTTTTTTTTACTGTCTCTCCGATCTGATCCTGTGTACATACATGTTCATATTGTCTCAACTTGTTCTGTTGTGAATTTGACTTTTGACGGTTGTGCAGAGTTGACAGTTCCCCGCAAACCAACTTTGGAAAAAAAAAAAAAAAAAAAAAAGACGAGAAATTGATCAATCAGTCATCAGTCATCACCGGCAGTTTGTTTTTGACACTCAGAGCTCAGACCCAGATTGTGTCGTCCACGAGTGCCGACCTGGCTAAATACCGCCCTCGCTCAGGCGTGGCCGCCGAGCCGGCCACTCTCGAGGGCCTCGTGCACAAACAACAACAACAACAACACCACCACCACCACCACCACCACCACCAACCTCATCAACATCAACACCACCACCATCGCCATCCGCACGCCACCGCGCACGGCCCTCAGGTCCTGGGCGCCGGCAACAGCGGCAGCAGCAGCAGCAGCAACGTCGGTGAGCCCACCGCCGCCAACCCGCTGGGCCCGCCGCTCGAGAGAGCGTCGGGGGGCGGTAAGGTGCTCCCCGTGCAGACGCTGCCCCAGCATCAGTCCCGCAAGCCCAGCAGGTACCTATGAAACGAGGCGCGATGCCAGGGGCAGGGGTGCTTCTGTCTCTGTCGCTCTGTCTTTTTTCTGCTCTCCCTTTCTCTCTCCCTACGTGTATATCTCTGTCTCACTCCCTGTCTCTCTCTCTCCCTCTTTCTTTCTATCTCTTCCTCTCTCTTCCTCTGTCTTCCTCTATCTCTCTTTCTCTAGAGCTCTTTCTCTCACTTTCTGTCTCTTTCTCTGTCTTTCTCTCTTTCTCTCTCTTTCTCTCTCTTTCTCTCTTTTTCTCTTTCTCTGTCTCTCACTGTCTGTTTCTCTCTGTCTCTCCGTCTCTCTCTACCTCTGTCTGTCTGTCTGTCTGACTCCCTCCCTCTATTTCTCTCTCTCTTTCTCTCTCTCTCTCTCTCTCTCTCTCTCTCTCTCTCTCTCTCTCTCTCTCTCTCTCTCTCTCTCTCTCTCTCTCTCTCTCTCTCCTCTCTCTCTCTCTCTCTCTCTCTCTCTCTCTCTCTCTCTCTCTCTCTCTCTCTCTCTCTCTCTCTCTCTCTCTCTCTGCACGACATCTTCCATCTTCATGCAGGTTTGCAGGGTGGATTCACCCGATTATCTTTCTTTTAATCCAGTGCAAACTTGTCTAATTGTCTCCTGTCTTCAGAAGCACTCACAGTCACATGGCCATAAACCATTCAATGTTCACCGGCACCTAACGTACATGTCGCTGTGCACCCATTCTCAGACAAAAATAAACCGCTTAGATCCAACGCGGCGGGCCCTCGCAAAACATCCTTCGTCCTGTGTCCGCCCTGCAAACCTGCAGGCCTAATGTGTGCCCCATCTCATCTGACTATTTTGCCAGCGAGGTGCTCCCTGCACCTCCCCCCAGCCCCCCCCCCCCCCTAGGGAGGGCAGAGGGAGGAGGGAGGTACAGTAAAGTCGCTGGTCTCCAACCACCATTGCCATCGGACGCACCAAAATTGCACCTGCCTGCCACATTGCTTGCTCGGGCCCAGTTTGCATGATGCGTACGTGTTCTGTGCACTTGAGGAATACTCTCCCCCCCGCCCCCCTTGGCCGTTGTGAGTCGGACATCCGAGGTGGGAGGAAGGAGGATTGGATATTGGTGTGAGTGGTGTACTTAGCATGACGGTTTTTGCACCCACTGTTTCATCTTTTAACCACAGAGAGCCAGCAACACTTGACACAGATCAATTTCAAACACTGAAATACAAGTTACGTCACTGTTCATTTTGTTTGAGCCAACAATAAGGATCCTTTGATACCGTCCCCCATTCTATAAGGTCTGTTGTTCCCTGGTCCCCCTGTTTCTCGGTCTCTCGGTTTTCAAGGTTCACTAGTTCACATTTTTTTTCCACCTGGTCCTCTTATCTCTCTCGTTCCCTTGTGCAGTGGCTCCCTGGTCCCCCTGTTCCATGGTTCAGTTATCTGGCTGCCTGGTACCCTTGCTGTCTTGTACACACACCGGTACATGCAGGTTACCTGCTCCTCTTACTTCCCTGGTTCCCTTGCTGCACAGCAGGTTACCAGCTTCCCTGGTTCCAAACTCCCAGGTGCCCTACTCTTCTCATTCTCTCTTTCCCTGGTTCCCTTGCTGCACAGCAAGTTATTGGTACTGGTACCAGCTTCCCTGGTTCCAAACTCTCAGGTGCCCAGCTCTTCTCATTCTCTCATCCCCTGGTTCCCTTGCTACACAGCAGGTTACCAGCTTCCCTGGTTCCAATATCATTGGTTGGCATCTTCTCAGACTAGGTTTCTATTTCCCTGGTCCTTTCTCTTCATTGGTTCCTTATGGCCATTGGTCTCTTGGTCAATTTGCTCCATGGTTTTTCAGGTTCCCTGGTCCCCACGTCTGGCCCAATTACACATGTACATTCCTACACCCAACTGACAATTCCACAAGCAAATTGTACATAGACAGCATTGATCGCCCATCGAAAACAACTGATCTCTGCAAAACCAGTTAATAGTATACAGTAGATTTGATGCATCTCAAAATGAAACAGCCATCAAGTTTGTGCCATTTCAGTTCTCTGTCGTTTAAACCTAATACTGACACACAAAATGCCAGTTAAGACAAAACATTGGATGACCTGCAGTGTGTCCATGTTCAATGTGAATGTGTGTAACAGTGTCTGTTCATGTACGTACATGTAGTTGTACCGCTGACCTTGTCTTACACTGAATCCCGCTGATACGTCACTGCATGTCCCTCTGAGTTCCCCTCGTCCTGCCCCCCCCTTCCCCCGTAGTTCCCACTCCGTGTCGCTGCGAGTCTCTTCCTGTTCCGTATGTCTTTGCCGTTGTCCCCGTAATGTTCTTGCATCCGCAGAATGGATTGTCTGTCTTACGGATGGTCTAGATTGTAGATTGCGGTGATTACTGTTGTTGCTGTTGTTGCTGTTGTACATGTAGTTGGTATGGGTAATTCCCTAAATAAGGGGTCCAAACTTGTGACATTCTAATGTCCCCACTTACGTGTACATATGAAACTGTTCAGCTGTCCTGCAATGCAATGAACCATTTTGCATACATGTACTGTACGTGTGTATATTGAATAGTACATGTTCATGTACAATGTACATATGTTATACATGAACAGTATAATTATGCTGTTTAATCAACACAGTGTTTCAATACGTTGTTACAAAGTTATGTAGGCCTACATTTAGGAAAGCTAAATGGTTTCACATGTACATGTACAGTAAGTGAGGACATCAGAAGGTCACAAGTTGGATGCCCTGATTTACGGAATTACCCATGATATTTATATGTCTGTTGCACATGTGTGTGTACACTGTACATGTACATAGTATACATGTGCTGGTGCTGTATCACTGTGCACAGACAACACTTCTTGTGCAGTGGTTCTGCTGTACAGTACTTGAAACATGGAGGAATAAGTAGTTATTCCTCCATGCTTGAAAGCAGGGGTTGAAGTATCCACTAGACAGTAGACTCTACTAGACTGAATCTAGTGTTGTTAGCGTATCACTGAGTCTAGTGTGCACAGTGTTTGACTGCATTGGACCCACTGTCTAGATAGTACAGTGTATAGTTTGTTTTGTTCACTTGCCAAGAAAAAATGGCGCTCAACAGATCGATACAATTTGAAGCTTCGATTTCATTACCTAACGTGACATTTCTGGAAACCCAAATTGCCTGTTTCACGCCATTCTGAAACAAAGCAAACTTTTGTGCCCGGCACGATTCAATTAAAACAAATTGCTCTAGTAAGACAACTGTGAGTAAACCTGTTATCAACTTCCCTTTAATTCAACCCCTGACTGAAAGTCTATTCACCAACACCGGGATGGAGCTCAACTCTGCATGCATTTCTTTTCCTCCATCCACTAGATGGTTACTGACAATCTCTCCCCCCCCCCATTCTCTGAGTGGCACGGTCCATAACCGTGCCTCAGCCAGTTGCCTATGGGGTTGAGCACATTCTGCAAGTAGGGGTGGCCCTTAATGAGTTTCATGCTCGCTCTTCAAATCATTGCACATGTTGTTTGTTGGCCGTGTTGCGTTCCCAAAGGGGACACTCTCGGGTGTGATTGTGAGCACTCGCAGTCGCAAGCGTTGAAGTCACTCGTTTTCAGCGTCGATTTATCGCAATGGAACGAAGAATGGCTGCTTGTTTTGCTGAACTGCATACCCACCACAGTGAGCATTGCCATCGTAGTTTCCCCGTTGATTTCCCAAACCCCAAAACGAATGGCTTTCGGCAGCAAAATGCCAGCAAAGCATGAGGCAACTACAGTACATGTACCTTGGCACAACGTAGTGACTTTGACAGCGTAATAACAGTGAATAGCACTTGAAGGCAGGGTGCACCATTTGTGAAGCTCAAAGAATTGCGTCCATACTTTGTCAAACCTCTATGTACATGTAGACATACATTTTGTACGTGTGTGTACATGTACTGTACAATAACACACCTAGGTGTTAAGTTTGGCTCGGTCCGTCAGCCATGTCATGAAAAAAGAAACCGTGGACACGGAATTCAAATTCAAATGCAAGATATCGAGGGCAGTATTTGGAAAATTGAATTCTCACTCTTAGTTCCAACTATTGCTCCACGGAGCATTGGCAACTTTCCCTCTTTCCTCCACAATGGAATTTTCTTGAGCGCTAAAATTGCACGGAGTGTCTGATACCATGACAGACTTCCTGATCCATGAGTAATTTCTCACAGTAATCTGGAATGTCCGGAAATTTGGCACTTTGCAAGCGGTGTACCACTAGAAGCAGTGCCTTTATCCGAGGCCAGAAGGTCGCCCTGGCATGGCTGGGATGGAATCGTCAGGCCCACTGACTCGGCCGGCACTCTCCCAGTCAATCTGTTCAGCAAGCAGCCTCTGACTTTGTCACTGTGACTTGCAGAGCCTAAAGGCCCTATACAAGTACAACATTGGTCAAAGTCAACAGATTGCCACAGTTTGTGTGTTAAACCATGAAACATTCCAAAAAAAAGCAATCCTGCGAAGGTTTTAGCTCAAATAGTAACCTGAGAAGGTAGAAAAAGGCGGAAACACCGTCACGGTTTTCGCACTGTTCTGTAGCGTAAGAAATAATTTATCATCTGCAAACTGTGTAAATTAGAAGAAAAACTGTGGACGTCAATCCTGTTAATGTTTTCCGATCTTCCCAATGTTATATTGGGCACTTAACACGTTCTTATATAATTCTGAGCACATTCTCCGCTCCACATAACTCTGCCGGTAGCTCACTTTGTTGTGATTCCTGATAAACGCCCAACTCTTTCCAGTTCTGTTGATAATATTCTGTTAAGGCCCCCACCCAAAAAAAAAAAAGAGTTCTGCTTCCAGTTACCCGACCGACTCTATTTCTAGCATGCGACCCTAACTTTTTTTATCGGGAAACAACGATGACAAAAATTCAATGTGTAATTTGATCATTTTATTGTGACCTTCAAGGCTTGATCGCATGCATACAGATATTCTTCCATATGATTGTATGTAGTTTGTACACATGTAAACAAAAATGGCCGAAAAAATGTTTCCCTACCTAGTAGCTACATGTACAGTACCTACCCTATTTGAAATGTCATGTACCGGTAATTGGAAGCAGAACTATTTTTGTTTTTGCCTAATACAAACAAAATTGCAAACTGCTCACTAACTAAAATGACCTGCAATGCATCAATCTCAAAAGTTAGAGTGGTTACGTTTCGATCCTAGCAGGACCTTTCTCAAAGGCAAAGGGACTTTGCCTTGAGAAAGGTCCTGCTACACGTACAGTACAATGTAGGTCCAGCTAGGACCGAAACATCAGGCCCTCTAACTTTTGAGATAATCTTCCGTGATTGATAGCACGCACAAGTTTGGCCTAACAGTTTCTCCCTCTCTCTTTTTTTGTTCTTCAGTTGAGTTTCTTTGTTCTGAAAATCTCTCATAATTGGGTAGGGTTGCACATACGGTATACTTGTATGTATGCAGGCCTACTGGTACATGTACATGTGCAGAAAGCCTTGATAATGGTTGTGCAATGACACTTGGTAGAGTCAGCTTGAAAGTGCACTGATGCTCTGGCAAACGATCTCTTGAATTGTAGATTATGAGTTTGCATCAAGGAGAATGTTCTTCAAGACGGGTTTTGCCCTACACGTCAAGTGGGGCACAATCCTTCTTGAAGATCTCTGGAATGCATCTTAGGAACTGAAGTTGTATCCTACCAGTGCTACCAGTAACAGCGTGACATAATCCAGGGATTGTTTACGGTGTCAACAAGCAAGCATGTGCTGTCTCTGTACACTGTAGAGAGGTTTATATAATGTGTACACTGTACTCTCTCCCACATGTTGAGTGCCACACAGGCTCACAAAAGAGTTGATTTGTCTGTGGCACCACTGCAAACAATTTGTTTGGCTTCCCTACATGTACTATGTGCTTTTGCCATGAATAGCCTGATACAGTATCACATTTGGAATTTAAGGGTTTGCCCTGCTCGACGTACGGTAGTAAGCACTGAATGCCCAGTGCTTTGCCCGTTGCCTGATGAAAACAATTGCAGACAGCTCGATCAGCACCGGGCATTCAGTGCTGATTGCATAAAGCAGGGAAAACCCTCATTGAATCACTGTACATTATCCTGGATGCAAGCATTATGTTACAAATGTTTATCTAGATGATGAAAGATGTTGTAGACTGGGAATTGGCGGAGGTCATTTCTGGTTGGTGAATATGACAAGATGATCATTGTTCAGAAGGTCAGATGATAAGCACTATCGATAGAGTATACTTTTGGGAACCAAGCGCCTGTCCCGAGTCGAATATTGCATTGACCCTAGATGACCTTTCAAATATTGATTAAAAATTGTCTGCCTCGTAGAAGTGTAAAGCCTCATTATTATTCACCCAGAGTTCCATGGGAAAAAAACAACAACAACAACCAGTAACCATGGTAACCTGTTGACGTTGTGCGTCGACCGTTTCTCCCCTTTGTTTTTCCGTTCCCTCATCCAGAGTGTTGCTTGTGTCCGCACGCAAGGCCCCCATCTCGCTGTATTCAATCTTGCCGTACAGTCGGCGCAGTCAGCACGGTCTACTCAGGTAATGTCTACTTGTCAATCTTTGAGTAAATTTGCTTTGTAGCAAACTTCAGGGGGGGGGGGTTTTCCCGTGTGTTTTTGCCATTCTTTGAAGGCATCGTGTTGAGCGCCCTCTTTCATTGCGGCATTTTGGAGGACTTCTTGGCAGTTTGAGATGTGTGGTGTACATGTACATGTACAGTGCAAGTCTAAATGTTAGACACTGCCAAAGATTTTGCTCTTGTTTATTATTTTGAGACTGCTGACGTAATCTAACAAACTGGAACGCGGGCTGGAGATGCTTGTGTACATAGGCAAGAGCCTGTGTCCCTCTTTGTGGTAGACTGCCAACCATGGCTGACAAATAGAGCTGGGATGGGGCGGCTACATGTACATGTAGCCCAAAGGACAGCATACACCATGTGTCTGCAGTGATACCTATTAGGAGTAGAGACTGATAGATAGAACTGGGAGGGATGACCTCAATCAGGACCTTGAGTACGATGAAAAACCAATGTCTACCTGCAGTGTTTGGACTAGTAGGATTTGTGTTTGAGCCCCAGTTGAAGACAGAGATGAATCCTAATATTTACTCTCCTCTTCCTCCTCTTCTTCCCCCTCCTCCCGCTCCTCCTCCTCATCCTCCTTCACCTCCTCTTCTCCCTCACCTCCTCCTTCACCTCCTCTTCCTCCTCATCCTCTCCCCTCCTCCCCTGCCCCTCCTCCCTCCCTTTCCCCCTCTTCCTCTTCCTCCTCTTCCTCCTCTTTCTCCTCTTCCTCCTCTCCCTCCTCTTCCTCCTCTTCCTCCTCTTCCTCCTCTTCCTCCTCTTCCTCCTCTCCCTCCTCTTCCTCCTCTCCCTCCTCTCCCTCCTCTTCCTCCTCTTCCTCCTCTTCCTCCTCTTCCTCTTCCTCCTCTTCCTCCTCTTCCTCCTCTCCCTCCTCTTCCTCCTCGTCCTCAGGAATGACTCAGAAATCACCAACCCTGGACGGACTCGGAAGACCTCAGGCACCAAAGGGACTGGCAGTGAGACACACCTATCCAGCTTAGCCGGAGTGGACCTCGGCGATGGAGTCAAGGTACCATACCTAGTCTGCTGACTCTGACTCTCGCTCCTCATTCTCTTAAACGATACCCCAACCCCCAGAAAATACATAAAAAATAACAACCAAATATTCAGTAAGACATGATCGTCATGGCATGGAGTGAACTAATGTTGAGTACCCCTGTAGATTGGTAAACTTATTGATAGTTTAAAAAACAGTCGTGAGAAAATGTGGATGAAGCGTCTTCAGACGATTCAACCACATGGTCTCAACATCCAGGAGGGTAATGACTAACACCATGCAGCTTTCTGATAATCCTTCTTTTGTGTTCACTCCTCCTCACTTCTCTCTTTGATCTCCCCCCCCCTCTCACTAATCCCTACCCTACTCCTTGCTCTTCCCTTTGATCTCTCCCTACCAGCTTTACTCTTTGTCCTTTGTTTCTCATCCGTGTCCTATTCACTCTCTTCCCCCTTCCTTCATGTACATGTATCTGTTTTGTCCTTGTCACTCTTCCTTTGAGAAAGTTTCTGCTAGGATCGAAACTTCAGGCCCACTATTGTTTTTTAACAAATAAAAGAAGTTAACGATTAAGTGGTTCAGACTGGTTTAGCGAATTTCATTTTTTGTGAAGGCCGCCATCTAAGAGCTGGATATCTCAGATGGTAAGACCACTGGTACACAAACCATGTCTCGAGTTCAAGTTCCGGTCTGATAGTCACAGTTTTTGTTGTTATTTTTCAAGTTTTTATTTTGTTTCAATTAAAACACCCAAATTGTGCAGGAAATATCTTATCGACACCTGCTCATTCCGACAAAGGATCAGTTGGTCTACCGCAGACAGCACAGCCTAGATGTCCTGAGTTCTCCTCACTCCCCTTCCATAAGGAAGACTTCTAGCCATCCACTCTCCATGCAGTGGGACAGAGGTAAGAGAGAGGGAGAGGTAGTGAGTGAGAGAGAGAGAGATGGGGGTAGGAAGCGGGAAAGAGAGAAGAAGAGAGGAGGGAGAGAGGGAGAGGGAGGAAGAGAGGGGGAAGGATGGAGTGAAGTACCTGTAGGAGAAGGAAAGGGAAGAGGGAGAGAGAGGAAGGAAGAGAGGGGGAGGAAGAGAGTGAAGTAGGAGAAGGAAAGGGAAGAGGGAGAGAGAGGAAGAAAGGGGAGGGAGAGAGTGAAGTAGGAGAAGGAAATGGAAAAGGGAGAGTGAGGAAGAGAGGGAGAGGAAGTGAGTGAAGTAGGGAAAAGGAAAGGGAAGAGGGAGAGAGGAAGAGAGGGGAGGGAGTGAGTGAAGTAGAAGGAAATGGAAAAGGGAGAGAGAGGAAGAGAGGGAAACAAAGTTATTGAGGTGTAAGAAGGAAAGGGAAGAGAGTGGGAGGGAGAGAGTGAAGTAGGAGAAGGAAAGGGAAGAGGGAGAGAGAGAGGAAGAGAGGGAGATGAAGCGGGTGAAGTAGGAGAAGGAAAGGGAAGAGGAAGAGAGGGGAAGGAAAATATTGAGGTGTGAGAAGGAAAGGGAAGAGAGGGGGAGGAAGAGAGTGAAGTAGGAGAAGGAAAGGGAAGAGGTAGAGAGAGGAAGAGAGGGGGAGGAAGAGAGTGAAGTAGGAGAAGGAAAGGGAAGAGGGAGAGAGAGGAAGAGAAGGGGAGGAAGGGAGTGAAGTAGGAGAAGGAAAGGGAAGAGGGAGAGAGAGGAAGAGAGGGGGAGGAAGTGATTGAGGTGTGAGAAGGAAAGGGAAAAGAGGGGGAGGAAGAGAGTGAAGTAGGAGAAGGAAAGGGAAGAGGTAGAGAGAGGAAGAGAGGGAGGAAGAGATTGAGGTGTGAGAAGGAAAGGGAAGAGAGGGGAGGAGAGTGAAGTAGGAAAAGGAAAGGGAAAAGGGAGAGAGAGGAAGAGAATGGGAGGGAGAGAGTGAAGTAGAAGGAAAGGGATGAGAAATACCTCTTTGTTCTACACTTTCGGATGGATAGAGTGTACGAGTGAGAGGAGGTAAACAGCCTGGTCGCTTAAATGTCCTGACTTGGGGGACCAAGTCGGTAAGAGCAGAGGATCACCTTCCATGGAAATATCGGTAGGGCAGACTCAGGGCGGCCACCGTCCTCCGATGGGCTTAGGGGTTTTCAGTGACGACCCAAGCTCCTTGCCAACAAGGTTTATAACAACCCCCGCCTCTGCTGTCCAGCTTCCAATCGCTCTCCACGTCGTTATTTTTGTGCCAGGCGACTTGGATCTGTCCGCGTATGACCACACCAGCAGCCTGGTGCCCTACGACCCCATGGAGCTGGACGACCCGGGACTGCATGCCGGGAAGCACAGCAAGGTCATGACCTTTACCTCCTACATGGTGAGTCCAGGAGGGTGTTAGAACTTATGTGGCTCAGATGTGGGGTGCAGGTTTTTTTTTTTTGTTTTTTTTGTTGTTGAATACCAACGGCAAACACAGCAGCTACAGTCAGACTTGACAAACAGCGCTGGTGGGAATTCAGAATAATCTCAGGAACGCACAGACACGCTGCATGAGAGCATGCACAGCAACATCGATAGAACTAGAAGTTATTCTTACGTTTTAAGAAAACCCCGCTGCAGAACGGGGAGTCGGGGACTAAGAGTAAGAGAGGGGGAGAGGGCTTAGATTTGGGTGTGGCTTAGATTTGGGTGTGGCTTAGATTTGGGTGTTGCTTAGATTTGGGTATGGCTTAGATTTGGGTGTGGCTTACCGCTAGCTTGTGGTGTAGCTTGGTTTGGGGCAGACTTGCGGGACCCCGACTTTGACAATTACAAATGAATCTTGCTCGGACCTACAGACTTGGAGTCAACTTGGCCTCGACCAGTATGACTCGGTACTTGGACTCTAGAGACTCTTGGCCTTGACCAGAATGACTCGGTACTTGGACTCTAGAGACTCTTGGCCTTGACCAGTATGACTCGGTACTTGGACTCTAGAGACTCTTGGCCTTGACCAGTATGACTCGATACTTGGAAGCTAGAGACTCTTGGCCTTGACCAGTATGACTCGGTACTTGGACTCTAGAGACTCTTGGCCTTGACCAGTATGACTCGGTACTTGGACTCTAGAGACTCTTGGCCTTGACCAGTATGACTCAGTACTTGGACTCTAGAGACTCTTGGCCTTGACCAGTATGACTCGGTACTTGGACTCTAGAGACTCTTGGCCTCGACAGTATGACTCGGTACTTGGACTCTAGAGACTCTTGGCCTCGACCAGTATGACTCGATACTTGGACTCTAGAGACTCTTGGCCTCAACCAGTATGACTCGGTACTTGGACTCTAGAGACTCTTGGCCTTGACCAGTATGACTCGATACTTGGACTCTAGAGACTCTTGGCCTCAACCAGTATGACTCAGTACTTGGACTCTAGAGACTCTTGGCCTCGACCAGTATGACTCGGTACTTGGACTCTAGAGACTCTTGGCCTTGACCAGTATGACTCGGTACTTGGACTCTAGAGACTCTTGGCCTTGACCAGTATGACTCTGTACTTGGACTCTAGAGACTCTTGGCCTCGACCAGTATGACTCGGTACTTGGACTCTAGAGACTCTTGGCCTTGACAAGTATGACTCGGTACTTGGACTCTAGAGACTCTTGGCCTCGACCAGTATGACTCGGTACTTGGACTCTAGAGAGTTAGTAGAGATGCGACTCAGACTCAAAGCGTGGGCTCGAACGCAAGTCCTGTTTCAGGTGATTCAGTCGGATGGATTTGTGACTTGAGCTTCATTTTCCCAAGATGGAACGGAAGACCCTGTCTGTCTCTCTGCCAGAGATTGGATCTCTTGAAATATTCGCAAACTATGTCTCTCTCACGCGATCCTGTTGTCATTTTGCCCCCTGCCTGCAAGGTCTCAATCTTGGACTACACCAAACCATCTGAGCTGAAGAAGGACATCAACCAAAAGTTCAAGGACAAGTTTCCACACATTGACCTGACCCTGAGCAAGCTGAGGAGGTATGTCTCTCCCTTTCCCTCTCCCTCTGCCTCCCCTCTGCCTCTGCCTCTGCCTCTCCCCCTGCCTGCCCCTCCCCATCTCCCTCTCCCTGTCCCTGTCCCTCTCCTTCTTCCTCTTCCTCTCCCCTGGCTCTGCCTTTCCCTTTCCTTGTCCCTCTGTCTCTCCATCTCCCTCTGCCTCTGCCTCTGCCTCTGCCTCTCCCCCTCCCACTCCTTCTCCCCCCTCCCTCTCCCTTTCCCTCTCCCTCTCCGTCTCCCTCTCCATTTCCCTCTGCCTCTCCCACTCCCCCTCCTCCTCCCCCTCCCTCTGCCTCTGCCTCTGCCTCTACCTCTCCCCCTCCCTCTCCCTCTCCCTCTCCCTCTCCCTCTCCCTCTCCATTTCCCTCTGCCTCTCCCACTCCCCCTCCTCCTCCCCCTCCCCCTCCCTCTCCCTGTGCCTCTGCCTCTACCTCTCCCACTCCCCCTCCTCCTCCCCTCTCCCTCCCTCTCCCTCTCCCTCTCCCTGTCCCTGTCCCTGTCCCTGTCCCTGTCCCTCTCCCTCTCCTTCTCCCTCTCCCTCTCCCTCTCCCTCCCCCTCTCCTTCTCCCTCTCCCTCTCCCTCTCCCTGTCCCTCTCCCTCTCCCTCTCCCCTCCCTCTCCTTCTCCCTGTCCCTCTCCCTGTCCCTCTCCCTCTCCCTCTCCCTCTCCCTCTCCCTCTCCCTCTATCTCTCCCTCTCCCTCTCCCTCTCCCTCTCCCTCTCCCTCTCCCTCTCCCTCTCCCTCTCCCTCTCCCTCTCCCTCTCCCTCTCCCTCTCCCTCTCCCTCTCCCTCTCCCTCTCCCTCTCCCTCTCCCTCTCCCTCTCCCTCTCCCTCTGGCTTTACCACAGTCACAAGTGGTTCAAGAGGTTGCCGGTACAAAATTTGGTGCACACTCTCCAACTAGAAAGTCTGTTTTAGGTGCTGTCTTCGAGTTCATCAAGTTTAGACTAACACTACTACTGTATCTTGATGAGTCTGATCCCTACATGCACGTTTCTCCGTCCTTTTTGGCTCCAGCATCAAGCGAGACATGAGGAAGATAGTGGTGGAGATGGGCAGCATGGATCTGCTGACTCTGGCCCACGCCTACGTCTACTTTGAGAAGCTGGTCCTGTACGGCAAAATCAACAAGGAAAACAGGAAGCTGTGCGCAGGTGAGAATACAAAACGAATAAAAACTAGCCGACAGAGAGAAGAGGATCTGAATGGCATGAGTAGACCGTTCTGGTTTAGTCAACTAATCCTGTTTAGCTGACTAGTCACTTATCCGGGTTGACCAATCCTGTTGGGTCAACTGACTGTTCAGTTTACCAGTCCGGTTTAGTTGACTAGTCACTTAGCCTGATTGACCAATCCCGTTGGGTCAACTGACTGTGTTGAGTTACCAATCCTGTTTAGTTGACTAGTCACTTATCCAGGGTTGACCAATCCGGTTGGGTCAACTGACTGTTCAGTTTACCAGTCCGGTTTAGTTGACTAGTCACTTAGACTGATTGACCAATCCCGTTGGGTCAACTGACTGTTCAATTTACCAGTCTGGTTTAGTTGACTAGTCACTTAGCCTGATTGACCAATCCCGTTGGGTCAATTGACTGTGTTGAGTTACCAGTCCGGTTTAGTTGACTAGTCACTTATCCTGGTTCACCAATCCGGTTGGGTCAACTGACTGTTCAGTTTACCAGTCCGGTTTAGTTGACTAGTCACTTAGCCTGATTGACCAATCCCGTTGGGTCAACTGACTGTGTTGAGTTACCAGTCCTGTTTAGTTGACTAGTCACTTATCCGGGTTGACCAATCTGGTTGGGTCAACTGACTGTTCAGTTTACCAGTCCGGTTTAGTTGACTAGTCACTTATCCGGGTTGACCAATCCGGTTGGGTCAACTGACTGTTCAGTTTACCAGTCCGGTTTAGTCCCGTTGGGTCAACTTCGTGTCTTCGTGCAGTCAGCCAATCCGGTTTTAGTAGTCAACCTTTCTACTTAGACAACCAAGTTTTTCAAACCCTTGCAAACCACCCTCGACAAGTCTTCCAAGTTGTTCATTTGTATTTTTTTACTAACCATTTGTAATTGACAATCCGTTGGAGTCAACGACTGTGCTGCATCAACCATCAACCGCTTAGTAGTAGTCACCCATCCCGCCTCGACCAAAATGGGTTCAGTCCACACGTCCTGAATAGTCAAGTGGTCTCAGTCGACCTGCCCCGTTCAATCTACCATGTTCGTTCAGCCCATCTGCCCCACGCTTGTGCTGTGAACATTTTTCTGGGTTTTTTGTTTTCTTTCAAAGCTGCTTGTCTTACCCTTGCTGCCAAGCTGAACGACACCAAAGGCGCGGAGTTACAGAATCTGATAAAGGTAGGTCCAGAGCTACGTTTGAAATCGAGCAAGCACTCTGCTGCAGTCCTGTTGGGCAAAAGCCTTCTTTGTACAGTTCCCCATCAAACGCTACTGTGTACAACCTGACTGGTACAACCACAACTCACCGGCCGGGTCCGAACCAGGCAGCTGAGGTTCCTTGGCCATGTCCTACGCTAAGGCTCGACTGATGTCAAATGTATACGACACTATTCCGCTTTACATTCCACCACTTGGAAACATGAAAACAGCAAGGTGCGTGACACTCTACGTGCAGTGTATACACTACACGTACAACAACTAATGGCATAGAACTATGAAGGGATGAAGCTACAACCAAATTATATTGTGATAATGATAAAGATATAACTTTGCTCAAGACCGCAGTGATTGTAGACAGCTTGTAGACGGCAGTAGGCGCTTTACATTCCACCACATGGAAAAAGGAAACCAGGAAGGCCCAGCACACTGTACAGTACTTGCAGTATATACAACAACTAATGGGAGACTATGGACATGATGAAGGGATGCTACAACTAAATGATATTGTCAACTCTGATTAAGACCGCAGTGGTCGGAGACAGCTTGTAGACGGCAGCAGGCACTTTACATTCCACCACATCGGGAAAAAAAATGAAACCAGGAAGGCCCAGGACACTGTACTTGCAGTGTATACAAACAAGTAATGGGAGACTATGAAGGGATTCTGCAACCAAATGATATTGTCAACTCTGCTCAAGACCGCAGTGGTTGGAGACAGCTTGTAGACGGCAGTAGGCGCTTTACATTCCACCACATCAGAAAAAAAAAGGAGATGGCCGCCGCTATGCAGATTTGAATCTTCCACACAACCTCATCCAGCTCGGTGGCCCAGTGGTTAAGGCAGGAGTCGCGAGTTTGAATCCCGCACTAGCCGTCTGTCTCTTCTTCTTTTTTTCCAGCAGGCTAGGCAATCGGGCAGAGCACAGAGCATGCATGCAGCATTTACATTCACATTGAGTAGGGGGCAAGACCTTCTTGGAATACATTCCCTCCAAAAAGTAGGAGGGCCAAACGTTTTGATCCAAGGGGGACCTTTCTCAAAGGCCTTCTGAGAAAAGGGTCTTTCTAAAGCCTTTGAGAAAAGGGTCTTTCTAAGGCCTTCTGAGAAAAGGGTCTTTCCAAGGCCTTCTGAGAAAAGGGTCTTTCTAAGGCCTTTGAGAAAAGGGTCTTTCTAAGGCCTTTGAGAAAAGGGTCTTTCTAAGGCCTTTGAGAAAAGGGTCTTTCTAAGGCCTTTGAGAAAAGGGTCTTTCTAAGGCCTTTGAGAAAAGGGTCTTTCTAAGGCCTTTGAGAAAAGGGTCTTTCTAAGGCCTTTGTGAAAAGGGGCTTTCTAAGGCCTTTGAGAAAAGGGTCTTTCTAAGGCCTTTGAGAAAAGGGTCTTTCTAAGGCCTTTGAGAAAAGGGTCTTTCCAAGGCCTTTGAGAAAAGGGTCTTTCCAAGGCCTTTGAGAAAAGGGTCTTTCTAAGGCCTTTGAGAAAAGGGTCTTTCTAAGGCCTTTGAGAAAAGGGTCTTTCTAAGGCCTTTGAGAAAAGGGTCTTTCTAAGGCCTTTGAGAAAAGGGTCTTTCTAAGGCCTTTGAGAAAAGGGTCTTTCTAAGGCCTTTGAGAAAAGGGTCTTTCTAAGGCCTTTGAGAAAAGGGTCTTTCTAAGGCCTTTGAGAAAAGGGTCTTTCTAAGGCCTTTGAGAAAAGGGTCTTTCTAAGGCCTTTGAGAAAAGGGTCTTTCTAAGGCCTTTGAGAAAAGGGTCTTTCTAAGGCCTTTGAGAAAAGGGTCTTTCTAAGGCCTTTGAGAAAAGGGTCTTTCTAAGGCCTTTGAAAAAAGGGTCTTTCTAAGGCCTTTGAGAAAGGTCCTGCTAGGATTGAAACGTCAGGCCCTCCTAATTGTTGATATTTGGGGGTTTTGGGGGTCATTTTAGTCAATAAGCAGTTTGTGCCACTTTTACTGAAATACGTTGTCCTCGATGCAAAATTAGATTCCACGTCTGTTGTTGTATTACCGTTTGTTTTTTTTGTTTTTGTTTTTTCCCCTTTTCGTAGGAGATTGAAGACACATTCCGCGAGAGTCGTAAGGACTTTCTGCAACTGGAGTTCCCCATCCTGGTTGCGCTGGAGTTCAGTCTGCACCTACCCGAGACCGTAGTGATGCCGCACTACCGACGCATCGCCCAGTTCACGTGACCTCTGTCCACACCCCATCCACCCGCCCAACCCATCCCCTCAAGGGAACGGGCAGGTAAGCAGCAGCACTCTCTCCCTCCGACTGCTGGAAGAAATAGAGAAATTGCCAATTAGTCATCCGAGAGCGGTTGTTGATTATATCATTAAAACAAAAAGAGAAAGAAATATTATCGTAAATAACAGAATGTGTATATAGTGGTTAAGTAGTCTTTTGCATCAGCGGTAAAAAAAAAAAATAACAAACCAAAAATAACCAATCCTTTTTTAGTGATTTGGCAGAGAAGAGAACCAACGAGAAATTCAGTCAGTAAGATCGATGCTAGTTCCGTAGACAGGGTCGATCTTTTTTTATTTTTATTTTGGTACATTAGGGAAGCATGTTATGTATTCTTAAGAAAATATTCCAAGGTGAAAAATTGGCCAAGAAGACTTTGAAAACTTTGACCGGGACTTGAACCCGAGACCTCTGGATTAACGTACCAGCGCTCTTCCATCTGAGCTATGCATCCTCCCTTAGATGGTGGCCTTCCCTAGTAATAGTCGACTAGTCTCTGGCGGTGTGGGGGCGCCAGTCAGAAGCAATTCAACCAATAACTGCCGTATATCTCCAGGGATCATCACGCCCCCCCAACCCATAGCCCCCCCCCCCCCCGCTTTTCAAAATATTCCAAGTTGAGAACCTTCCATTGTGGCTGGTGGCTGGTTCCCTTGCATGGTTCTCAGTGCGGTAGATAGTAGGCTAGACGGATACCGACTGCACTCTCTTTGATATTCTCTCCAGTAAGAAGCAAAAACAAGCCATGTCTGTGTGCATCGGCGAGCCGATGGGAATTGTCTGTAATTCATACATGACTAGCGGCTCCCATCCACTCCTGTACACTTTAAAGCCGTAGCCAATGAATCAGGGCGCAGCCCAAGTCTCATCAAGAGTCCCTCTCACCTCCTACATGTATCTTCCCCGCCACTTGGCATCTACAGTAAAAAAGAAATGAAGTAAACAGTACGTACAGAAATGTTTCTACAAAGGACATCCTTTCAGAGCCACGGTGTCCTTCGTGAATGAGAAGTGCTACGTGGTGTTACCGCAAACCTTCCACTTAGTATTCCACCATGCTAACCAGTGCTAACCTTCAAGTTTTACCTGCTGGTATTAAATAGTGTTTTCCTACCAGAAATAGATTGTAAGTCAAAAACTGTACGAACATTGGACATTAGCTGGTTACGGGGCCACATATTGAAATTTAATATATTTTGTTGTCTATTCTAAATGCTTTATTAAAGCTTTGTATATCAGAGTTATTAAACAAAAAGATGCTATAGAACTGAGTGGCCAAAAGAGTTCCGTAGATTTGAGTCGCTCTACCGACTGACTGTAACACCTGAGCTGGCTTTCTTTTACTCCGAATCCGACACCTATCGTTTGATATTATGTATAAAAAAAGACACGTCAATGTCTCCCTAATTGGGATCATTCGCGTCGTGCGGTGGCTATTGTTACGGCAGCCGTAATGCGTGGGGTGTCATGTAAACTCCACATGCAGGTACGTGCAGTGAGCGAGCATAAACGTGGTGAATTCTCTGGCTGTAGGCAAATAATTTGCTTGTTTCGAATCACTATCCCCTGTCATTGTCTGAATGGGAAAAGGCGACATATACATTCCTGTCTTTAGAAGCTCTTGCACGGTGAGATCGCTTGCGCAGTTGCAGTGCCGTTTCGGCAGCCGTTAACAATAGCCATTGCGTTCAAGTCGAGCTGATGACTTATGTTTAACTGTGATTTCTCAAAATTTAGTGGGCCTGGCGTTTCGATCTTCTAGCAGGACCTTTCTCAAAGGCAGAGTGACAAGGACAAAACAGATACATGGACATGTTCAAGTACATGTATCTGTTTTGTCCTTGTCACTCTGCCTTTGAGAAAGGTCCTGCTAGAAGATAGAAACGTCAGGCCCACTAATTTTTGAGATTTGCACTTTGGTTATTTTAGTCAGTAAGCAGTTTGCAACTTTTTTTGTATATATCTCTTCAAATATGATTTCATTTATTTGACACTTCTGGATTGAAAAGTAATCTTGGTTTGCTCCGTTCGGAAAATTCCTTTTTTTCGTCAGTGTAAGAGTTTCCAATCATTCCCTGAATTGTCTTCCTAGTGGTCTCGTCTGACTCACTTTTCCTCTGGCCTCTTGTTTTTTTTCTCGGTATTTGTCGAATCTCGTGCTGCCAAAGACCAATGGTTGTGATTTGTTTTAATTTTAAATGTTGACCATGATCGTTGAGGGCATTTCATTGTCTAGTCGATAGACCAGTGCAGCCAGTATTGAATCTCAATTGTGTACATACTGAATGAGCGAGCTTGAAGGCCCTATACAACATTGGCAAGATTAAAAAAACAAAACATCGATGTCCACAGATTTACTTCTAATTTACCGGTACACAGTTTCATGGTAGATTGTCATGATAGAATCCTCAGGTTGAAATCTTACGGTCTGGGATGCTGTACTTTAAGAGAAATCTTCACTCAAACATCGACAAAAAGTTGATTGCTCACGAGTAATAAACTATTCCTTACACTAAAGAACGGTTCGTAAACCGTGACGTTTTTTTGTGCATTTTTGTACTTTTTCAGATAACCTTTTGTGCTAAAACCTGCGCAGGATTTCTTTTTTGGGATTTTTAATTGGTTAACGCACACACCGTGGCAATCGTTTGACCTTTACCAATGTTGTACAGGGCCTTTAAAATCGAAACCATACACACAAAACAGATTGTATAATAGATGTATGATACAAGATATAAATATACGAAGGTAAAGACGGAATTTGTGCACTGAGAAAGCCGTGCGTTTTATTTGGGTTAAAATTGGTAGTACCAACTGAACATTCAAAGGAAAGAGGTTTTATAGAATTGAATCTGCAGGGTAGATGTTTATTGATATTTATGATTTTATCAAAAAGTTGTAGCATCACTGGTATAGTTTATTTGTTTTGTTTACATGTGACAAGGTCGTATCTGTGGAAAGGTCATATATAATTGTGTCAAGATTATGAAGGGGGATTGTACATGTACACTGTACTTACCGAAGGTCGTGCTTGTCAGGGGCTAGCCATAACAACAAGCAAAGGTCATACACACTGTATCTTCCAAACAGAGGTACCAGCCAAAGGTCATATCCACTGCAGATAATAGTAATCTGTCATAGGTCGTATCTATACGTGTACCACATGACTTTCATTTTACCATTGCATAGGCAGGTCCCAGTATGACCTTAATAATGTAAGTGTATGCGAATATACAAAAGGTCGTAGATATGACATTGCCCAGTGCAAAAAAAACTTATTACAATTATTTCAGTTGCTTTTTAAATTATATCATTGAAGTCTACCTAATGCTATCGTGGTTTCTCCCAAGACGTCTGAAATAAGGGGTAAAATAGTATCACAAACCACTCCACTTGTAATTGAAAATTGTAGGCGGGTTTTTTTCTCTCGGTGTTTTCTAATTCGATAATTATCCACATTGGACGTATAAATCTTTGTATACTTCGTGGCCTGTAAACGTTCCAACAATAAACCATGCAAGCTTATACTATAAAGAATGCTTAAGTTTTTGTTTCGTCGGTTGCGTAATTGCATAGTTTTATAATGGTGTCTTCAAATCCTGTTTATTATTGTTCCTTACTTCTAAAAATCGGAGGGCCCGACGTTTCGATCCTAGCAGGACTTTTTTTTCAAAAGGTGGATCAATTAGAATGAGATTTTTTTTAAAGTTTTAAGCATATAATTATATGAAAGTCCCTTTGCGTTCGTGTCACAAACTCTCTAGATTTGTTCTTTGAAATTATAATTGAAATCAAAACAAATGAAAAACGCAAAAGAGAACTTTTGAACGAATTCTCAAAATTATCGTATTTACTAATATTAGGCGAAATTTAGCGCGGGGACAGTCATCGAAAGAATTAACAGCTGGCTGCTGACCGTCACACCGCGCGTCGAACAAAAAAAAATTAAGGGAAAGCATGAAATGCGAGAAGATAATGCATGACCTCTCGTTTGGACTAAACAGAAAGGGGGAGCCTTTAAAAGGTCAGCAGAAAGAGACTAACAGGATGAAAGATTAGGCACGAGGTCCATGTTTAAACAAACTGGAAGTTCGGGTAAGCGAACTAAAATCAAGGAGTGTACAGCGCCGTTGGGGGCGCTATACAATCTGGGCATGGAGCTCTCATAAGCACAGTACTAGCTTAGTCCGTACAGCTGGCTACAGCTTAATAGTACACGAGCCAAAGGAAGTCGAAAACATTCACTTCATATAATCTTATTTCTTTCAAAACACCCAAGAGCACTGTACATTTACACAGTAATTGAAATACTAAAGTTAATTACATAAAGACACTCAGAGTCAGAAAGGAATCTCTCGACTTTGTGCACGCCTCTATCTGTGTATGGATTCGCTGGATGTCGTAGTGTCGGAAATTTGGTTCTTGCTATTGAAATAATCTGCACGTAAGGTTGCTAAAGACTACGCGGGACGTTTTACTGTATTTCATACCCTAAACTGTAACTGACGTACACAATCATAATAGGTCCAGCAATACACTTGTTTTCCCCCAAAACAAAAGACACATTATTATGTGTCTCAATTACGGAAAAGTACGAACGTACGCTCGAGGCTCGATTGACTTCTGTTAGTGTTACTCGATTTTATTATTAACCTCTGGGTTGAAAGGTCAAGGTCAAAGTTCGTAGCTAGGGACTTTTTACTCACGCAGATGTAAAGATCAAAGCGCTACTTCTCAAACGAAATACTTTTCAGTAACGGTTTTTGTCACTGATCTGTTCATAAAACATGATCTTTAGATATACACATACAATATTGCATGGATATGAGATTTATTCTGATTCGAAATGCGTCGAAAATAAGGGAGAAATTAGGATCTATTTCTTGTAGTAGTTATGGGGTCGGCAACAGTTGGGTTGTGAGTCGTCAGCACACATGTGTCAAGACAAAACATAAACATCGTTCAGGTGTTCGCTGTACTGTGTGCTGTTTTATGTACAAGAATTTCATTCTCCTGTCCGATTTTTCTTGAACTTTTTGGCGATCACCGAACAGAATCCATCCACAATGAGTGCTAGCCAGACTTCACCGGACTTTGTGGAGCGCAAGGGCTCGCTGTTTCTGCGCTCAGACCACATGGATTACAGTCGTCCAACTCTGAACTCAAATTGGTAAGATAGACCATGGAGGAATTCCTCCATGGATAGACTGAGTATAGTCCGAGTAACTTGGACCCTTACAATCGCCCTTTAAAAAAAAATGTTTAGTACTACTACTAGTACTAGTACTAGACTGAGTAGACTAGGTAAGACTCAGTCTGGCTTAGACTCGAGTAAAACGAGTAACACGCCTACTACTATTCTGACCTAGGCTACAATTAACATTACAACTAAAACTAAAACTAAAACAATAAAACTTAAAATTTAAAAGTAAATGAAGCTATACTATATTCTGAATATATGGACATTAACTTGTTTAAACTTTGAGTTTGAGTACTGACAATAGTGTAGTAGTAGTAGTAGTACTAGTACTAGTACTTAGTAGTACTGTCAGAGTGACATATCTAGTTATACTTATAGTACTACTATTACTAACTAGTACTAGTCAGTAGTACTACTAGTACTACAGTACTACTACTACTACACTAGTAGTAGTAGTAACAACAGCTGAATTAATAATATTACTGTTATTAGTATTAGTTAATTATTACTAGTTTGTTACTATTTCTGTTTACTTTTACTTCTATTTTATTTTCAGACGACCAGTAATTTCCAAACCTGTCAGTGTCATGATGAATGACAGGTTCCTAGTTAATTTGTAATGATGCTAGTATAACTGTATAAACACAACTTGTGTGCAAAGATCCCGGAAAGTGGCACTGCTTAATAGTAATACTGGAGTCCTGGCAGTGCTACGGCATGTGCTAATGCTAGGATCAAAATTGAAAATGCCAGGCCCAATTGTTTGTGATTTGCTCTCATGCAGTAATCAAGCAGTTTGTAACATCCGTGTAGATTGTGTTACTTTGATATTTCTACTTAAGTACTCGTAACATAGTACTACTAGTAGTACTACTAGTACTACTACTAGTACTAGACATTACTGGTACTGGTAGTAGTAGTATTACTAGTAATAATAATCTAATTTTATATCACTACAAGTGACTTCAATTGATACTTGCACTTGCAGTACTTATTCAATTGAAAACAATTAGGCCTAAAATGCAAACAACAATTATTAATGATATACTATTAGCTGTCGTTTCAGCAAGTTTGTTTGTTTCGAAAAAGAAAAAACGGGTCAAAAATCCCCTCTCTCTCTCACACAGGCACCAGTCACGGGAGGCAGAACCAAAAGACTACGACATCAACGGGGAATCGGAGAAGAAGAATCTCCACCAAACCACCTACAAGAGGATAGGAGACATTACAGACGGAGTAAGACACCCCCTACCCTTCCCCTACCCTAGCAGGACCTTTCTCAAAAGCAGTTCAGGACAAAACAGATACATGATCAATACAAAAACAGATACAAAAGAGATACATGTACACGATAGGTGTACATGTACATGTATGTATCTGTTTTGTCCTTATCACTCTGCCTTTGAGAAAGGTCCTGCTAGGATCAAAACTTCAGGCCCACTGAGCTACAATGTATCCACCCCTTTAGATGGTAGCCTTCCCAAGTAGTCAACTAGTCTTTGCCGGGATGGGGACGCCACTTGTACCAGTTAGAAGCATTTAGCAATTTCCTGCCAGATGCATATCTCCAGGGATTCCCAAATAGTCAACTCGTCAATTAGTCATATTCTGTGTCTTCAATAGAGTCCAATAGGCCCCTATATCTCTGATTAAAATGAAACATTTTTTTTTTTTGGTATACAAGGCATTAGGCCTATTATTAACCATAGAAATAACCGGGTACATTGCGCATCTATAACCACATGCAAGGAGAACATGAAATTCCAGAGTATCAAAATACAACACGCATATCATTCTGTCCAATATACACTGTATACTAGACTTAGGAGTTGTGCATGTATCGCGGGGCATCTGTTAAACGTTAGCAATTTTGAAAGGTCCCCAATTCTCTTTTTTTCTTTTTTTATATATGTGAATGGCTTTCATCGTGACTGGCGCTGTTCGGAATGCGCTGATGAAGTCGCGCAGCCCATAAGTCATAGCCCTTGTCGGAGTGAAGAGTGAAGAACGTACACGTACATTGTAGTAGCCGTGGTCCGTGATGTCATTGGGCAGGGTTAGGCTGACCTGTCATCTCTGCCAGCGAAATGAAAGAAATCCTTTGATGAAACAACTGGAAAATGCTCTTTAAAAAGTCCATGATGCACATATATACATGTAGTTATCGGGGTTTTTTGTATATACAGTTATCTTTGTGTGTAAAATGTGACTCGCGTTACATTGTCACAACCACCTGATTTAGCGGGTTTATCCTGAAAAAGCTAGAACAGAAAAGGAATGTTTCTCATAAAATGTAATGAGAGAAAGGTCTCATTAAACTATCTCCAAATTTTAACTCACCATGAATATTAAAATGGGGTTGTTTAGAGAGAATGAGTAATAGCTCTTTTATAGGTCAAAATGTAATAATTACCACACATAATGTTCAAAAGTTGAAATTTCCAGTTAAAAGTCAAGCAAAGATTAGTTATGGACTTTTTTTCCATAGGTTAAGTCAATATGCTGTTGGAAAAATACCACCAAATTAAGAAACTCATTGAATTTTTTTTTAGTCCATTTTCCCTTTTTCCATGGAAATGCCCATGGGTAGGTTGGGCCAGTTGGGCTATATACCGCGACCTTCTTTTCAAGCTTTTAACCCTACCCGGTGTTCCACTATCAAGTTGAAAATGATAGAATCTGGTTAGAACACAAACTTGAAAGCTTCAATGTAATTGTGGGAGAAAGAAAAACCCCAAATCCTTGAAACCAGTTTGCAGGACATACATGTAGGCCTACTTCTTATTCTGAACAAAATAATAAATGATACTGTACCGGTACATAGTGTATACTTGGTTTCTTGGGAAACAAATTCAAGCATGACACACCGGTAGAATAACACTGAGTGTCTACCGGTATTATACAGTAGCACATCTCTAGAGGCATCGTAGGACTAAGTAGGCCTACTGTTTGTGTGTAGAACTCTGATAGTACACTGTACTACAGGTCTTACAGTACAGGCATTGAAGACAGCCTGATCATGACTACCTGGTCAGGTTTTGTGTCATCACTAAACCTTCCACACCTGGTGAATAATGTTTAAGTGGGATCCGAAAGAATGGGTGTACTTTTTACACATATATGTAGTATACATGTTCACATGTACATGTAAATGTATCATACATTGTAGCTGTAGCCAGCAGTCTGGCCTTCCTGTTGAAAAGAGGTTGGCTGAATCCTGCCACAAGAGGGCGGCATCATCTCCTATCGGCTACTAGAAAGTCCTGCCCGGTGAATTTCACAAAGCTTATGATTCTTAAAATTTAGTGGGCCTGACGTTTCGATCCTAGCAGGACCTTTCTCAAAGGCAGAGTGACAAGGACAAAACAGATACATGTACTGTACATGTACACGGAGGAAGGGGGGGGGGGGAGTGAATAGGACACGGATGAGAAACAAAGTCCTGACAAAGAGTGAAGCTGGTAGGGAGAGATCAAAGGGAAGGGCAAGCGGTGGGGTAGGGATTAGTGAGAGGAGGGGGTTAGATCAAAGAGAAGGGCAAGGAGTAGGGTAGGGATTAGGGACAAGAGGGGGAAAGATCAAAGAGAGAATTGTGAAGGACTGAACTCAAAAGAATGATTATCAGAAAGCTACATGTACATGGTGTTAGTCATTACCCTCCTGGATGTTGAGACCATGTGGTTAAATAGTCCGAAGACGCTTTATCCACATTTTCTCACGGCTAAGACGGTCCAGCATTGCTACGGTGACCAAGTGATTCTATGCCCAGTACACTCATATCTGATACCAAATGATCAGGGAGATTGAAGTGATGCCCAACAGGGGTGTCTATTTTACCGGTTTTGATAGACCTATGGCCATAGATCTGATTTTGAGGGTGTGATTGATTGAGCTTAAAATTGATAGGCCCTAACCCTTCGTAGGTTTTTGTACAGTAAGTACTGTACATGTAGCACTCATTTGTATGGTTTCTGTGCACCTCTCTTCACCATGCAATTGATCATATAAGTTACGATGAGTTTGATGAAATCGATTGCAGGTGTGTCAGGTTCATCATGTTGTCCGTTCTCCAGGCGGCTTTTTAATCTTGTGGCTCAGGCTTGGCTTCCAGTCAGCTGATGTTTTGCCCTGTCCTGCCGGTACATGTCCTGCTTAAATTGCAGAGTATTTGACCAAACGTCATTTATCACTTAGAGCGATTGCATGAGGTAACTTAGGCATCTAGGATGAGGCACGGTCTGATCAGGCTTCCTTTCTTGTAACACTGTAAAAGGAAAGTGGAAGAGAACGCAAAGCCGATGAGTGAAATGAGACGAGACCTAACCAATCGAAAATTCCCTGAAATTCCGCAGCCCTGAGAAAAGATGGTTTTGAAAACCTGCTTCCAATTTTGCGTCCGCGGCTCATCAGCAGAGAACAAGTGAGCACTGATGACGAAGACGTAGCATAATATAAGAGCCAAGCAATTGCAGTTCCTGAGGCGCATCCCGAGAAAAGATGGCCCTGACAATCCGGCTTTGATGGAAAAGTAAAAGGGGTCGAGGAGGTGGATAGAACTCAAGTGAGCAGTTTGCAGAAGATGTGTCTCCACCATAGAGCTCTATAAATATACTGGAGTGCGCACTCATCGCGTGACGCGTGCCGACAAGGGGACTGCGACGCCATTACCAAAGAGTTGCAAATGCATTAACCTCTATGGGGCAAACCACACGTGCGGCAAACTAATCCCACTTTTTACAAAAGAAAGGTTTGCGTGGTGGAAGTACCGAGTGGAAGGTTTGCGGTGATACCATGTAACGCATCTCTTTTGAGAAGGAGTGTGTGAAACTGAAAAGAGCTGGTAACTCAGACTAGATAGGATTTGAAGGTTTGCATGGTGGAAGTACCGAGTGGAAGGTTTGCGGTGATACCATGTAACGCATCTCTTTTTAGAAGGAGTAAGTGGCTCTGAAAAGAGCCGGTAACTCAGACTAGATAGGATTTGAAAGTTTGCATGGTGGAAGTACCAAGTGGAAGGTTTGCGCTGACACCATGTATCGCATCTCTTTTGAGAAGGAGTCTAAAAAAGAGCTGGTACACAGTTGAAACTCAAAATTTGTTTTTATTTTTCTTTGAGCAGTGTGTACTCTGCCCTTCACCAGGAGACTTCAAGCCCTATCGAAGACTCTTTCCCGCCTATATGTACATATGTACCTCAGTACACCGTTATGAAGTTAATGTCACAGACTTACCTTTGGTGAGGCGGGCTGCCAGCTGAAATGCCATACACATGTACATGTACAAGGACATGCGGCAACGATTGCGCTGTTGTGGGGACAGGCCTAGGGAACAGGCCGATTTTTGGTTCGTCCACAGACCTGCACGGTCATCATAGCCACCCCCCCAAAAAAGACCCGGGCCTTAATGAGTGGTCAACTGGCTGCCGTGCCTCAAGAACACCCTTAAAAAGTGCATCGGATCACAACGCTGTTGAAGACAGCAGGGGAAGAAAAGACAATTTTTGAAAGAGGTCGGTGCTGAAGTTAGTGGGGTGGGGGAGGAGGGGGGGGGGGTGTTGGGATGTATGCTTGGATGAGAAAAGCAAGATATTGCTAGCACTGGCCAGACCTAATATGAGTTGGCATTCTGAGTGATCTGCTGAGAGATTTACGCGGGGGTCTGCATTGTTGAAGCCTGGAGCCGGGAGATTGGTCTGTTGCCCGAAGAAAAGCATGTAGAATGCCCGAATGAAGAAGAGAGGGGAAAAGAGAGAGAGACAGTGAGCGGAAAAAGAAAGAAAGAAAAAAAGCCACAAAACGAAATAAAAGCCTGCAAAAAAATGCGTTTAATAACCGGTGATAAAATACAGCCTCGGCAAGACTGCCCTCCACCCCCCCCCTTCTCTCCTCCTTTTGCCAGTCGCTGAGTTAACTAGCCCGGACAGGTTAAACAAACCACACCACTTCTTTTTCCCTTTCTCTCTCTCCCCTACCACCACAGGAAGAACTATGTTAAATAGGCTTGCTGTTATTAAACGCCTCGATTGATTCTGATTTCAGCCGAAAGAAAATAAAAAAAAATCATTTTTTTTTTTTTTTTTTTTTTTTTGGGCTGTCTTTGTTATTATCTCCTTTCTCGACGAAAACGGAGCAAAAGTAACAACTCCCTCCATCTCCCGTTTCCACCTCCCCCCCCCACTCCTCTCCTCTCCTCTCTCTGCTACGATCGCCTCGCTGATCACATGCTGGAGGTCTCGTCAAACGATTGGCGGGGGGGGGGGGGGGATGGCATCGGTGGTGAGCCGAGAGAGAGGGGGAAAGCTCGAGGCTTGGTGGGGCCGTGGCGATATATTGCAGCAGTCTTGCTTGTATGTGTGTGCGCGTGTGCTTGTGTGTTTGTGTGTGTGTTTGAGATGGGATCGTGGCTAGCAATGCAAACAGGGTATCAATTGGCCTCCATTACAGCCGGATTGATTCCAGGTATTGTAATTATCCCCCCCCCCCCAAGAAAAAAAAAACGGTAAGCTTTTGTATCATCGGAGGCTCCTCCAGTTTTGTGGGGTTTTTTTCTTCTTTTTTTCCAGTAAATCAAAATCTAGCTCGGCTGGGGAGCGGGGCAAGAAGTTGCTGATCATCTCGTCCCAATAGGGGGAGCCCTTGGCCAAGCAGATGACTATGCTCCCTACCCTACCCATGATCCTACAGTACTTTTTGTCTTTCTCCAAGTTTTGAGTTGACACCATCTCTTTGGAGAAGGAGAGTACTATGTGTGGCTCTGAAAAAACAGCCGGTAACTCAGACTAGATAGAATTTGAAAGTTTGCAGGGCGGAAGTACATGTACCAAGTGGAAGGTTTGCGGTGACACCATGTAGCACATCTCTTTTGAGAACGAGTGTGTGATTCTGAAAAGAGCTGGTAACTCAGACTAGATACAAGTAGGCCTACATGTAGGATTTGAAGGATTGTATCATAGTGGAATTGGTTCCAAGTGGAAGGTTTGCGGTGACACCGTGCAACACATCTCTTTTGAGAAGGAGTGTGTGGCTCTGGAAAGAGCCGGTAACTCAAACTAGATAGGATTTGAAGGTTTGCATGGTGGAAGTACCAAGTGGAAGGTTTGCGGTGACTCCATATGTAACGCATCTCTTTTGAGAAGGAGTGTGTGGCTCTGAAAAGAGCCGGTAACTCAAACTAGATAGGATTTGAAGGTTTGCATGGTGGAAGTACCAGTGGAAGGTTTGCAGTGACACCATGTAACACATCTCTTTCAAGAAGGAGTGTGGCTCTGAAAAGAGCTGGTAACTCAGACTAGATAGGATTTGAAGGTTTGCACGGTGGAAGTACCAAGTGGAAGGTGTGCGCTGACTCCATGTAATGCATCTCTTTTGAGAAGCAGTGTGTGGCTCTGAAAAGAGCCGTTAACTCAAACTTGATAGGATTTGAAGGTTTGCATGGTGGGAGTACCAAGTGGAAGGTTTGCGGTTAAACCATGGAACACATCTCTTTCAAGAAGAGTGTGGCTCTGAAAAGAGCCGGTAACCCAACATTTCTGGCAGTGTATACATGTACTCTGCCGGTAGTTTGCGACGTAACATTTTCCCCCTCCTCTCACTAATCCCTACTCTACTCCTTGCCCTTCCCTTTGATCTCTCCCTACCAGCTTCATTCTTTGTCCTCTGTTTCTCATCCGTGTCCTATTCACTCTCCCCCCCCCTTCCTTCGTGTACATGTATCTGTTTTGTCCTTGTCACTCTGCCTTTGAGAACGGTCCTGCTAGGATCGAAACGTCAGGCCCACTAAATTTTAAGATAAATACATTTTGGTAATTTTAGTCAGTAAGCAGTTTGCAACATTTTTGTATAAATATCACCCTAAGTCATTTTTCTGTCATATTGAAAACAAACTTCCTTTGATTTGTTTTATTTTTCTGTCAAATGTCATTTCATACACATATGTCTTTTTCGTGTACCTAGGACGTACACGTACATGCACGTGTACGTGTACGTTTTCCTGTATGCAGTATTAACACAGCAGATAGCAATCAACGCCCATATAAAACATGTCATCATTATCCATCAAGGCTCCCATCAATAAATGATTATCGGATTCTTAAAGCCTTGAAATTCTCAGCGGAGCGCTTAACATTTTTTTTCTTCTTCTTCTTCTAAGAATTACTGTTTGCTGGTGGGGTTGGGGGGGTGGTGTCACTTTTGATCAGTGAAGTCATCAGCGAGCAGATTTCTGCCGAATCACGGACTCGTCTTCCTTCTTTCGATTTGTTGCCCTGGCCTGACAGCAACCAAAACCATTCTCCCGATCCACGAATCCCTGGGCATTAGGACCAATTTGTTGTTTTCGCCGGGCACCCGCCGGAGTTACGTCTTAGATCGTCCCCTTCAATTTCTCATCTCTCTTCCGTGTCGATCCCCGCTGCGCAATCCCGAGCCAGTCCCCCCCA